>BFEA01000037.1:3196511-3218925 GCA_003427395.1 Chara braunii
TGTTGGCGGGCACTTACCTGCTTTGCACTTCATAGTTCAGGCAGCAGAGCACATGTCTTGCAGCAAATCAACAAGAACATTCAACTAGCAGACATGCAGTGTTGCAAACAGTGCAAAGCAGGCACAAGACTAAAGAAACAGAGAAAACAAAAACGAAAAGAGTATGATTATTTTTGAAATTTGAAGTTCGAATTATGTAATTTAAGTTCATAACTTCATATAACTTGAAAGTTCTAACTTTGCAATTCAATTCAGAACTTCAGAGTCTTCAGACTGGCAGCACTGTCAGTGCTGTCTCTGTCTCTGTCTCTCTCTCTCTCTCTCTCTCTCTCTCTCTCTCTCTCTCTCTCTCTCTCTCTCTCTCTCTCTCTGTGTGTGTGTGCAACGGGCAGCAGCGGCGGGCGGCACGTTGAAACGGCCGCTTTGAAATTGCTCCGGCCTGTGTGAAACCCGCCACCCCAAAAACCCGCAGTGTCTTGTGTCCGGAACTCTAGGCCCTGTCCGGTGGGGTGAAACAACACTGAAAAATCACCCCATTATTTTTCAAGGGGCGGTGATACATGCCCAATCGTGCGGTGTATGGGAGCCAAAGATCTGCAAAGTGATGAAAAGGACTCGCATGGACAATGCAGTGTCAGCCAAGCATCAACAAGCAATGTACATCCAGATACATATGAAAACAGCACAATGTAGCGCAACGGAAGACTCAAAGATATGACCTGACCTGCGAGATAGTGACGCGACACCCCATCATACACCACACATGAGAGAGGGAAGAGGGACCTCATACACGGAAGAGCGGTCCCTCCTTGCACACAAACATGGGGGGAGATACCACGGACGAGAGATGGGGGGAGGCGAGACGAAGATGGAGGTGATGGAGAAGACCAAGATCGTGATAGCGAAGTCCAAAAAATAGTCCCTTGCCGAGTGTCCAATCAATGTCTGCCGCAAAAATGTCAAATCAGGTCCTGGGGTATGCCCGATGAAACCTCTGCCAGTAATCTCTCTCTATATATATATCCAAAGAAGAAGCAGAAGAAGAAGAAGAAGAAGAAGAAGAAGAAGAAAGAAGAAGAGGTGGAGAGCGAGAACAGATAGAAGAAGAAAAAGATGATGTCATCCTCCTCACTGTCTCACCTGCAGGTAACTGCTGCATAGTACTGAAGTCGCCGGCCTACACTGTGCTGCAGGTCCCTGGAGCCAAGTCCAGCTATGGCGCCCAGGTATGTACTTGAACACTGCAGGTATGGCCTCCACCCTGTCTCCCTACCTACTCCTCTATCTCTAACTCCAATGCAGCGCTGTGTCGCGCGCTGCTCCAGCAGTGTGTCGCCCAAGAAGTGAGCCACTTGAAATGTCCGTGTGCCCAGCCGCTGCCCAGCTATAAGTAGCGCTGGGCCTGGCTGGCCGCGCCTCTGATGCTGGCCTCAAATGGCCCACTCTGTCTGGGCCCCTACCGCCGTTCAGACCATGCTGCTGATACAGCAAGGCGCAAAAACGCGCCTGGCCTATAAACGGCCTTGCTCCTGTGTACCCAGCCCAAGGCGTAGCCTTGGGGTCTGCAAGTCCGAAACGACGTCTGCACAGACAAAAATAGGACAGCAAATAAGTAAATAAATAAATACATAAATAAATGCTGCCTGTAATCGAAACCTGCGGTCTGGGGGCCGCCGTGGGCCTCCAGGGCACGTGTCCGATGGGGGGCATGTGGCCTGGGGGGCCCTCAGCAACCGTCGGGGCCCTGACATGGGGCCCATGTGGAGGCTCAGCATGTAACACCCCCCCCTCCTTATGAAATCAAGCCGGGTCGAGGGTGAAGCTGACGATCCGAAGGTGGAACCTGGACGCGAGTACGATGTGGAGCCGAAGATACCGGCTTGCCTTGTAACTTGCATTCGTAACGTGTGAGAACATCGGGCGCTGTTGCCTGAAGTTCCACACGGGTCAACCAATGGTCAGCCTTATGGCTACAGTAAGAGAAATGTACCAAGTACTCTTTTGGCCTGTTGCCGTAGCGTCGTTGGGAGATGATGTCGCCAACCGATTGAAAAATGTCCATAGAGGGTGGGTCTTACCATCGTCGCCCAGGAAAGTAGTCATGCTCCGGTGGAGTGGACAGCGCTAACTTAGAACAATGGAAGACTGGGTAGACGGGCAAGTGGGCGGGCACCTGAATGACAATGGAGGGTCCTTCGGGTGCATCCCCAGCGGGCACCACAATGGGCCAGGGCCCCATCCATTTCGGAAGGAGCTTGCAAGGGATATCTTGCTTGAGGCTGAACTTCGCGGCGGAGACCCATACGAGGTTGCCGGCGCGGAACGGGCAAGGAAGACGCTGGCGGCTGACCCGTTGGCGCATACGTTGCTGCATCTTCGACATCTGCTTGCGTGCCTTGACAAGAAGCTCTTGCATCCGACGAATGAAGAAAAGATGGTCGTCACTCTCGGTTGCCTGTGAGATAATCGTGTCCAACGGAGAAGTGACCGGCGAGCCATGCTTGAACTGAAAGGGCGAAATCCCAATAGCCGGATGAATGGACGAGTTGTATGCCAACTCGACATCCGACAGTCGCTCAACCCAATCCTTTTGGTCGGGACGGATGAGAGTGCGAAGGAGGACCTGTGCGGTCTGATGCACCCTCTTCGTTTGGCCATCAGTTTGGGGCTGGCGAGCTGAACTCGGCTTGAGAGATGAGCCCCATCATTTGATGAGCGCCAACCAAAAGTCGGACATGAACCGAGTGTCGTGGTCGCAAACGATTTCCTTGGGGTAACCCTTGGTTCGAATCCAACCAGCGTAAAGATCCTTGGCCAACTCCGGTCCCTTGGCATGATAGCGGCAAGGCAAAAACATGGCAAACTTGGTGAGTCAGTCGACCACCGTGAGAATCCCATCCACACCGGTCTTGTGCTTGGGGAAGGGCCCAGTAATGTCCATGGCAATCGCTTCCCTTCGGCGCAAGGGGATCGACAATGATCGCAACTCGCCGTACGGAGTACTACGGACAATGCTTGCGGGATTTGCAACATCGGCAAACCTCGCATGACTCGCAATAGAGTGTGACGTCCTCGAGAAGACCGGGCTACCAAAAGCGATCACGAAGTCGGCCAATCGTACGATTGACTCCAAAATGTCTAGTGGAGGGAGCGTCATGGAACTCGCCAAGAAGCCGCGTGCGCAAGTGGGAATCCCTCGACTCGTAAAGAAGATCCTTCCCCCGTGAGTGGATGATGGTGTGGACGCCGTGAAAGAGCATCCGCAAATCGGTTTGACTTGCCCGGAATGTGGTCGGGGAAGAAGTCAAATTGGTCAATAAAGGCCATCCAATGGGCAATGGTGCTATTGATCGTATCTTGGGTCTTGTAAAAGACCAAGGGATTGTTATTTGTTACCCATCGGAACTGTTGTCGACCGAGAAGAAAATTCCGCAAGCGCTTGAGCGCGTGCACGAGGGTCAACAATTTCTTCTTCTGTGTGTCGTCAATCGAGTGCACGGCGGATACTTTCTTGCTAAAGTACTCGATCGGGTGTCAATCCACACCATCATGTTGCTCGAGGACGGCACCAATGCCATAGCCGGACGCATCGGTAGTGACGCATGTCAGCCATAGCGGATCGTAGATGCGCAACACCACCGCGGATAGCGATGCGGCTTTGAGGGCCAAAAAGGAAGCCTGTGCATTGTCATCGAAGTTGAGTGGCCGGTCCTCGCATTGAAGCTTGAATAAATAAGCCGCGATCTTTTAGTATCCCTTGATGAAGCGTTGATGGTGGCAAGCTAAGCCAAGGAAGGAACAGACATTCGTGACATTCTTCGGCTTCGACCACTCTTGGATGTCCGGCAATGGACTGATGCCTTTCGGTGTGACAAAATGGCCCAAGTACTCCAACTCTTGACACAAGAATTTGCACTTGTCGCGGTTGGCTTTGTGCTTGGCGTGATGGAGCGTCTCCAATACATGTCGAAGGTGCTCGAGATGTTTCTCCAAGGTCCAGCTATAGACGAGAATGTCGTCCACGTAGACCAACACAAACCGGTCCAACATTGCGCGGAACTCGTTGGTCATCGCCGCTTGAAAAGTCGTTGGGGCATTGGTGAGGCCAAAAGGCATAACAACCCACTCAAAATGCTCATACCGCATCTTAAACGCGGATTTGTAGCGATCTTGCAGGCGTATTGAGATCTGATGATAGCCCAACGAAGTCCAACTTCGAAAAAAAAAATGCGCCGCCCAAACGCTCGAGAAGATTGTCAATGCGTGGAAGAGGTTCCGCATTCTTGACGGTTTATGCGTTGAGCTTGCGGTAATCGATGCACAAGCGAAGATCCTTGCTCTTCTTCCGTGTGAAGAGAACTGGCGCACCGTATGGTGAGCTCCTAGGGTGGATCCAACCCTTGTCCAACAAATTATTGAGTTGCGCGCGGAGAATTGCGAGCTCTTCCTCGCTCATGCGCTCATGCGATAGATGCATCCTTTCAGCGCCACGACACCGGCCTCAAGAATGATCTCATGGGAGATCGGTCGATTCGGCACCGCACCGGTAAGAGACTCGAAGATGTCGGTGAACTCATCGAGTAACCACAACACTCGGGGGTCCGAAGACAAGTCCGTAGGTGAAGATTCGGTCGTCGCGACGGTCCAAAGAAAACATAGGCCTATCTCGTCGGTCCGCTCGTAAGCGCAAGTGGCCCGAAATGACTTGGTCGTTACAACTTGGCACCAGATCGAAGGGTGTGGAAGAGGAATGGTACACGGTACCTCGCCATCGTAGGCGTCACAAACTGTAAGTGTCCGCCAATGGAAGTTGACCATGTGATCCGCACTTGCAAGCCAAAGCATCCCCAAAATGATGTCAAAGTCCGTGTCCAAGACGTCAAACGTCACCGGTTCGCATGCATGAGGTGCGAAATAAATCGGCACGACTTCGATATAGCGATCGAGGATTTGTTGTGTCCAACTGTCCGCCAACTTGATCACCGTCAGGTTTGGCTTCCTTCGAACTTGTGTGCAAAGTCGGCCCTTTGGATAAAGGATTGGCTGATGAAATTGCGTGTCGCGCCGCTATCCAGCAAAGCGTTGTAGCTCGCTTGCCCAACTTGGATGCTGACATAAAGGAGCGATGCGTTGTTGTCATCGTACCGCTGCATGCGAAACTCGCGGGCCACCTTGCTAACATACGCAAGGATGTCCTCCACCGCAGCTTCGTCATCCATCGGCAAAGATGGCGATGCATAGAAGGCTAAGTATGTGTGGAGATGGGCGCACAATGATGCACATTGCGGTCCCGGTAAGCAGCTTGTGGAAGGGAGAGGAAGCCATGCAAAATCCTCAAACGTCAATGGGTCCAAGACCTTGAAGACGTGCGTCGAACATCTATGTTGAACTCGTGCGTCGAATCCTTTGAAGAATCACTTGAAGACGAGAAATTGTCGTTGCTTCCGAACAGAGAAGAAACCGCACACACATCTTGTCCTTTAGCTTGAGAACCCAGCAAAAGAATGAGCCGGGCAGCATAGTCCTCGAACGGCCCAAATTCTTGACTTCCGTGTTCGTCACGATGATCTGCGAGCCTTTGTCGAAAAGTTGCTCAGTTGTGGTGAGCGTCTCTGCAACTTGCGCCAAGGCATTTTGCAACGTCGGACAACACCGCGTGATGAAGAAGTGCTTGATGCCTATAAAGCTCATTGGCATGTTGGGCCTGGACGCCAAGCGTTGGTACTGGATGATCCAACCCGCGCTTGGCAGTTTGTTCTGATAGAACCGTTAAAGTTTCTCGAGTGCCTGAAGCTCGGGTGGCTCCACCTGGAACCACGTATGCCCCGGTACCTTGAGATCAGGCCAACTGATCTGCATATGCAGCTTGGAGACTGCAACGGTGTGCGTGGACAACATATTGTCCAGCCATGCTTGACACGCGCCCCCCGATCGGGAGTATAAGTACGCATGTCGGTTGGCGTCGTTGACCTTGTGGATGTCCAGCTTCAGTTCAAACTGGTGCCACCAAGGTATCTGTTCCGTCTTCGTGGTGTCACAAAACATCAGCACGCCATCAAACTTCGGGATGCTCTCTTATGATCTCGCGGTAGGACTGGCTGCGGCGGCGCAAATCTGCTGGTCAATCCGCTGATTTGTCGCTAGAGCGCCGTCCTTGAGAGTCCCGACATCAACTTCCAAGACGTTGACGTGATCCGCCAAGCTAGAGGATCCAGCGATGGTGGCTGCAATAGGCTGCTGTTCCAGCCGGCGTACTCGGTCAAGCAGGTCGTTGATAAGTCGAGCCTGCTTTCTGACCAGGGTGTCCACACAGAGGATATCCTCCTGCTGCGTTGTGCAAGTGGCGACCAAGTCGACTACCTGTTCAAACACGGTTGCCAGGCCGCGCACAGCAGCGGGGGCGTCCTCCTCTTTGGCAGCCACTACCCATTCGCCGACAATCACCTCGAGCTCCCCCTCGGATTCGAAGAGTTTGTCTCGGCGTAGTCGACAACGTTTGTCCGCACCCTTCCTTGCTGCGTCGGTTTCCTCCTGTCGTTGTTGTTAAGCAAGGCGACGTTATTCCTCTGCCTCAACGTCCCTCTTCTTTCGTGCGGCTGTGGCCGCCGTTGGCCGTTGCTTGAACTCCTCCACCATTGGCAGCATGCAGGCCTCATAGGCCTCGGGTGTCTCTCACTCTGCTCCTCCATGTTGCTTGTCTATGAGCGGGTGAGAGCTGGTATACGCTGCCGGAGACTGTGTGACCTGCTGACGACTTACCAATGCCACAGGTGAGGATAGACGGGAGGAAGAGAAGTAGAGAAGGTGTGACAGCAGGGATGGGGTGGGTGGGAACACTGATCGCCCAGATAAGGAGCCACTAATCTAATTGAAAAGTTCGAACTTCAAGTAATAATAATTTCGGGAAAAAAACAATAAAATTGAAATTGCAAGTTCCACACGCTCCCAATCCCCAACAAAGAAATTCGGAAACAATAAAATAAATTGGAATTTCAAATTTCAAACTGCAAACGGTATAATGATAATAAAAAATAATTTGAGACTGCAAAAATAAAAACTTTCCCGTTAATTCCGAATAAGAAAGTCTCGTTAATTTCGAATTAAAAAAAAAAAAATCCAGATTAAATTCCAGATGAGAATATGCACAGCAAATGGGGGAATAAGATCCCGAAACTTAACGCAAAGAGAGTTGAAATTAAGAAATAAGAAATTCAAATCTCCCGGTACGCGCAAATAAAAAAACAAATCAACGAAAAAATTCCAAAAAAAAAATCAAATAAATAAATTTGAGGAGTAGTTCAGATTTCAGAAAGACAAATTCTCGTAAAATCACGGAATAAGGAAAATAAAATAGCAAAAATAAAAATCACGGAAGTAATAAAAATAATTCGGCGGAATATTCCGATTTCCAAGAAAACAAATTGCGAAATAAAGCGCAGAATATTCCTATTTTCAAGAAATAAATTGCGAAATAAATCGCGGAATATTCCTATGTTCAAGAAAATAAATCGCGAAATAAATCGCGGAATATTCCTAATAAAATTGTTGCATAAATCGCATTGATATTCCGATGATCAGTAAACTATATCGAGGAAAACAAAATAAAATAAAATCCGCGGAATATTCAGAAGAAATCGTGGAAATAATTCTGCAGAATATTCCAAGTTTCAAGAAAAAACAAAAATAAAAAAATACTCGCGATTCTCGAGATTTTTCGATTTCGTAGTTACGAATTTTGCGCAAAACAAGGGGTTTCGATTTTTGGGAAAAACAATCGAAATGACAATAAGGCAGAGTTGATTCAGGAACGAATAATCAATCAATCAATCAATCAATCAATCAATCAATCAACCAATCAATCAATCAATCAATTAATCGATCAATCAAACCTAATACCAACCAATCAATCAATCAATCAACCAATCGATCAGCTGATCGGGTTTATTGATCGATCGATAATCTAAGAGTCCGGATTCACAAGCGCAGCTCTAATACCGACTGATACATGCCCAATCGGGCGGTGTATGGGAACTGCAATGAACCCAAATCGTGAAGACACTTGTCAACAATGCAAGCCCAGATGAATGTCAACCCCCTGATGATTACCAATAATCATAATTGTGTCCAGAAAGAATGACATGGGGAAATCATACACAGACGAAGGAGAGAGGAGGGAGAATAGACTTAGAGAGTGGAGAGACAATGCCCACTTCTTCTTCGGGCTTCCTCCTCGATCACCACCTCAAATAATCAATAGTTTGAACATACATCTGAAGTTCTACTACAATGCGTCAAGTGGCACGTCAATAAGTCCTCATCAGTGCACTGAAGCAATGTCGACCTCAACATGACCTGGTACGTGTCCACAATTACCCCACAATCATCATCTCCTCCTGAGTGACGATGAATCAGAACCGTAGTGCCAATCACTTAGCCCAGCCACGTCATCAACAGTACACGTGGCAGCAGCCACGTCAGCAGCAACGCGTGGCAGCTGCCACGTCATCATGCCCAGAAGACAATAGCAAGCCAGCCACCATGCCGAGCCAGCATCGCGTCACCGTAATCACACAAGTGCCAGCACAAAGCCAGCGCCCAACCAGCATCGCAGCGTCGAGCCAGCGTCGTCGTCAACGCGTGAAGTCAGCATTGACGCAAGACTGAATGAATGTCAAAGTCAGGAAGTCAGCGGTTTTGTAGCATTGACGCGGGGTCTGGACCCCGGATGCTGCATCCCTCAGTCGTCCAGATCTCAATGCAAATCGCAAAACAAGTGAGTGCATCCGACCACGGGCCTGGGCGGGTACCTTTCACCTGACAGTTGACTCAAACTTTTGACTTCCCAAGGGCAGTGTGTGGTCACACTGCCTGGCGCAGGCCGAATTTGGCCTGCGTCGTCTGGGCTCTGTTTCGAGGGCCCAAACTGCTGCAGACATGGGTTACTACATTCCTGCCGACCCATTTCCGAGTTCCATAGCAGAAATAATTAAGACTTCAACCCACGTTCATATGCAGATACAATATAAGGAGCAATTTCAAGTAATTCTCGTTTACTAAATCATATGTCCTCAGACGGTGCTTGAGATTTGAAACGTACCTTGAGCTGCTTCTGAGGTCGTCCACGTCCTCCTGTAGAAAAATACCCATGCTCTATAATCCGGTCTACTTCATATCGGCCTTCCATGTCTGGCGGAATCATAGAAGGTCTGTTTGGGAACTCATGTCCTTCTACATAGGGTAACAATGTGGACGCGTGAAAGACAGGATACGTTTTGAGGTGAGGGGGAATATCAATTCGATAAGACGGTCCCTGTGCATCCCCAATTACTTTGAGAACTTCCCAGGGTCCAAAATAGACAGGCAGAAGTTTCTGAGACACATTTTCCTCCAATGAAAACTCTTTGGACTTGACCCAGACTAGATCACCTTCCTTGAATGTTGATGGTCGGCGATGCTTGTTAGCTTGTTCAATCATTTGGTCCTCAACTTTCTTCAGATTATCCTTTACTCTCCTAATGTCTTCCTGAAACAATACTGCATACTCCTGGGTCCCTGGAGGTGACCTAAGGAACTAGTCCCATGTTAGTACATCAATGGGACGCTTAGGTTTCCACCCTTTGTGCAGTGCAATAGGCGTACGCCCTGTAGCGGTATGAACACTACTGTTGTATGCACTTGCTATTTTGGGTAAGTTCTCGTCCCAATCAATTTGATCGGGTCTCACATACATGTGCAAAAGTTGTTGGCACAAACGGTTCATCTGCTCACTTTGTCCATTCGTTTCAGGGTGACGCCCTGACAAGATGGTTAGTCGTGTACCGTATGCTTCCATAAGCTTTTGCCATGGCATACTTGTGAACCTGGCATCACGATCAGATACAATGGAGAGAGGAAACATACTCAGTCACTCATCGCATCTGAAACTTTTGGATCACAAGTTCAGTTCACACTTCTGCGGGTAAGGGGATAAACCTGACATATTTAGAAAAACGATCCACAATAACCATTACTTGACTATTGTCGTTCCGACTTTTGATAAGACTCATGAAATCCATTGAGATAGACTCACCGGTTTTGCTAGGAATCGGTAATGGTTTCAGAAGACCAAGTGGTTTCTCATGTGAAGGTTTGTTTCTGTGACAAACCAAACATGTAAGAACATACGTTAGTACATCTTCTTTCAGTCTCTTCCACTCAAAGCGTTCTCTAACCTCTGCGTAAGTTTTCTTGAAACCAAAATGTCCTTCAAAGTCATGACATTCCCCAATCAACAAACTTTTGATTTCTTCTTGATGAGGAGTACATAATCTTTGTTCAGTTTGGTCTAACAAGAAAAGCAAACCATTGGTCGCTCTATAGTTAGGAAATATAGATGAATCTTTCGCAAGTGCATCCATAATAGGCTTCCAAATAGGATCAATAACATATCCTTGACGAATTTGATCTTTTAGATCACTCCCAACATCCAAATGAGAGACAATAATACCAAGAAATCACAACGTAATGTGTTTGCAACCACATTTGACTTACCTTTGATAATTTTCAATTCAAAATCAAAAATATCAATGAATGCAGACCAACGTACTAGCTTATCGGAGCGCCTAGGCTGTGTCTTTATCCACTTCAAGGTAGAGTGGTCTGAGTACACAACGAAGTGTCTCTCTAGCAAGTAGTGTTTCCATGTGTCCAGTGCACAGACTAAGGCATATAGTTCCATTTCATAGGTGCAGTTAGCAACCTTGTCTGATGGTAGACGTGCAGACATAAATTCAATAGGTCTATAACCATTACAATCGTTTTGTTGAAGGACTGCGCCAATCCCATACTGACTTGCGTTAGTAGTAATGATGAAAGGAAGAGACAGATCAACAATTTTTAGAACAAGGTAGTGAGTCAAAGCATACTTTACCTTTTTGAAGGAGGACTCATAGTCCTTGTTCCACAACCGAATAGTTTCTTTCTTCAGTAATTTTTTCATTGGTGAGGCAATCTATAAAAAGTTTCTGACGAACTTTCTATAGTAACTTGCCAAACCAAGGAAAGATCATATTTCAAATACAGGCTTAGGTTGTGGCCAATTTCTAATTGCTGATATTTTCTTTTCTTCGGGCCTTAGGCCCTCCTCGTTCACTACATATCCGAGGTATAAGACTTCAGACTTAGCAAACTCATATTTCTTTGGGTTTAGCTTAAAGTTGCCCTCCAACAACTTTCCTAATACAAGACGTAAGTGTTTTTCGTGATCTTCTAGTGTCTTACTATACACTAGAATGTCGTCGAGATAGACAATGACGAGCTGATCCAACCATTGACGAAACAATTCATTCATGAATCTTTGGAAGGTCGTCGGGGCATTACTCAGTCCGAAAGGCATAACCACGAACTCGTAGTGACCATACCTGGTTCGGAATGAAGTCTTGTGTTGATCCGCGGGATCGACCTCGATCTGGTGGTATCCAGACTTTAGATCAATCTTACTAAAGAACTTGCAGCCCCGCAATTGGTCCAACAAATCGTCAATACGTGGAAGAGGTTCGACATTTTTAACAGTGACGACATTCAACCCTCTGTAGTAAATACAAAGACGCAACTCACCTTCCTTTTTGGGCACAAAGATGACAGGGGCACCATAAGGAGAGGAGTTAGGGTGAATCCATCCTTTCTCTGTTAAATCCTGCAACTGCTTCTTGAGTTCCTCAAGTTCCCTAGAAGACATTCGGTAGATAGAGCCCTTACGAATCTTACTGCCAGGAACAATCGTGTGCTTGATAGCACGTTCGGTTATTCCTGTTGGTTCAGTTTGCAGATCGTTACACTCTTCTAAGAGTTTCTCAATCGAACGAGGATAGGAAGTAGAACATTCACCGTCCTTTTTCACTAAGATCATCAGTACTTCCTTTTCCAATTTCTTCTTTAATACCATTGATTGAAATGCTGGGTAACTCATCCAACAGAAAGGCAGACTAGAGTCAAAGCCAGACTTATGAGACAATTTGATTGGTTTGAATTCAAAGTGTGTATCCCTCAGTTGCACCATCTTCTCTTTGAAATTGATTTCGGGGTTGGCTTCCTCGTGCCAGTTCATTCCCATAATCAAATCAAAGGGTAAATTATTTTTTATGAGGAATGATATTTCATGCAGAATCTCCTTACCTTGGTTCGAAAACGACACCGAACACGATCAACACACTGCGAGATAGTGATTGTGCTTTTGTTAGCCAAAAATAGACGTGATAGGTCGAAACAATTTTTTCACTTTCATTCCGAGATGCAACTTGCGGATTGCTTTCTCGAAGATGTAGGATCGTGTCGATCTTGAGTCCACTAGTGCACCTACGCGTGTATGTGCAATCTCTAAATCCGCGATTAATAGGTCACCCTTAGACTTAGATTTCTTAGCCCACGAGCTTCGTAATGCCAACAACTCGTTACCAAGCTCGTCAAGAGAGTCATCTAGAGAGACAGTGCATAAGACAAGTTCAGGCTGTTCCGAACGATGGGCCGAAGAAGAACCATCCTCTGCCACGCGAGTGAAAGGGTTGGAAGGGTTAAGTAGGTGCCTTACCTACTACATCGAAACCCTTAGACTCAGTAGGAGCAGATGCTACTCCTACTGGCCGCTCGCTTTTGGGTTTTGGATCAACGGGCACCATGCAATCACATGCCCTGCAGTGCCACATTTCAGGAACTGCGCGTTGTACATCCATTCCTGCCACGTTTTTCGTTGTCGGCGCGAATACCCTTACAAGGGTATCCGCCCTGGTTATTGCAAGTGACAGAAGGGCCATTGGTTTAGGCCTGGGTGTCCAAATGGTTACCTACGTATGGGCGAGGGTCGTCTAAATAGGTAGGATGAGTGAGCGCGCGATTTCAAGGCGCGCGTGTGATTCTGCCCCTTTGATCGGATGTCGGGCTAGGTGTCCGCCTTGACTTTGCCCTTTGGATTAGGCTAGGGGGTCGTAGGTCGTCACCCGCACGCCGTGCTTGGCCGGCAGCGCCTGTGGTACGATCGTGATATGGTTGAGGAGGCCGGCACGGGTACCTAGCGGTCGCACGCCTGTTCATAGGAGGGAGTGAGCCCCCACGCATGTTCCACCTTTAGGCACTGGGCTGCACTACTTTATGTGGGATTCAGCGCCCGCTAATCCCAGGCTTGGGCTACGCCCTATAGGTTACAGCAGCGGGTTACTACAACAAAGGTCCAGGGATCGAGGCCAGCATACAGCGGTGCGGGAGCAGCGGAGCGGCGTGGAGAGAGCCGAGGGGTTGAGGGCCCATCGGGGCTATCCCCCTCARGCTTTTGCCAGTGGGCGCRGTGGCTGGCCCGGCCCGTGGGACCGSYGAGGTGCCAGTAGTCTATGCTGGAAAAAGTAGATTTTATACACCAGTTTATTTTCTTGCCTTTTWATSTGTCTKTATTTTTATTTATTTCYTAATTTTTTRTCGGTAACAGTCCCGTTTGAGTCCTCCGGGACGTCCGTTGAACTTGGAACGATACTGAGAGGATTAGCATGGGCCCCTGCGATAGAGTGGGGCGCATAAATCGGCGAGAGTGTCCAACAACTGACTATTTTTTTGTGGTTGATCGATGTCGGACCTCGCAGCGCCGGAAGSAGTCGGGCRGTGGGACGTCAACGGTGKGGAGTAGTGAYKGGGAGCRTTAGCATAGTGAGMAGAGGCCGAGGCGTGACGGGCAGCRGAGAGTGAACCAGGACAGGGGGGCTATGGCGGGTGCATGCGCAGCRGKTGAGAGCGGAGGAGCACGGGCAGACRGGTAGAGAGTGGTGGGGGYTGAMRGTACATCACTGGGCGGCGGGCGCTGCGCTAGCAGCVABGRGCCAGGTGGTGGAGGCAAGGGTGCTAAGACAGCAGGTAGGCGGGGCAAGGGACAGACGAGGCGGAAGACGAACGGGAGTGGAGGAAGTGGAGAGGCAACGGACAAAGCGCCAGGACCGATGGGCGATGGGGCCGAGTCACGGAGGTTGCCAGGCACAGGCGCAGCGGTGGCGCGTGAGAAAGTTGCGGGGCGACAGGGCGAAAACAGAAAGTGTGAATGAACCCGGACGCCAAGCGAGGCCGGGTGCATTTAGACAAAGATACGGAGATGGCGGGGAAGGAACCAGGGCGCAACAGATGTAAGGTGGCTCGTGTGATTCCTAACTGGATCCGGTGAGGAAGGAGTCTGGGTAGGGGTTCTCTGGGTAGGCTAATACATTGGTAGAATTAGAGTGGTGAGAGGATTAGTGGAGTTGAGGTTAGAGAAAGAGATGGTGCGTGAAAGGCAGCGGGCAAACAGATATGGCGGAGTAAATCGGTCCGATCTGCTTAATTCTCGACGGGATCAAGCGAACCAAGGCTCTAAATGGGGGTTTTGAAGACTTGCAAACTCGTTAGTAATGTTAGTTTTGGGTGAAGGCCAGTAAGTAGGGAGGTTAGTGGGGAAGGTGTCGCGCGGAGGCTCTCGGTAGCTGGCTATGGCAGGACGAGGAGGTGAAGGGGGGAAGATTTATAGTGTCCGCGTTCTCCCACGGGTTACGACGCAGTAAAGGTCGGTACTGAGGATTTAGGGCGGGGCGAAGGCGATGGGAGTGTTAGTTCTGGTGGTAACTTGCTAGTCCAGCCAATCTGGGCGCATGAGCCTGCGTGCTGCAGGATGGGCCAGGCGCGGAGCTGCAGCGGCTGTGGAAGGAAGAAATGAATCTACTTGCTTTTTTTTTTTTTTTTTTTTTTTTTTTTTTTTAAGGTTCAGTCATTTTTTATCATTGCTTTTATGGGGATCGTGGCCGGCGGACAGTTGCCTATTGGAGACTTACCTTCTAGTTGGCTCGTTGTGAGGCTCGTCGGGCGAGTACGGCAGGGGTAGCCACGCAAGCTCGAGTTGGGGGTTGTCTGCGAGACAGTTGGCCGCGGCTACAGGCTCCTGCTGCCTGCCTCGGCTTTGGCATGCCACGTGCCCCGCCCGGTCGATTGGCTACGGCTTTGCCCTCCAAGAACTGGAGGAGGTGAGGAGGGGGTAGAGGGTCGCTCGACTCAAGGTGTCTGTGCTGCCCGTGGGTGATGGTGGATGTCCGTGGGGGCGATTCCCTGGCTCGGTGAGTGATGAGAGCCAATAGTCTGCGGTGGCCAGTCGGAACGGGAGTAGCCTAGGTGCTGCTTGCCGTGTTTTGGACGTGCGGACTTCCGTATCGGTGCCCTGCAGTACTCTGCTGCCGGAGTCCTGCTTGCGGCGTAGGAGGTTCGTCGCAAGTTTGATGGTTTCTCTATGCGGTAGGACCATACAGGCTGCAGTTTCACTGCCCGGTGTCGAGCGTTCCTCTGCCCATCTTAACTGCGTCCTTTTTCTGCTACATCAGGTATTGAGCTCGCCAGGGACTATCGTGCTGCTCCAAGTACCGACTGTTTAAGGGCCATTGACCAGCTACGTTGGTAACGGCGAGGAAAAGACCTGAGGGGGAGTGGGGAAAGGGAGACTACTGCGTGTGGGCGTGACTGCGCACGGGCTGTGGCCAACTGTTGTCGGTTGCCCATCGTTGTGGTCTGCTGCGGCTTGATGTGCAGCAACAATTGTCAAGCCTAATACGGACTGTTGCAATGCTTAGAGTGTGGTTGGCTAGCGGTGAGTGACTGCAGCCAAGCTGAAAGGAAGGCTACTGTTGCAGTAGCATTGGAGAGCGGGCAACGCAAAAGGGGAAGCGTTGCTGCAGTTGGGAGATCGTCAAGGGGGTTGGGCTCAGCAATTGGACGAGCTGCTACACATGGCTACCATTGCGGGGCCCTCAGGCGCTGGAGATTTGAAGGCCCTCTCGCGCGAGCCTGAGTGCACCCCTCTTGTATCTGAGAGACTTAATGCTTCTCCTTCTGCCCTTCTTACTCTAAATCTAGTCTAACTGGTTCTGAGAGGAAGGCGGCAGGCGGGATTGCAACCCGTAATCCGCGCCAAGGCCTTTGTGGAAGGTTGCCCCACCGATTGCGGGAGCCCTGCCGGAGGTCAGAAGGAGTTATGGAGGCAGGGAACTCAGAGGTAGCCATTGCTTTCCCTTACAAACCCAATATAACCCCTATCTATACATCTCCCTGTGTATTGGTTGAATGTATCGCATGCACCCCTACTTTGACTTTGAGTTGGCTTTCATGACACAAATCAGGCTAAGTAAAGGAATGTATGTATAATGGCAGTTTCAGTTTCTTTGATTGCCTGAAAGCAGATTGTCACAGGGGATTGCATCTGGGGGAAGGCTGGGAGGAAGGCAGTTTTGCTTGCGATTGAACGGGTCTTATAGGGTCAGGCATTGTTTCTAAGATGAATGGTCTGACTGCTGTGTTTTGTTCTGTTTTCAGAAGAACCAAACATTGTTTCTAAGATGAATGGCTTGGTTGCTGTGTTTCTTTAATTGTGCCAAGCATTGTTTCTAAGATGAATGGCGTGACGACTTTAATTCTGAGGAATATTGATTGCCTGACTTCTGAGGGCCAGATATTGTTTCTAAGATGAATGGTCTGGTTGCTGTTTACTTGGGTGGTTTCTGAGCAGTCTCTGGGTCAGACCCAGGGTACTTCGCTTTTTTTATATGTGCTGAGAAAAGGAGAGTTGAGCATTGTTTCTAAGACGAATGACTCATCTCTCTTTGGTTGTTTTATTCTGAGGGAGGGTTCAGGCCAAAGGACTAGACATTGTTTCTAAGACGAATGGTCTAAGTCTGAGGCCTCAGGACCATAATGAGAACAAAGGAATAGGATTCCCTATAATGTTGTATATATATGTACTTATATGCGAACAAGGTTAGTCAGACATTGTTTCTAAGACAAATGGTCTGACTATAGCCCTATCACAAACAAAGAGAGTATAATCAAGAGTTATAACTGAAGGTAACCTGGGCAGGCGGAGCATTGTTTCTAAGATGAATGGCCCAGCCCTACGCCCTCCTTTTGAAGACTAAGGTGCAAAAATATATATATAACTTGGCTATTTAAACAGTTCAGGGCAACTAAGCATGCTTTCTAAGATGAATGGCTTAGTCATATGCCCAATGAAGAGAAAAGTAGTTGTGCAACCTGTTCGTGTATAATTAAGGCAGAAGGGTGGCATTGTTTCTAAGACGAATGACCAACCCCAATGCCCTATGTAAGCAGGGTATAAAGGGTTAAATCATTGAAGGACTATGAACTATTGTCTGCTAAATCAACTTGGGATGGTGAGAGTACTTACCTTTGTGGTTTGACCTGCATGTGACTGAGTGGCATCACTACCTAGTCAGAGTTTGAGTTGATAGGTAGTTGTTGTAGTTGCTCGCCATGTGCTAGAGCAATAGGAGTTAGAATCAATTCCTGCATTTTATGAGATAGTTTTTTTTACTTAAATCGATTTCTGCATTTTCTGAGATTTTTTTCTTATGTTTGGGCTTATATAAATCTTGGTAAGTCACTTTTCCTACGGGAAGCGCTGCCGAAATTTCTACAAATCCAAGGAGTTAGTCAAAGTTTGACTTTCCAAGGCTCAACTTGTCTGAATACCATACATGGCTTAGTAGAAATCTGGGAAGTCTCTCTTTCTAAAGGGAGTGCTGCCCGAATCTTTGCTAATCCAGGGAGTTAGACAAAACTTGAACTTGGGAAATCAAAGACTGCTTTGGTTTTCATATTTGGACCCGTATAAATTCTAGAAAGGCAGTTTCCCTACAGCGCTGCCGAAATTTCCTTAGTTTAGAGGAGTTAGATTATGTTATGACAGGTGGCAAATTTTGGCAATCCACTCTGTATAGAGGAGATCCAGCCAAAGGTCTACCTTTTCCTTGGGCACTGACTAGGAGTAGACTTAGATCTGGTTGGCTAGCTGGAGCTTGGGTGAGACGACGATATAGAGAGTATTCCCCATAGAACTTACGGGTCCAGTCTTGGGCATTGACCTATTTTGTGTTACGGGCCGGTTTGATCGATCTGATTCCGGATTTGGGTTAGAGTCAGCTCATCCCTTGAGGATCAATCTTTTGTTATCATTGATAACAGACCGGTTGGCGATTCGTCGGTCTATGACTCAATTCCAACTCACCCTCCGTACTCAACCTAAAAGGCTTTAGCCCTGGTGATTTTATTGTTTCATTAAGGTTTTACCCGGACTTTTATTGAATGGTCATTTAACAAAGGTACTAAGTATTTAATTATGGTTGGTTGGACAAAAGGTTGGGGTTTGCATGGCTAAAGCAAGGGGTATGAGTGCAGAGGTTGGTTGGAGTTGACTTTGTGTAGTATGTGGATTTTTGTCTGGTTCTGTGATGTGATTGCAGGTATGTATGGAAGAGTTTCGACTGATTTATGTTGAGTGATATTGCTTGGACTTAGATGGGCAAACCACACAACTGTCGTGAGAGTGAACTACCCCACAACCTTTCTGTTTAAGTGAGACTGTTCTATTTTCGCTTTGATAACTAGGCGTGCATTCGGGTAACCCCTATAGGGCTGATCCCGAGGATGTCTCGTCTGATGATATTAGAAGTACTTGTTTCTATCCCTGTTGAAGATTATTTTGGTGGAACGATGAAGTTCCGGGCGGAAGGGCTAGCGTGTCGCTGGTGGTGCGCCTGACAACTCACCACCGCTCCAACCTCCTTCCTGCCCTAGGGGTCGTCTTGCCCCGCACCCTTTGGGACACCTCAGGGTGCAGAAGGCGGAAAAGCCCTCAGGTCGGTTTTGCGCCCGCTAAAGGGTTACCTCCCCTTAGCGCGCGCTTCAGCCAACGCCTGAGCGTCGGAAATGACCTCATGGCTCAGAATAGGCAATTTGGGTATGGGCACCGTATAATGCGCCGTCATCGCAGATACTCACATAGAGCTGCATAGTGAGATGGTATGTGTAGGTCCATTGTCCGCGCGGTCTTATATTAAGCCCGCGCGCGCAGCACTCGCCGATTCTCGCACTAAAAAGTTATGGGTCAGGCGACGAGACCACGAGCGCGACACGGTCAATAGACTCGGGGTTTTGGTAACGCGGAGCGGCACGTGGGCAAAGGACTAGTCCCAGTCGACCTATGGGAGTCCGTGTACGGGCCTCACTATCCCGGACATCGGGTAGCCTATGGGTAGGATATCGGGCCTCCTCCGCGCGCGCGTCGTTTGAGCCTATCTACCCCTTCCATTCTAGGAGGCCAATAAACTAATGAGAATTGGAGTGAGTTTTCCTTTTTGAGCTTTCATGGTTGGACGTTATAGTCCGTGGCAGCCGTCAAAGTCAAACCCCTTGATGTTTGACCGCCACGACAACTTAAAGCTGTCTACTCAACCCCTCTTCACAGGGTGCAAAAGAGGGTGTGGTCTTCAACCACACATGGCGGTTGTCTGACGTCGAGAGATTACCCCTCAAGGCGCTTGTCAGCCGACACTTGAGTCTCGAATGCGACCCTCGAAGTCAACGAGGACCGCGCGAGTATGGGTACTACATAGTACGCCATCACTGCGACTGCTTGCGTAGGTTAGCATTGCGAGTCGATACGAGTAGACCCTGCGTCCGCGCGATTTTTATACTAAGTCTCGCGCGCGACGCCTATCCGATTTCCGCAATGGAAAGTTATGGGATGGCCACTGGAAGGGCTAGGAGCGTTGTCGCGTTGTTTGGGTTGTGTCGTTTCGCGTATACGTGTGTGTGTTTGTTTTTTTTGTGTGTTTGTAAAGTGGTGTGCGCGTGGTGTGTGGGATGCGTCCTAATCGACCGGCGTCGAGCCGCGCTTGGGACTTCTGCCCCCCAAGATGTCGGTTCGCGTGCGGGTCCGATAGGCGTATTACCGCTCGTACCCCCTATGCTACAGCGAACGAAAAACGCCCTCGGCTGGTCCACCTCTACGACTGCAAATGATCAGCTCTTGTACTGTGGACTGGTAGCTCGGCGGCGATACGCCCACCGAAGGGAGGTGACAGCTCCCGCAAGGTGGAGGTTAGTTGTGCCTCGCGTAGGCCCTATCCTATCGTAGGGGCTCGCGAGAGGTATGGCTGGCGCACTCGGCCGGAGCGGCCTAAGGAAGCTCCATGTGCGTTCGTGACGAGGTTGGTCCAACTCCTGCGTGACGCGGTCGAGAGGGTCCCGCGCTGCCTTGTGCGGTGCCGGACCGAAGCGCTCGACAAGTGGCGCCGTTGTCGGGGATAACAGAAGCCTACCATTGTCCCTGGTGGAACGACATCCGGGTATGAGCGAGCATTAGGCATAAGAGAGAGGCGAGAGCGCCTGGAGTGTGGGGTGAGTGATGTGGGTCTAAGGTAGGATATATGAAGTAGGCCAGGTTGGAGTAGGATACTGAATAGAGGGGTGTCCTTGCTTTTGTCTTATACAAGAAGTTGGAAGAAGAGGCCTACCAAGATGCCGGAGGGTGGCAGTATATCGGATGACGCCGGAAGGGTCCTGACCATCAAGGACCTCATCGCAGCCCTAGATCGACATGAGAAGACCCCGAGTAACGTTCCGAAGGTTGAGACCTTTCATTTCAATGGGGAAAGGGTCTCAGATTGGCTAGATCTGGTGGAGCAGGCAATGGTGGGATTGTCGGATGAGGTGAAATTTCAGCGCATTATGAGGTACGTGCTCCATGGGCACCATCAGGAGGTGCAGAAGGTTGTGGATGCCGCCAATGGCAGTTGGGCAAGGTTTAGGGAGAGCATGCTGCGCAAGTATCGGTTGGGTGATAGGTTGCTTACCATCTCGGACCTTGAGGCGGTGAACAAGGACGACTTTACCACGATAGGGGCCTTCGTACAAGAGTTTAAGAAGAAGGCAAGGAAAGTCCACGGAATCTCTGAGGAAAGGCAGTGCGCCATCTTTTTGGGACTGCTCACTGCGTCAGAGGCAGCCGAATTGACGAGTCATGGAGGAGGCAGCGCAAAACTTACTTGGGCCACCATCGACAGAGGAGTGGAGGATGGGAGTTTAGACCAGGTAGAGCAGCATCAGATGCGCTTGCAAAGAAGGAAAAGGAAGGAGAGAGACGCTACTGCATCAGGGACCCCGGGAGTAAAGAGGATCGTCACTGATGTACTTGCGGTGTTAGGCTACGACCAGGATGCCGAGGCGCAAAAAAAGGTGGTAGCCGTGGTCCAAGGCCGAGGAAAGGAGGTGGGGGGATGAGGGCGCTAGGCAGGAGGATTACAGCGGGGAGGAGACGGGATCGCAGATCCTTACCAAGGCCCAACGGAAGCAACGCAATTTATTGCTGGGTGGCCAAGGGTTTGGCAAAGGGCAGGTCCCCCAGGCAGTTGCCGCATCGCGAGCAGCCGCCGTAACCGCGCCCGTATCGGCAGGGCCGGCACCAATGGGGCCGCCTCCGGCCTCCCGACAATGGGTACCGTACTGCCAAGCGGCACCCTGGCCCAGCTGTAGTCATTGCACCTCGTGTGGAGGGAGCCAAGCCCATACTGGACAGACGGCTCCGTTCTCAGGTCCGTCAACGAGCGCAGGGCCACCAAGTTTCTCGGCGATGCAAGGCCAATTCACGGCCCAGCCTCCCCCCTCACAGCAAGCATCGTAGGCTAGCGTGGCGGGAGGAGGAGGCCAAGGGCAAGGAGGACAGGGCAATGGTGGTCGGGGACAAGGAGGCCGAGGGGGTGGCGGACGAGGCCGAAATGGCATGGGACGTTGTCGCGCCCCCACTGCTTCAAGGGTCTGGTTAGATATCCTTCCCCGGACCGAGATCAGTGGGTTGGAGGACTGGCAGGCTGTCACGCAGGATTTTGATAGGTATAAAAAAAAATAGATGGAGGTGTAATCAGAGGCAGTCTTTGTCACACTTTGTCTTACAGTCGAGTAGTCAGGGTTATCCCTCCTGCCAGCGGCGACACGGCTTAGAGTGAGGCGTTCGGGTTTATCGCCTGCACCTGAACCCGTATAAAGGATAGACCCAAGGTCACCGGAGTCCCTATCATTCAGGAGTCCTTCAAGCTGCCTTGAGTGTAACCTATATAAAATAAGGAGGAAAATAGCATACATACCTTCATCATAGAATAATTGATACTGACAAAATGAAAAGACCAGAAACCAGACTCTGCAAGAGCATGACCAGAGAAATGAGACTGAAGAGTAGTACACAATGTATCCAGGGAGCAGCCATCGGAGGGCTGCAGTCACTAATAAATAATAATGTCGTAATACATCATAGTGACTGAAAAGAGAGAACCTCAATCAATGATAATGAGCAGTACCCCCTCGTGAGTGTGTGCTGCCGTATGGGACTCCACATCTGGCGCCTCGTCATTGAGAACTCGCATGGCTATAGACTCTGGAACCACATAGCTGATGTCGAGAGGCGCTGCTGGATCAATCTTGCAGATATAGGCCATGCATTTGGCCATCTCCTCGTCTGCGACGCTCCTGAGGTAAAGCTCCTCCGCAAGAATGATGTCGCCTGAAGCTCCAATCAATATCTCAATACGTCCTCTCCCGC
>BFEA01000037.1:3242498-3276325 GCA_003427395.1 Chara braunii
GCACACTGATCTGTCCCGCACTGATCTGATGTCTTGGGTGACGTGGCCTCTCTTTTATAATGGAGAGGCCAAGTGATCGGGGCTGAGTGCTGCAGTCCCAAGGTCGGGGCCGTGGTCTAACTCTAGACCGGGCTTGTGCTAAAAATAGCAGCAGTCCTGACCTCGGGATATGAACAGTCAATCCTATTTTTAGAACGGGACTGGCGTAGGCCCAGTCCCCGGTAGATGAACAGTCAGTCCCACGCTAAAAATAGCGTGGGACTGTGTTATTTTTAGAACGGGACTGGCGTAGGCCCAGTCCTTGGTAGATGAATAGTCAGTCCCACGCTAAAAATAGTGTGGGGCTGTGCTATTTTTAGAACGGGACTGGTGCAGCCCCGACTTTGTAGAATGAACAGTCAGTCCCGTGCTAAAAATAGCACATGACCCTATTTTAATTATTCGGGCCTGGCTGTTCATCTATATGGCTACTTAGGGCTGTTCCTTTCCTGGCCGGGTTACGCGGTTGCGTCGGTCCGGTCCCAACCGGTCAAAATTGAATATCTCACTAACCCTTGGTCCGTTTCCGGTGCCGTTTGGACCGGACCCCACTAATTGGCCCATTGCGGTCGCGTTGGTCTAGTCCAACGGGGACGATTAGGTCTCCGGTGGACCGTACTGCTGCGCCGTCTTTCCCTTGATTTCGGCCCAGGGGAAATCTAACCGATGTGTTAGGGCCCAACTTGACTATGACCGTGGACGTCCCTAAGCGCAGTTTTGACGCAGCGCGGAGGTTGACTGCGATGAGTCAATTTCTGCCGCTGCGCCGCATCATCTTATGACAACGTGGCTGTGGATGGAATAGCCAAGGGGGCCAGGGCCAAGGTGACCAGGGCGGCCAGCAAAGGGGCCAAGGGTATGGGAGGCCCCGCTTCGACTGGCGGAACGCTACCTGCTGGCATTGTGGTGTCGTAGGTCACACGATTCGGTTCTGCCAACAACGGCGGGATGATGAGCTTGCAGGCCTGATCTCCTCTTGTATGGATGGGGACATATATGACAAGTGGGGGAAGCACATTGACCCCAAGACCCCGGGAGGGATCAGGCAGGAGGCCCTCAGGCAGGCGGTGGCGGGGCCACCAACATCCCCGACCATGTTCAGAATGTGGTAGGAGAGAGAAGACTCGGCCATAAGAGTCGAGGAGATTGCGGGGCAGAGTGAAGAGGTTACGCAACGGCTGACAGTTGGGGCCATAAAGGAAGAGTCGATAATTGTTGAATCGGATGACGAAGGGCAAGAGGGCGAAAGGGAGTCGGCCATAGTCACCCTGGAAAAGATGGAGGATCTGATAGAAAAAATGGGGAGGTATCAGCGGAGACTAAAAGAGCTATGTGATGAAGTTCAGGGGTAGAGGGCCGACCTCCCGAAGGTTTTCCTCTATGAGACCGGGCCGGGGCCGGCGGATGGACAACAAAGTAGCCCCGGGGTTGCCGCGGCGGGGTCGGGCCCTAGGTCAGGGATGACGTTCAGGCCTCCCACCTCGCATGGGCAGGCGCCGCAAGCGACTCAAACCAGGAGCCAAAGTAAGGCGGGCCCTAGTCAGGCACCAAGCCAAGCACCAAGTCAGGCGCCTCCGCTGAAGAGACCCGAGCCTGAGCGTAGGAAAGAGGTGGTTGAGGTCCGGGAAGAGGAAGAAGAAGAGGATGATGACACAGAGGATGAAAGACTCCGTCAGGAGGAGGATCGGCGGACGGAGCAGAGAGCTCAGAGAAGAGAGGCGCAGGAGAGAGTCGAGCCAGATCCACAGGACGGGGTGCCCAGGAAGAGAAAGCACACCGTCAAGTTGGAGGAAGACTTCAACGTGGAAAGGATGGTGGACCGGCTCCTTGAAGGTCACAATGACCTTATGAACTTAAAAGATATTTTGGCGGCCGCACCAAGGCTCCGAGAGGAATTGAATGGGCGATTGTCCCGAAGGCTAGTGCCCAAAGTTCATTTGAGTGCAGTCCTGCCAAGGGAGGTGGGGTGGACACAAGCCGGGACAAGGATGGACTGGAAGTGTGCGGCATGCGGGCTGGTGGACCTAGTAGTGAAAGAAAAGAAGTGAGTGGCAATGATGGATACGGGCGCTGAAATGAACATCATCAGGGAGAGAGATGCGCTCATGCTTGGAATGGAGATCGACCGGACGGATCACGGCGTGCTGCACGGGGCTAATTGCAAAGCAATTTTTTGTGGCACCGCGTCGAATGTAATTATAGAGATTGGCAAGGTGCGAGCGAGGACGTGCTTTTTCGTCATGCCGGACGTGGACCACCCTATTCTTCTGGGCAGATCGTTCATGTGCAGGACGGAGACCCTGATCTTCAACAAGCACGATGGAACGATGATATTGCTCCTGAGTGACCCAACCTGTGGAAACTACGAAGTTGTCACTTGTCGGAACACGGGGCCAAGGAGCGAGTGGAATAGGCCTAACCCTGACTCGTTCACTTATGTGGAATCAGCGAACGAGCGGCGGAGGCTTTGGGAGGAGTCCGAGGAGGAAGGTGGGGCGGAGGTGCTGTCACTAAGCCTTACAGACGTAAGCAAGGCTATGGAGATCGTGGCAACACATGATATGGCGGACCCGGAGGCCATCAAGGCCTTGCAAGAGCATGTTTTGGAATGGCCACAGGCAGGAGAAGTGGAGCTTATCTATCGACTTCCTGGAGGAAAAAAAGGGTCTGCGATGGCACAAGCGCAAACAACAAGCCGACCGTTTTTAGGGGACGGCTTAAGCAGGGCGCCCAAAGGCGGTACAAAACGGTAGATAAAAAGTGTCGCCCTGTTTCCGTGCTCGTTACGGAAGATGAGGAGGCTTATTACGAGCGGGAGCGATGATTGATACGGCGAATGCAAGAGCAGGCACTGAAGGATCCATGCTGTATCAATGATGGAAATGAAGAGAAGTTGATAGTCGGGGAGCCAGGTTTTCTTTCGCCCCAGGAAAGGGCGCTGATGGTGCAGCTAATGAAGAAGAGGCATCGCGCGTACGTCTTTAATGACGACCAGCGGGGGAGGCTGGATGTGGACAAGATCCCAATGATCCAGATCCACACGGTCCCCCACGAGCCTTGGAATCTAAGGGGTGCGCGATACCCAAACCCTGATGAGGAGAAGATAGTGGTGGACTATCTGGATGGCAAGATGCGCACGCATGTTGCTGGCTACTCTAGCGGTCCGTATGCTTCCCCTTGGTTCTGCTTTATTAAGCCGAACGGGACGCTACGATGGGTGCAGGTTCTGCAGCGACTAAATGCGGTAACGGTGCGAGATGCGGGAGGCTTGCCAAACGCGGATGCACTCTCAGAGTCATGCGCGGGGCGGCCTATAATCTCACTTATAGACCTCTATTATGGGTATGATCAGTTCCCTGTGTACCCGCCCGATAGGCCGGTGACGGCGATGCACACGCCAAGGGGGCTAATCCACATGAATGTGGCCCCCCAGGGTTGGACGAATGCGGTGGCAATGGTGCAAAGACATATGATCAGGGCCATGCAAACGGTCAGTCCGCACATCACTCACCCCTACATCGACGACTTGGCGGTCAAAGGCCCGAAGGAGAAAGAGGAGGACGAGGTGCAGCCCAAAGTGAGGCATTTTGTCTGGAGGCATATCCAGGATCTCGATCTGGTCTTGGGTCTGCTAGAGGAATACAACCTCACTGCAAGTGGGCCAAAATCCAAGCACTGCATGAGAGAAGCCACTGTTCCGGGGTTTGTCTGCAACGAGAAGGGTCGGAAGCCGGACGTGAAGAAGGCAGACAAAATCCTAGAGTGGCCGATACCCTTCCAATCCATAACGGATGTGAGGAGCTTTCTTGGCACCTGCGGATTTTGGAGGAGCTTCGTGAAAGACTTCGCCGCCAAGACTGAGCATTTAAGGAAGCTGGTGCGCCAGGACCAGGAGTGGGTTTGGGGCGAAGACCAGGAACAAGCAGTGACCAGGATGAAAGGAGAGTTCAGGGAAGGAGGATTGGTGCTGGGGGCGCCGAACTATGAGGGGACTGAAGAAAGGCCATTCATCATCGAGACTGACGCTGGGCCGACCGCCTTGGGAGGGGTCCTAATTCAGGCGGATGCTGAAGGAAAGGAGAGGCCGCTAAGATTCGAAAGTCGTACTCTTAACACGACTGAGAGAAATTACTCTCAGTTTAAGAGAGAGACGCTTGCGGTACTCCATTGCCTAAGGATCTTCCGGAATTACGTCTTCGGTAGGAGATTTATATTGAGGGTAGACCCGACGGCACTGGCCTGTTCCCTGAAGAATTGTACTCCATCTAACCCAACCATCGCTCGATGGTTGACGTACATTTGGATGTTTAATTTTGAGTTGGAAAGCATTCCGGGGAACAGGAATCGGCCTCATGGCCTGAGCCGTGTCAACTGGGACAGTGGGAATCAGGAGTCGACTGAAGACACCCCGCCAGTCGACGGGTTCTTGGATCAGGAGGAAGATGTGCGGCTGCATATAAACGAGTGGCCGCTGCGAGTACCCAACTGTGTCAGCCATCCCATATGGATAGCGCCAAGAGGGTACGAGCGGAAGACCGACTTAGTCCTCAAGCCATTTCAGGAGGAGGATCTGTGGGGAGGCAAGGATGTCCAGTGGATGATGAGGTTGGCGTTGGCAGGGATGCATGACCTGGTGGAAGAGGTGAGGGCGATAGAGGAAGGGCCCACTCAAGTGGAGGAGCATGAGCAGCTGATGGGAGGAATGTACGTGCTCACTAATACGCTTGTGCAAGGGGACTTTGACCAAAGGAACTCCCTAAGCCCAATGGAGCGTGAGGGCCTCATCCCGGAAAGCCAGGATGACGAGTTCGAAGAAGGGGAGATTAAGGAGGCATTCCGGGCAGAGGAATACGATGGGATCTATCTTGAGTTGCGTCTGCTCCTATCCTGCGAAATGAGAGACAGGGATGCTAGCGACAAGGCTCAGAAGATGAGGCACCTCTATGCGGTGAGAGATGGTCATCTGTTTATAAAGCGGCAAGTTGTAAGCCCCAAGCGGGTTGTGTGCGAGAGGAACCGACAGTTGGACATCATAGCGGCATTACATGATGGTATAGCAGAAGGGCACAAAGGGATAGGTGCCACGTGCGCAAAGATAAGTGAGCTATACCACTGGGATGGAATGTTGAGCATGGTCATCAAGTACTGCCAGTCTTGTGTCCCCTGTCAAGAGAGGTCTGCCCAGAGGCCAGGGGAACCCCTGCACCCAAGGTTGGAGACGGAGGTAGGCGCAATTGTACATTTGGACTTACTCTTCATGCCGGCTGCAGAAAATGGGTGTAATTATATCTTCGATGCACGTAATAACCTCACCGGGTTCGTAGACGGGCGGGCTATTCGCTTGAAAACTGGCCGAGTGTTAGCCAATTGTATCGAGGAATACTACTTACGCTACCCGTTCGTCAAAGAATTTGTGATGGATCGAGGATCCGAGTTTACCTGTAAGGAGGTGCAGCTGGCAGGATATGGCGTGGTGGCAAATTACACCACCGCGGCGCACCCTCAAGCCAACGCGCCTGTGGAGAGGGGGCATAGCACCATCACGAACCTCCTGGCCAAATGGACAGAGGGCAGGCCCGGTCAGTGGCCGAAGTTCTTGCGAGCAGCTTTCTTCGTGGAAAACGTCACGGTAAAAAGGACCACCAAGAACGCGCCTGCCACTCTATGGTATGGAAGGCATGCCACCTTCCCTATCAAGAGCTTCCTAAAGACTTGGAGACGGACCTGTCGTTTGAAGAGTTGCTCGATATCCGGGCACGGCAGGTGGGGGCAGCAGAGGAAAGGCTACGAGAGGCCTCCAAGTATGTAGAAAGGAGCCGAATGAAGGATAAGATGCGGTGGGATCAAATGGCCCGAGTGCGGAAAGAGCCTTTGGCAGTTGGAGATATTGTATTATTGTACGACTCGTTCATGGAAAAACAGTGGTCAAGGAAACTTGACAAAAGATGGTTAGGACCCTACAGGATTGTGCGATGCAGCGAGTTTGGGGCCTACCAGATTGAAGAGCTAAATAGATCAGAGTGGAAGGACTGGGTATCTGGGACAAGACTAAAGAAGTTTGTGGCCAGGGAATAGGTAAAACCGTGATCCCTCCCAGAATAGACCCTCGTCCTAAGTATTGCATGTTATAATTGGAAGTGAAGGAGGGCTTGATGTGTCTGAGATTGGGTGTATATTTGCTCTGAAGACTGTTGAGCCCATATGCTAATCCTATCGTGTGCCTGTCTGTTTCGTCTCGCCTGATGTGCAGGTCTGACTTTTTGAAGGCAGCCATGCAGAGGGGCGGGCGGGGCACGCGGCCACGACAAAGACCTCTCAGGGCATCCGGAGGGGGAGAGCGGCATGGGCCCTTCAGGAGAGAGCCTACAACCATGTTTGATGACGACAACATCGAGCTTTTCTTGGACGCCTATCGAGAGCATGCAGCCCAGAGAGGATGGGACGTGTCTGAGAGGATACGTCACTTAAGGGGAGTTGGGGGGTTCGAAGAGCCCATTGCGCAAATCAGGGAGGAGGCCCTGACCTGATCAGAGGTAGAGGCGAGGATGCAGAGACTGAGAGCATCGCCTTTGGGGAGTGATGGGCTACCTATCCGCTTGGAGGAAGGGAACGTGGAGGAGTTCATCCCGACATACGAACAGTATATGAGCGATCAGGGGGTTCCGAGGGATGAGTGGGTGCAGGCGCTACTCATTTGGACCAGAGGAGCGGAGCGTCCGCTGGTGAGGCAGATCCGGGGTCGGGCACGAGATTGGGAGGATTGTCGGGCTCAGTTGAGGGAGGCGTTTTGGCGGTCGGAACCAGAGAGGCAAGAACCCAGGGTTGATAGAAGACGGCGAAGCAAGAGGTTAACGGATTTGGAGGCAAGAGAGTCGGTGGCGTCGAGAGGCGGCCGGAAAGCCTTGGCACAGCGGGAAGAAGGACAAGCAGGACCGACTAGGGCGAGGGAGTCCTTCCCTGCCTGTGGCCTCAGGCAGGTGGAGTTCCATCCAGTCATGGAGGGTGACCTACCGGGGTCCTCGCCACAAGCACCAGAGCGGAGGGAGAGCGAGGTACCGGCAGCACCATTAGAGGCCTGGAAGCCCACCTGGACGCGTCCTAGTGGGAGGCCTCCTCAACAGGAGTGAGCCCTATGGACCCATCAGGAGAGGAGCGGATTCGCCCTGAGCCCGAGGCAGAGCCACTCAGGTTGAAGGGGGTAGGTGCGAAAGATGTTATTGTGGTAGAAGGTGATACTCATCCCGTCTCCCCAACTCGAGTTCAGATGCGGCGGTCTTGGCCAGAGGGCGTCCCGGAGCCGGACAGCCAGGAGGCCCCAGTACCACCGCCAGAGGTCGCTATGTCACCCAGGCAGGAGGTTGAGGCGAGGGGGCCAGCGGAGAGGTGGAGGACGGAGCCCCGCCTGGTCATTGACTCACGGTTAGCCGCGCATGCGACTGAGCACCCTGACATTGAGGGGCCCAGCTTGGCTGGGCCATCATCGGGGCCAGCGTGTGCTGAGGTAGAAGGAGGCATGAGGGCTGCAACCGGGGAGGTCACGGAGGCGGGCACAGGAAAGGAGCCAGACAAAGCCGCCCAGGCGAAGCGAGCCAAGGTGCAAGCCCGCCTCGCGGAGATACATCCGCGGAGGGACAGGATGGAGGCTGCAGGGATAGCGCCAACGCCACCAGTCGACCCTAAGACAAGTGAGCAAAGGATTGACGAGCTATGGGCCAGATGTGAGGGTTGAAGAGAGGCAACTCGCCAGAGGGCACAAAAGACGGGCCAGGTAACGGAGGGGGCATACGAGGCGATAGAGATTGGAGAGCTGGGTTTTTCTGCCACCAGAGAGGCCATCGAGTGGGTGGACAAGGGGATAAAGCAGACATCCATCACAACCTTTCAAAGGTACTCCCTGCTCAGTGATGAGCTGACCCTCAGAAAAGAGGAGTTGGAACAACTGACTGCCCAATTGACAGAGGAAAGGGCACAGAACGAGGCTTGGAGGGCTCGCCTGGAAGCGAAGGAGGCTGAGTGGGATGAGAAGCTCAAGGGGATGGCGGCCGTAGTGGAGAGTCTTTCGGCTACCAAGGTGGTCGACTGGACTGAACAGAGCAGGTACGACATCCAGGGCGAGGGGGTGCAGGAGCTGTTTGGCCAAGAGGAGGTAGCAGAGGCATCTCGGCAAGAGAAGTTAAGGAAGGTATTTTTGGACCCAGTTGAGGCAAAGGCAAGAAGGAAGCCAACAGAGGAAGCTTTGAGTTCAAGGCTCCCACTGAACTGGCTTCGCGACGGGAGGCCCCTACTTCGGCAGATACCTCTATGGAGATACTGACCCAGGAACCCCAACCAGCACTCGTAGAGGAGGAAGCGGCTGAGGAGTCACTAACGATCCTTTTGGACGTGTAGGAGGGAACTCTCACTGGAGCGGTGGAGCCTCCGCAGCTCGAGGCGCAAAGGGGGGAGCCATCACGTTTGGACGAGTTGGTAGCTGCCATGGAGGTGGATATGCCGCCAGAGAGGCCTCGGGGACTGGAGACCCCAAAGCACGAGCCAAAGATGGGGGAGTTGAGGGCACAGCTGGGCTCGTGGGCCACTGGGACCGATTCGGGAGGGCCGACTACTGATCAGCAGCAGCAGGAGGCCACGAGCCAGCCTACTAGAGCCGCTAATCCCCAGACTCCGAGGCCTCGCGAGAGTGAGGAAGCGGCTATGGTAGAGGGAACCCGCGAGGGCAGGCCACTGAGGCTGGATACCCATGAGTACCAACCCAAGGGAGGGATGCAGCAAGGGGAGTCGAGTGCCCAGGAAATTGGAGGAAGAGCTGAGAGACCGTGGCACCTGCCCCAGAGTCATGAAGTGAGCGAGGAGAAGGGAGAGGCACCTCCGTCGTCAGGGACCCAGAGAAAGAAGAAGAGATTTCAGAGAAAATCGGAGGCTATGTGTTTCTACTTCCTGGATGGTGTGCACAGGGCCCTGAAGTGCCCTAAGTTCCTCAAGGACAAGGCTGAGGGGCGGGTTACTGAGCAGGACGGCAAGATGTATAATAGACGGGGTCGAGTAGTAGAGAGGGCTCCAGATGGGGGCCGGGCCCAGTTGTTTAGGCAACACCAGGAGGAGATGAGTGAGTAGGGACTGGTTCGCCTATACGCCAGTAGAAGTAAGGTGTTTTCTGTACATAGAAAGAGTGAATCAAGGGTACAGGGTATCATGGGTCAGATACACATATCCTAGGGACCAATGTACAATAAGGTTTTGAGGTTTTTTTCGCGTTGTAATCCGAGGGCTGAGACTCAGCTGTGTGATACTTAGGACACCTGATTGTGTTGCTTTTTGTTTTGAGATCAGAGTCCACCTAGGTGATGTGAGAGTCAGAAACACCTAGGGTATGAGCCCACCGAATATGAGAGAGGACAGAACACTTGAGTATTGATGTTGGGGTTTGAGAGAGATTCTATTGTTGAGTATATACTGAGTTGGGACTTTGAGACTACTTACCTATGTATGACGATCACTCTCACTCTCGCGTGTGTGGTTTCCAGATGTATGATGATTTGTGTGGAATTGTGTGACAACTATCTCATATGCTTATGCCTCGTGAATGGATGTAAATTGTCTACTCTCCGGTATACTCTTGCGACCTGCCCATGGGCGGATGATAGGGCCGAGTATAAAGAGAGGAAGCGCAGTCTGTTTCGTGAAAGGAGTTGTGGAGATCCTAAAAGGATCTATGAGTCCTTGGAACTTGAAAGCTTATCATGCCAAATGTTTAAGTGTCTAAGTTGTGTTAGGGACCCATAAGTTGGTCCCTTGTGTTGTACTGTTGTTATGATTGAATTGTACCCTATGGTTTATTTGGGAGACTTATCTTCAGGAAAGGAAGATGTTTTACAAAGGTCATGTGAGAGCTCATCCTAGAAAGAGAGGGATGGCTGACAAACCTATTGAATGGGACCTCCCTCATAGGGAGGATGATTAATAGATCTAATGGCATGAAAAGTTGGGTTGGTAAGATGAAAGACTGACGAAAGGAACCAGGTTTTACCGGCCACTCGGTGAAATTTCTTGAGAATGTCGCAAAATGTTTGATTTTGAGAGGTGTCACTAAGATGCGTGACCCTCTTACCCTGATCAAGTTAGGGAGTCACGGCCTGGTGGATCTGGCGGTGCCTTGTGGTTGTGAATGTGGAGAGGTTGCCATGTCTTCGCTGTGTTGTCCCACAGAGAGCTGGTAAATACCTTTCATGTGTGACATGCCTATCCGCAATCCCGCAATAGACCTGTATTGTTGCGGCACACCACCCGGCCACTTGTGCTAATCTCAAGGCATATAAGGAAGACCAAGCTAAATGGTAAAGTTTTAGCACCGCTAGGGCGTAACCCCTAGGGATGGCTGCTGGCCGGCGCAACCTGGCCGCGGGCCCACGTCTGACCACAGGAGTAAGAGCTTAAAGGGTGTGGCCGCCCGGGAAGGTTTTACCCCCGTGGAACGGCCTGGGATAAGGGTCGAGTCGTATGAGTCTTTTTGGGGAGTCCTGAGTGAATGTTTATCAGGAGAAAGCCTATCGTGGCGCAACCTGCGAGGGCACTACCGCTAAAATAACAACGCGGTGGGCCGTAGATCTGGCCTGATCAACCAGACTATGGTGGGCCAAGATGGAGACCTAGCACTTCCGTACTAGACTGCGGAAGCCGCTGAGAGAGAGTTGAGGACGCACGTAAATATGTGTGCTTGATCGTGAGGAATTCCTTGAGAGGAAGGCAAAGAAGCCTTCAAAGGTCTCGGTTAGGGCCCGCGTCCCCGACCATGACCCTACTTGCCCGGTAAGGGTTGGGGACACCCAACGATAGGTCGGCGTTTGTCTAGGACAAAGGGGAGAGGACGGTTATGAGGGCCTTTGAAACTTATGTTGTAGCACTGATGCGTAGTACACCGGCGTCCTAGTGTCAGGGCAATGGAGACCCAGGTTGAAACCCTGGCAGCATATAGTTGTGTGGGCGTGAACTGTTGGGGGCCTCAAACCCGAGTCTGTCGGCTGATCGGATTGGTTCCTTCTCGTCAACATTTTTTTGGTATATGGATGGATTTATAGCTTCCGATCTCACGAACCGACGGGGACGTCGCTTAATATAGTCCGGTAGGCTGTCGGCGCGAATACCCTTATAAGGTTATCCGCCCTGGTTATTGCAAGTGACAGAAGGGCCATCGGTTTAGGCTTGGGTGTCCAAATGGTTACCTACGTATGGGCGAGGGTCGTCTAAATAGGTGGGATTAGTGGGCGCGCGATTTCAAGGCGCGCGTGTGATTCTGCCCCTTTGATCGGATGCCGGGCTGGGTGTCCGCCTTGACTTTGCCCTTTGGATTAGGCTAGGGGCTGGTAGGTCGTCACCCGCATGCCGTGCTTGGCCGGCAGCGGCTGTGGTACGGCCGTGATATGGTTGAGGAGGCCGGCACGGGTACCTAGCGGTCGCACGCTTGTTCATAGGAGGGAGTGAGCCCCCACGCATGTTCCAGCTTTAGGCATTGGGCTGCACTACTTTATGTGGGATTCAGCGCCTGTTGATCCCAGGCTTGGGCTTAGCCCTATAGGTTACAGCAGCGGGTTACTGCAACAGAGGTCCAGGGATCGAGGCCAGCATACAGCGGTGCGGGAGCAGCGGAGCGGCGTGGAGAGAGCCGAGGGGTTGAGGGCCCATCGGGGCTATCCCCCTCAGGCTTTTGCCAGTGGGCGCGGTGGCTGGCCCGGCCCGTGGGACCGGTGAGGTGCCAGTAGTCTATGCTGGAAAAAGTAGATTTTATACACCAGTTTATTTTCTTGCCTTTTAATCTGTCTGTATTTTTATTTATTTCCTAATTTTTTATCGGTAACAGTCCCGTTTGAGTCCTCCGGGACGTCCGTTGAACTTGGAACGATACAAAGAGGATTAGCATGGCCCCTTGCGCCAGAGTGGGACGCATAAATCGGCGAGAGTGTCCAACAACTGACTATTTTTTTGTGGTTGATCGCTGTCGGACCTCGCAGCGCCGGAAGGAGTCGGGCGGTGGGACGTCAACGGTGGGGAGTAGTGATGGGGAGCATTAGCATAGTGAGAAGAGGCCGAGGCGTGACGGGCAGCGGAGAGTGAACCAGGACAGGGGGGCTATGGCGGGTGCATGCGCAGCAGGTGAGAGCGGAGGAGCACGGGCAGACAGGTAGAGAGTGGTGGGGGCTGACGGTACATCACTGGGCGGCGGGCGCTGCGCTAGCAGCAACGGGCCAGGTGGTGGAGGCAAGGGTGCTAAGACAGCAGGTAGGCGGGGCAAGGGACAGACGAGGCGGAAGACGAACGGGAGTGGAGGAAGTGGAGAGGCAACGGACAAAGCGCCGGGACCGATGGGCGATGGGGCCGAGTCACGGAGGTTGCCAGGTACTGGCGCAGCTGTGGCGCATGAGAAAGCAGCGGGGCGACAGGGCGAAAACAGAAAGTGTGAATGAACCCGGACGCCAAGCGAGGCCGGGTGCATTTAGACGAAGATACGGAGATGGCGGGGAAGGAACCAGGGCACAACAGATGTAAGGTGGCTCGTGTGATTCCTAACTGGATCCGGTGAGGAAGGAGTCTGGGTAGGGGTTATCTGGGTAGGCTAATACGTTGGTAGAATTAGAGTGGTGAGAGGATTAGTGGAGTTGAGGTTAGAGAAAGAGATGGTGCGCGAAAAGCAGCGGGCAAACGGATATGGCGGAGTAAATCGGTCCGATCCGCTCGATTCTCGACGGGATCGAGCGAACCAAGGCTCTAAATGGGGGTTTTGAAGACTTGCGAACTCGTTAGTAATGTTAGTTTTGGGTGAAGGCTAGTAAGTAGGGAGGTTAGTGGGGAAGGTGCCGCACGGAGGCTCTCGATAGCTGGCTATGGTAGGACGAGGAGGCGAAGGGGGGAAGATTTATAGTGTCCGCGTTCTCCCACGGGTTACGACGGAGTAAAGGTCGGTACTGAGGATTTAGGGCGGGGCGAAGGCGATGGGAGTGTTAGTTCTGGTGGTAACTTGCTAGTCCAGCCAACCTAGGCGCATGAGCTTGCGTGGTGCAGGATGGGCCAGGCACGGAGCTGCAGCGGCTGTGGAAGGAAGAAATGAGTCTACTCGGTTTGTTTTTTTTTTTGTTTTTTTTTGAAGGTTCAGTCGTTTTTTATCATTGCTTTTATGGGGATCGTGGCCGGCGGACAGTTGCCTATTGGAGACTTACCTGCTAGTTGGCTCGTTGTGAGGCTCGTCGGGCGAGAACGGCAGGGGTAGCCACGTAAGCTCGAGTTGGGGGTTGGCTGCGGGACAGCTGGCCGCGGCTACAGGCTCCTGCTGCCTGCCTCGGCTTTGGCATGCCACGTGCCAAGCCCGGTTGATTGGCTACGACTTTGCCCTCCGAGAACTGGAGGAGGTGAGGAGGGGGTAGAGGGTCACTCGACTCAAGGTGTTTGTGCTGCCCGTGGGTGATGGTGGATGTTCGTGGGGGCGATTCCCTGGCTCGGTGAGTGACGAGAGCCAGTAGTCTGCGGTGGCCAGTCGGAACGGGAGTAGCCTAGGTGCTACTTGCTGTGTTTTGGACGTGCGGACTTCCGTATCGGTGCCCTGCAGTACTCTGCTGCCGGAGTCCTGCTTGCGGCGTAGGAGGTTCGTCGCAAGTTGGATGGTTTCGCTATGGGGTAGGACCATACGGGCTGCAGTTTCACTGCCCGCTGTCGAGTGTTCCGCTGCCCATTTTAACTGCGTCCTTTTTCTGCTACATCAGGTATTGAGCTCGCCGGGGACTGCCGTGCTGCTCCAAGTACCGACTGTTTAAGGGCCATTGACCAACTACGTTGGAAACGGCGAGGAAAAGACCCGAGGGGGAGTGGGGAAAGGGAGACTACTGCGTATGGGCCTGACTGCGCACGGGCTGTGGCCAACTGCTGTCAGCTGCCCATCGCTGCGGTCTGCTGCGGCTTGCTGTGCAACAACAATTGCCGAGCCTAATACGGACTGCTGCTGCGAACGAGAAACGCCCTCGGCTGGTCCACCTCTGCGGCTGCAACTGATCAGCTCTCGTACTGTGGACTGGTAGCTCGGCCGGGATACGCCCACCGAAGGGAGGTGACAGCTCCAGCAAGGTGGAGGTAAGTTGTGCCTCGCGTAGGCCCTATCCTATCGTAGGGGCTCGCGAGAGGTATGGCTGACGCACTCGGCTGGAGCGACCTAAGGAGGCTCCATGTGCGTGTTCGTGACGAGGTTGGTCCAACTCCTGCGTGACACGGCCGAGAGGGTCCCGCACTGCCTTGTGCGGTGCCGGACCGAAGCGCTCGACATCGTGACAGGCATATCTTTTCCCATGGCCTCCCGACCGCAATTCCGAGATGCTTTGGGAATGAGCGTGGTCTCTTCTTCTTTACCGGTGGTCGTGGTCCTCCCTTGTTGACAACGGCAGCAGTGACTTCCCCTTTCCCAGACTCACTGCTGCTCGCCACACCCTCGGCCTCTAATGGCTACTTCTCCACATTATCGTCAACAAAGACGAAGAGGGTGTGGTCCTGGCGCTTTTGGCGCCAAAGTATCCGCTTGCCTGATCCTGCACCACCACCAAACTTCACAACAGATGCATACGAATTCTTTACCTGAGAGGTCATTTGCAACCTCTGGAGAGCAAGATCGCGAAACTGCCTATAATTGTACTTACCGGATTATGACTCTGCCATGAGTTGTCCTCGAATGGGCTCGGGCAGAGCGCGGGAATAGATATATCAGACTTGGTTGTCCAGCAGGTTCAATCCGGGAACCTGCAACAACCGATCAACTTTCCGAGACAAAGCTTCTACCAAGGTCCAATGTTTTTGACCAATGGTAGTGAGCTGGTCGACCGTCGTCTTGTTCAAAAAGTGTTCCTTAATCTTACTAAGGAACTGCTTCAAGTCCAAGGTTGCAGTCCACTCCCCAATATCATCAAACCCCACTGCATTGGCTTCGGCCAAAACCCATTCCTTTGCTTCCCCCCCAAGACAAGAAGTAGAGAAAGCAACTTGAGACTCGGGTTCAATAGGGGCCCTACTACAATATGTTTGTATCTCGGCAATCCACAACAAAAAATTTTCATCCTTCTTATTGTTGAATGTGAAAGGCAATTTCACCTTTACCTTCTCTTTCTTCTTAGGCTTCTCAGGCTGTGGGGTAGTGTCCTTTTTCCCGTCTGGAAACTTCGGCGGACTCGAAGGCGCTCCTTTTTTTTCTTCCGTTTTCTTTTCTTCCGGCTTCTGAGTCTCTTCATTAAGAGACTTCATGGCATCTCTCATTAATTTCTTTGGTTTTTCTTTTATTTTTGTTTTGACTTCCTCAACCACCAGGTGCTTTCCTTTGACCAGATTTGTGATTGTCTATAGTCCCGCGTTCACATCATCAATCTGTGCCTGCATTTCTTCACCATACTTATCAATTTTCATCTCAAGGTGAGCTAGGTAGATCACAAGCTGAGCCAAAGAAATTTCCTGATCCTCTCCTTCGGTCTTAATAACAGTTTGTCTGATCTCTTTGACTTTCTGCTCTTGTTGTTCACTTTTTTTCTTTCTCAATTCTTCTTTCCTCTTCTTCTCCTTCTCAAGTGCTTCCTCTAGTTGTCTGATATTTTCATCCGCAATTTCTTCAAACACAATAATTTCTCTCTCCTCTTTACGGTCTACAATATTTCCAAACTGCTCAATGATATACCTATCAATTGCCTGTCGACACTTGATTAGTACATCCTAAATCCGTAGGACGTCGGTGCCTGTTTTGGCCCGTTCGACAACAACTCGTACTTCCTTCAAGTCGAACGTGTCTCTCACGTATGCCTCGGCTTCGGCACCTGCGCCACGAAAGTCAGACATCAGTTGGTCCAAGAGGGCATTCAAAACTTTCTTTTGCTCGTCCACTTGATGCCTGGTTCGGGGATCAAGATTTCCTCATCAATGTTGAAGATGAGTGAGACTGGATATAAGAGAAAGGGAATAAATCGAGTAAGCACCGATAATTTCAAATAATTTCATAAAAGAGACATCGTGATGTGCGTCTGCCGCACAATAAATAATCAATAACAATAATAAATTCCACGACCGCACTATTCTACAACAGCAAGAATTTCAATCAACCGAAGAGGAAAATAAATACAATTATTTCTATTTCTAACTACTGTTGCTCTTTGTCTGTCTGTGTGATGACGTTCTAATGAAGAGTGTACAGTTACCACCTCTTCCGTGTGATCAGATACAACACACAAGTAAGTACGCACAGCACCACAACGCAGCAAACGACAGGTAAGTATGCCAACATTAATCAGCAAAACAATTTGTCAGCAATCTCCTTCTTCTTTTTTGTGCGTCGTTCCTGGTGTCAATGCGATACCGCACCCTTCTTGACAGTTGGCGCTACAACTGTCCAGTCAGCCGTTCAATCAGCCGTACCACCTTCGTCTTCAAGGTGCAACTCTTACTTGGCAGCCACCTGCCTGCCACGTGTCATCCCTGGTGTGCCAACATAGCAGATCTGTCACGCAAGCAGATCAGTGTCTAATCAATCAATGGTGGGATGCCACGTCAGCAATGTGTGCTTTGGTCCTTCCTACTTGCCACTTCCTTGCGTCTCGTTGTCATCACATCATACACACACGTGTTACTTACCTGGCACCACTTGGCGCACACGCTGTTGGGACTGGTGAGTCCCTAGTGATTTCCCGTCACTCGAGAGACTGTATTTGACCAATTTGTGCACGGCAGAGAAAATCGGAGGCAGGAATGCTGGAAAGATCGAAAGCGTGAGTACAGACAGTAGGAGGCTAGAGGCTGTCCGGAGTCGTCAAGACCGCCAAAGCTAGAGAGGAATTGTCTAAGCAGGAAGCGGCAAAGGAATGTGAGAGAATAGCAAGGGCGACTCCATCCCCAAGGACGGAGGATGGTCGCCGGGTAGCAGCATGAGTGGTGCGCAGCAAGGAAGTGGGAAGGGACAGGGCGCAAGGCGCTGACGCGACGCGGCGACAGGTGGGCCGAGGAGATCGCAGGTTAGGGGGAACCGGCGCCCGGAGCGGAACGGCGTGTGGGACACAAAGGGAACGAGGGGGGCAAAGAACGCCGTAAGGCGGAAGGACGTCAGAAGCACTAAGGAAATACATGGTACAAGCGGGACGAAGTGCCAGGAACCGCGTGAGACCAAGGGATAGACGTAGCGCAGGCAGGCCGAAGGGCCAGGGACCGCATGGGCCCAGACAAAATAACGGCACCTGCGGAACCACTAGGAGATTGGGTATCGACGAAATAAAAGTGTCAGGAGCCGCGGACAGGGGCCGAAGGTCGGATGCCGTCAGCAGGGTAGTTGGCAACCAGCCCAAGAAGGGGGGACGCGCGAGAGCGGGTCGTCACCCAGGGTGACGCCGGACGAAGGGGAGGGGCTAGGAGAAATAAGAAAAGGAGGAGAAGTCGGGCGCTGACAGGAATTGTCGACGAAACGGAGAAGATGGGCACGAGGTGGGAAAAACGGAGGGCACCTGGGGCAACCCAAGGTGTCCTGGATCAAATGCAACGACAACAAAAATAAAATAGCATGACGTCAGGGAGTCTGGATGAAAACGTTAAGTGTCGCTGCGGCAGGTGCCGGTGGGAGGTGCTGAGGAGAAAATAAAAGATGGAATAGCGGCAGTAAGAGGGGCCGGCCAACGGTCCAGGCTATCCCGGACCAGCCAGGCCAAGAAAGACGGAGTCCCGAGGACTCCACGTGGAGAAGAGGCTGGCCAGAGAAAATCGGAGCAAACTGTTAGCGGCGGCAGCAAAAAGGAGCCCCCTTGGACCCCGGGGGGTGCCACTACTCCAGTCCGGGGTGTAACGACCATATGCCGGCAGCAAAATCAGGCCTTGGGAAAGGTCCAACAGCTAGAAAGAGGAGAAATAGTTGTTGGACACTTGTCCCAACAGTAATAAAAGAAAGAGGAGGAAAAAAGAGGAGAAAAAAAGGGGAGAATGAGACAAAGGAGGAGGAATGGGTGGAGGGAAAAGTGTCGCCAGGTTGGGACTGCAGCAGTAGGGACTGGCAGCTCTCAATGATGACCTCATCCCTCCTAGATCCTAGGAGGGCAGTCCGGCTTGCAGAGATAAGGTCCTTGGGGCATTATCTCTGCAATATGTAGATTTAAGCAACAAAAATAAAGAAAAATGCAGATGTGAGTTAGCCGACTCATTTTTGGGCCTTAGATCTGGAATCTGATCTCGCGGAGGAGGAGATCTATCCGTTTTTTGTGGGCTGACACAAAACGGCTAGCTCCGGAATGAGTTGGCAGCAAAATGGAGGGAAAACAAAGAGAGGAACAAGACAAAACTGCGAATTTGGCCCAAGGTTTGGGCCAGGTACATCAAAAAAATTAAAAATTGGAGCAAAAGACTCAAATTTGGAGCAAGGGGAGCTTGGAGTAACTCGGAATGATGAGAACCACAGATCTCAGCCAAATCCAAGGCTGAGATCTGTGCCGCCACTTGGGAAAATGCAACAGCCTACCCAAGGGAGGCCTAGACCAAGAAAAAGGCGAAAAATAGGCCTTGAGGCCTCCATTTTCAGTAAAGGCGGCAATTTTTGAAGTAAAGAGAGGCCGAGGTAGGCCAAGGGGTAGTCCGAGAGGGTACCGGCCTCTCGGACTGCATGTTCGTCTTCTTCGTCTTCTTCTTCTTCTTCTTCAGATGTATAGAGAGAGAGAGAGATTACCGACAGAGGTTTCATCAGGCATACGCCCAGGACCTGATTTGACATTTTTGAGGCAGACATTGATTGGACACTCGGCAAGGGACTATTTTTTTGGACTTCGCCATCTCGATCTTGGTCTTCTCCGTCGCCTCCACCTTCGTCTTGCCTCCCCCCATCTCTCGTCCGTGGTATCTCCCCCCATGTGCGTGTGCAAGGAGGGACCGCTCTTCCGTGTATGAGGTCCCTCCTCCCTCTTACGTGTGGTGTATGATGGGGTGTCGCGTCAGTATCTGACAGGTCAGGTTATATCTGTGAGTCTTCCGTTGCACTACACTGTGCTATTTTCATATGTATCTGGATGTACATTGCTTGTTGATGCTTGGCTGACACCGCATTGTCCATATGAGTCCTTTTCATCACTTTGCGGATCCTTGGTTCCTGCAGTAACCCATGTCTGCAGCAGTCTGGGCCCTCAAAACGGAGCCCAGACGACGCAGGTCAAATTCGGCCTGCGCCAGGCAGTGTGAACACACATTGCCCTTGGGAAGTCAAAAGTCTGAGTCAACTGTCAGGTCAAAGGTACCCGCCCAGGCCCATGGTCGGATGCACTCAATTTTTTGCGAAGGTACCCAGACAACATCAAGGCCAGAAGGAATTCGGTTTCAGGCCAATCTGGGCCGTCTTTTGTATTGAGATCTGGACGGCTGAGGGATGCTGCATTCGGGGTCCAGACCCCGCGTCAACCCTACATAAGCGCTGACTTCCTGACTTTGACATTCATTCAGTCTTGTGTCAATGTTGACTTCACACGTTGACGGCGACGCTAGCTCGACGCTGCGACGCTGGTTGGGCTCTGGCTTTGTGTTGGAACTTGTGTGATTACGGCGACGCGATGCTGGCTCAGCATGGTGGCAGGCTTGCTATTGTCGTCTGGGCATTCTGATGTGGCAGCTGCCACGCGTTGCTGCTGACATGGTTGCTGCCACGTGTACTGTTGATGACGTGGCCGGGCTAAGTGATTGGCACTACGGTTCTGATTCATCGTCACTCAGGAGGAGATCATGACTGTGGGGTAATCGTGGACACGTACCTGGTCATCTTGAGGTCGACATTGCTCCAGTGTGCTGATGAGGACTTATTGACGTACCACGTGGCACATTGTAGTAGAACTTCAGATGTATGTTCAGACTATTGATTATTTGAGGTGGTGATCGAGGAGGAAGCCCAAAGCAGAAGTGGGCATTGTCTCTCCACGCTCGTACCACGTGGCACATTGTAGTAGAACTTCAGATGTTTGTTTAACCTATTGATTATTTGAGGTGGTGATCGAGGAGGAAGCCCGAAGCAGAAGTGGGCATTGTCTCTCCATGCTCTGAGTCTATTCTCCTTCCTCTCTCCTTCGTTTGTGTATGATTCCCCCATCTCATTCTTTCTGGACACGATTATGATTATCGGTAATCATCAGCGGGTTGACATTCATCTGGGCTTGCATTGTTGACAAGTGTCTTCACGATCTGGGTTCATTGCTATTTGGTATCGGAGCATACTCCTGACGACGACGTGTGTCCGCGAAAGTGGCGCCAGGTAAGTAACACGCGTGTGTATGATGTGATGACAATGAGACCTGGCGTGGACAACGACGAAGACCGCCGGTGTTGCTGCCGTGGCATGGACTTCGTTGGCGAGAAGACCAGATCTCGACGCGACTATTGACGTGGCAGTCGGGATCGCGATCAAGAGTGACCGCGCGCCAGCCAGGATCGCAATAGTGAGGCGGCATTGTGATCCCACGCGGACGTGGCATATCATGTGCCACGTCAAAAGACTTGGTTGCTGGAGATTGTTGACGTGGCATTCTCGTGCTGCATTAGCAGTTGAGGCGCGACCGAGTGTGGTACAGATGCTGACGTGGCATTTGGGCATCAAGGATGATTGCTGACGTGGCAGGCACGTGTCGTACACAATTGTCTTTTGACGCGGCAAGCCTGCTGACGTGGTATCGGCTCCATTGGCTGAGGTGGTACTGGGTTGATTGGCTGGAGCAGTGATGGTATCACACTAAGACGCGAGGAAGTGGCAAGTGGGAAGGACCAGAGCACACATTGCTGACGTGGCATATTTGCTATGTTGGCACGCCAGGGATGACACGTGGCAGGCAGGTGGCTGCCAAGTAAGAGTTGCACCTTGAAGACGAAGGTGGTACGACTGACTGAGCGGCTGACTGGACAGTTGTAGTGCCAGCTGTCAAGAAGGGTGCGGTATCGCATTGACACCAGGAACGACGCAGAGAAAAGAAGAAGAAGATTGCTGACAAATTGTTTTGCTGATTGATGTTGGCATACTTACCTGTCGTTTGCTGCGTTGTGGTGTTGTGCGTACTTGTGTGTTGTATCTGATCACACGGGCCTCAGGTGGTACCTGTACACTCTTGATTAGAACGTCATCACACAGACAGACAAAGAACAACACTAGTTAGAAATAGAAATAATTGTATTTATTTTCCTCTTCGGTTGATTGAAATTCTTGCTGTTGTAGAATAGTGCGGCCGTGGAATTTATTATTGTTATTGATTATTTATTGTGCGGCAGACGCACATCACGATGTCTCTCTTCTGAAATTGTTTGAAATTATCGGTGCTTACTCGATTTATTCCCTTTCTCTTATATCCAGTCTCACTCATCTTCACCATTGATGAGGAGACCCCTGATCCCCGAACCAGGCATCAAGTGGACGAGCGGAAGAAAGTTTTGAATGCCCTCTTGGACCAACTGATGTCTGACCTTCGTGGTGCAGGTGTCGAAGCCGAGGCATACGTGAGAGACACGTTCGACTTGAAGGAAGTACGAGTTGTTGTCGAACGGGCCAAAACAGGCACCGACGTCCTACGGATTCAGGTTGTACTAATCAAGTGTCGACAAGCAATTGATAGGTATATCATTGAGCAGTTTGGGAATATTGTAGACCGTAAAGAGGAGAGAGAAATTATTGTGTTTGAAGAAATTGCGGATGAAAATATCAGACAACTAGAGGAAGCACTTGAGAAGGAGAAGAAGAGGAAAGAAGAATTGAGAAAGAAAAAGAGTGAACAACAAGAGCAGAAAGTCAAAGAGATCAGACAAACTGTTATTAACACCGAAGGAGAGGATCAGGAAATTTCTTTGGCTCAACTTGACCTACCTAGCTCACCTTGAGATGAAAATTGATAAGTGTGGTGAACAAATGCAGGCACAGATTGATGACGTGGCCGCGGGACTACGGACAATCACAAATCTAGTCAAAGGAAAGCACCATGTGGTTGAGGAAGTCAAAACAAAAACAGAAGAAAAACCAAAAAAATTAATGGGAGATGCCATGGAGTCTCTTAATGAAGAGACTCAGAAGCCGGAAGAAAAGAAACCGGAAGAAATGAAAGGAGAGCCTTCGAGTCCGCCGAAGTTTCCAAACGGGAAAAAGGACACCACCCCACAGCCTGAGAAGCCTAAGAAGAAAGAGAAGGTAAAGATGAAATTGCCTTTCACATTCAACAATAAGAAGGATGAAAATTTGTTGTTGTGGATTGTTGAGATACAGATGTATTGTAGTACGGCCCTGGTGAACCTGAATCTCAAGTTGCTTTCTCTACTTCTTGTCTTGGGGGAGAAGCAAAGGAATGGATTTTGACCGAAGCCAGTGCAGAGGGGTTTGATGATATTAAGGAGTGGGTTGCAACCTTGGACTTGAAACAGTTCCTTGGTAAGATTAAGGAACGCTTTTTGGGCAAGATGACGACCGACAAGGCCTTTGACCAGCTCACTATCATTGGTCAAAAACATTGGACCTCGGTAGAAGCTTTGTCTCGGGAAGTTGATCAGTTGTTGCAGGTTCCCGGATTGAACCTGCAGGACAACCAAGTCGTATATATTTATTCTCACGCTCTGCCCGAGCCCATTCGAGGACAACTCGTGGCAGAGTCAAAATCTGGTAAGTACAATTACAGACAATTTCGCGATCTTGCTCTCCAGAGGGAGTAAATGACCTCTCAGGTAAAAAATTCGTATGCATCTGTTGTGAAGTTTTGTGGTGGTGCAGGATCAAGCAAGCGGATACTTCGGCGCCAAAAGCGCTAGGACCACACCCTCGTCGTCTTTCATGACGATACTGTGGAGAAGTTGCCATTGGAGGCCGATGGTGTGGCGAGAAGCAGTGAGTTTGGGAAGGGGGAAGTCACTGCTGCCATGGTCAACAAGGGAGGACCACGACCGCCGGTAAAGAAGAAGAGACCACGCTCATTCTCAGAGCATCCCGGAATTGCGGTCGGGAGGCCATGGGAAAAGATGGGCCTATCACGAGAAACGTGTCAGGAACGAATGAACAACGCGCAGTGCCTGAAATGTGGCATTGCAGGGCATGTGATTGCATGGTGCTCGTTGATCCGAAACCCAAAAGCGAGCGGCCAGTAGGAGTAGCACCTGCTCCTACTGAGTCTAAGGGTTTGGATGTAGAAGGTAAGGCGCCTGCTAACCCTTCCAACCCTTTGACGCACGTAGTAGAGGATGGTTCTTCTTCGGCCCATCGTTCGGAACACCCTAAACTTGTCTTATGCACTGTCTCTCTTGATGACTCTCTTGACGAGCTTGGTAATGAGTTGCTGGCATTACGAAGGTCGTGGGCTAAGAAATCTAAGTCTAAGGGTGCCTATTAATCGCGGATTTAGAGATCGCAAATACACCCGTAGGTGCACTATTGGACTCAGGATCGACACGATCCTACATCTCCGAGAAAGCAATCCGCAAATTACATCTCGCAATAAAAGTGAAAAATTTGTCTCGGCCTATCACGTCTATTTTGGCTGACAAAAGCACAATCACTATCTCGCAGTGCGTTGATCGTGTTGTGTGTTGTTTTCGAACATAGAAAGGTAAAAAAGATTCTGCATGAAGTATCCTTCCTCATAAAAAATAATTTACCCTTTGATTTGATTCTGGGAAGGAACTGGCACGACGAAACCAACCCCGAAATCAATTTCAAAAAGAAGACGGTGCAAGTGAGGGATGCACACTCCGAATAAAAACCAATCAAATTGTATCATTAGTGTGGCTCTGACTCTAGCCTGTCTTTCTGTTGCATGAGTTACCCAACATTTCGATCAATGGTTTCAAAGAAGAAATTGGAAAAGGAAGTAATGATGATCTTAGTGAAAAAGGCTGGTCAATGTTCTACTTCCTATCCTCCTTCGATTGAGAAACTCTTAGAAGAGTATAACGATCTGCAAACTAGACAAACAGGAATAACTGAACGTGCTATTGAAATTATTCCTGGCAGTAAGATTCCTAAGGGCCCTATCTACCGAATGTCTTCTAGGGAACTTGAGAAACTTAAGAAGCAGTTGCAGGATTTAACAGAGAAAGGATGGATTCACCCTAGCTCCTCTCCTTATAGTGCCCCTGTCATCTTTGTGCCCAAAAAGGAAGGTGAGTTGCATCTTTGTATTAACTACAGAGGGTTGAATGTCGTCACTGTTAAAAATGCCGAACCTCTTCCACGTATTGACGACTTGTTCGACCAATTGCAGGGTTGCAAGTTCTTTAGTAAGATTGATCTAAAGTCTGGATACCACCAGATCGAGGTCGATCCCGCGGATCAATACAAGACGTCATTCCGAACCAGGTATGGTCACTACGAGTTCGTGGTTATGCCTTTTGGACTGAGTAACGCCCTGACGACCTTCCAAAGATCCATGAATGAATTGTTTCGTCAATGGTTGGATCAGCTCGTCATTGTCTATCTCGACGACATTCTAGTGTATAGTAGGACACTAAAAGATCACGAAAAACACTTACGTCTTGTATTAGGAAAGTTGTTGGAGGGCAACTTTAAGCTAAACCCAAAGAAATATGAGTTCGCTAAGTCTGAAGTCTTATACCTCGGACATGTAGTGAACGAGGAGGGCCTAAGGCCCGAAGAAAAGAAAATATCAGCAATTAGAGATTGGCTACAACCTAAGCCTGTATTTGGAATATGATATTTCCTTGGTTTGGCAAGTTACTACAGAAAGTTCGTCAGAAACTTTTTATAGATTGTCGCACCAATGAAAAGATTACTGAAGAAAGAAACTATTCGGTTGTGGGACAATGACTGTGAGTCCTCCTTCAAAAAGGTAAAGTATGCTTTGACTCACTACCTTGTTCTAAAAATTGTTGATCCGTCTCTTCCTTTCATCATTACTACTAACGCAAGTCAGTATGGGATTGGCGCAGTCCTTCAACAAAACGATTGTAATGGTTATAGACCTATTGAATTTATGTCTGCACGTCTACCATCAGACAAGGTTGCCAACTGCACCTATGAAAGAGAACTATATGCCTTAGTCTGTGCACTGGACACATGGAAGCACTACTTGCTGGAGAGACACTTCGCTGTGTACTCAGACCACTCTACCTTGAAGTGGATAAAGACACAGCCTAGACTCTTTGAGCTAGTACGTTGGTTTGCATCCATTGATACTTTTGCTTTTGAATTGGAAACTATCAAAGGTAAGTCTAATGTGGTTGCAGACGCATGTCCAGACGCAGTGATTTCTTTGGTACTATTGTCTCTTATTTGGATGTTGGGAGTGATTTAAAAGACAAAATTCATCAAGGATATGTTATTGATCCTATTTGGAAGCCTATTATAGATGTCCTTGCGAAAGATCCATCTCTACTTCCTAATTATAGAGTGACCGATGGTTTGCTTTTCTTGTTAGACCAAACTAAACAAAGATTATGTATTCCTTATCAAGAAGAAATGAAAAGTTTGTTGATTGGGGCTTGCGAAAGATCCATCTCTACTTCCTAACTATAAAGTGACAGAAGGTTTGCTTTTCTTGTTAGACCAAACTGAACGAAGATTATGTATTCCTCATCAAGAAGAAATCAATAGTTTGTTGATTGGGGAATGTCATGACTTTGAAGGACATTTTGGTTTCAAGAAACCTTATGCAGAGGTTAGAAAACGCTTTGAGTGGAAAAGACTGAAAGAAGACGTACTAACTTATGTTCGTACATGTTTGGTTTGTCAGAGAAACAAACCTTCACATGAGAATCCACTTAATTTTTTGAAATCATTACCGATTCCTAGTGAACCGGGTGAGTCTACTCAATGGATTTCATGAGTCTTACCAAAAGTCGGAACGACAATAGTCAAGTAATGGTTATTGTGGATCGTTTCTCTAAATATGCCATCTTTATTCCCTTACCGGCAGAAGCGCGAACTGAACTTGTGATCCAAAAGTTTCAGATGTGATGGGTGACTTAGTATGGTTTTCCTCTCTCCATTGTATCTGATCGTGATGCGAGGTTTACAAGTATATCATGGCAAAAGCTTATGGAAGCATACGATACACGACTGACCATGTCGTTAGGGCGACACCCTGAAACGAATGGACAAAGTGAGCAGATGAACCGTTTGTGCCAGCAACTTTTGCCCATGTGTGTGAGACCCGATCAGATTGATTGGGACGAGAACTTACCCAAAATAGCAAGTGCATACAACAGTAGTGTTCATACCGCTACAGGGCGTACACCTATTGCACTGCACAAGGGGTGGAACCTAAGCGTCCCATTGATGTACTAACACGGGACCAGTTCCTTAGGGTACCTCCAGGGACCCGGGAGTATGCAGTATTGTTTCAGGAAGACATTAAGAAAGTAAAGGACAATCTGAAGAAAGCTCAGGACCAAATGATTGAACAAGCTAACAAGCATCGTCGACCATCAACATTCAAGGAAGGTGATGTAGTCGAGGTCAAGTCCAAAGAGTTTTCATTAGAGGAAAATGTGTCTCAAAAACTTCTGCCTGTCTAGTTTGGACCCTAGGAAGTTCTCCAAGTAATTGGGGATGCAGAGGAACCGTCTTATCGAATTGATATTCCCCCTCACCTCAAAACATATCCTGTCTTTCACGCATCCAAATTGTTACCCTATGTAGAATGACATGAGTTCCTAAACAGACCTTCTATGATTCCGCTAGACATGGAAGCCGGATATGAAGTAGACCGGATCATAGAGCATGGGTACTTTTCTACAGGGGGATGTGGACGACCTCAAAAGCAGTTCAAGGTACGTTTCAAATCTCAAGCACCGTCTGAGGACATATGATTTAGTAAACGAGAATTACTTGAAACCGCTCCTTATATTGTATCTGCATATGAACGTGGGTTGAAGTCTTAACTATTTATGCGATGGAACTCGAAAATGGGTCCGCAGGAATGCAGTAACCCATGTCTGCAGCAGTCTGGGCCCTCGAAACGGAGCCCATACGACGCAGGCCAAATTCGGCCTGCGCCAGGCGGTGTGACCACACACTGCCATTGGGAAGTCAAAAGTTTGAGTCAACTGTCAGTTAAAAGGTACCCGCCCAGGCCCGTGGTCGGATGCACTCACTTGTTTTGCGAAGGTACCCAGACAGCATCAAGGCCAGAAGGAATTCGGTTTCAGGCCAATCTGGGTCGTCTTTTGCATTGAGACTTGGACGACTGAGGGGTGTTGCATCCGGGGTCCAAACCCCACGTCAACGCTACATAAGCGTTGACTTCCTGACTTTGACATTCATTCAGTCTTGTGTCAATGTTGACTTCACACGTTGACGACGATGCTGGCTCAACTCTGCGACGCTGGTTAGGCGCTGGCTTTGTGCTGGAACTTGTGTGATTACGGCGACGCGATGCTGGCTCAGCATGGTGGCAGGCTTGCTATTGTCTTCTGGGCATGTTGATGTGGCAGCTGCCACGCGTTGCTGCTGACGTGGCTGCTGCCACGTGTACTGTTGATGACGTGGCTGGGCTAAGTGATTGGCACTACGGTTCTGATTCATCGTCACTCAGGAGGAGATCATGACTGTGGGGTAATCGTGAACACGTACCTGGTCATTTTGAGGTCGACATTGCTCCAGTGCGTTGATGAGGACTTATTGACGTACCACGTGGCACATTGTAGTAAAACTTCAGATGTATGTTCAGACTATTGGTTATTTGAGGTGGTGATCAAGGAAGAAACCCGAAGCAGAAGTGGGCATTGTCTCTCCACTCTCTAAGTCTATTCTTCCTCCTCTCTCCTTCGTCTGTGTATGATTTCCCCATCTCATCCTTTTTTAATACGATTATGATTATTGTTAATCATCAGCGGGTTGACATTCATGTGGGCTTGCATTGTTGACAAGTGTCTTCACGATCTGGGTTCATTGCAATTTGGTATCAGAGCATACTACTGACGACTACGCGTTGTAGGGGCCGTACCTTGAAGGACTTTCGAGCCTCGGTCGACCCCATTGCGGGTCCCATTTGGCTCGACCCGCCCTGCTCAGGGTGCAGGTCGTTCGTCCCAGGGGCACCCCCACCTAGTGCTATGAGATGGATGGGGATGGACCTTTTGCGAGAGGGCTTTACATTGGGGGATAGCTCCGCTCTCGCGTCAAGATGGTAGCTCTTTGGGCACTCGTGGCGTTTTCTCGATTCGGTTAAGTCTGACCAAGCAATTGCTCCTTTCAATACACAAGCACTTCAGGGAGTTCATTGAGAGTTTGTCTTCTTATCGTGCGCAGGCCAAGCGTCATCCATTGGGCCACACACCCTTTCACTAAGCCTAGCGGCTCCAGGCAGCCCAGACGGCATCCTTGGGGTAAGGCGGCGTCGCCCGGACCCCTAGCCGCTATATTTTTTTGCGAGAGCCACTAGCGTCGCATCACCTATCCAAGGCAGCCCTTAGTCCTTCCAGGCTTGTATTGCATTCACGAGAGAGCCATTGCATTCAACCATCACACAACCACATCCAGGCATTTACCATTCATCCAAACATCCGACCTTCCGACCATACAACCCATCCCGCATCCACAGCTTACTCGAGGTCCAGTCCATCCCTTAGCTAATTCTCCCACCCTGGTCCTCATTCGTGGATCCAGCCCTGTCCAAATCGTCTCAGGCTACTCACCTGCCCAAGACCACACAAGATAAATGACCAAGTACAATCCCCGTTGGGTTCAACACCTCGCCCCTTCCCACAATCCTAGGCCCCCTTTGCCTTCCAACTCCCCTTATGAGTTCCCTTCCCTTCCCCACACGCAAGCCATGCAATCGCCTTAGTCATGCAGTCCGGGAGGATGGTTGATTCAAACTGATCTCGTCCAAATTCAACACTCCTTTTTGCTTCCGCAAATGCTCTCAATAGTCCCGTATCCTTTCCTTCTTGGTGGCACAAGGGACCTACAACCCTTCCCTTGCCCTCGCTTTCCACCAAGTGAGGACTAAGTTCCTTTCCGTTCGTTCCCTGACAATGTAACAGGTGAGGGTAGAGGTCAGTCACATGCCATGGAGGGGGAAGGGGTGACGAAAGGGTTGGCGTCAAAGAGTTTTGAAAGAATGGAGGAAGACGGAGGGAGAGGGAGAGGAAGGGGGAGAGAGAGACAGAGAGAGAGAGAGAGAGAGAGAGAGAGAGAGAGAAAAAAAAGGAGAGAGAGAGAGAGAGAGAGAGAGANGAGAGAGAGAGAGAGAGAGAGAGAGAGAGAGAAAAAAAAGGAGAGAGAGAGAGAGAGAGAGAGAGAGAGAGAGAGAGAGAGAGAGAGAGAGAAGAAGCTTCTCATCCTAATCGACCTTGTTCATTGACTTACCCTAACCAATCCTATCCGAGGTCCCGTGCATCCCCCTTGCGCCCCCCCCCCTTTAGGACTTTCGGGTGGACGGGCGGGGGTGATGGAGGAAGAAGAAGGGTTGAAGATGGTCGGCTATGGTGGACGGGTGTGGGTGATGAAGGAAGAAGGAGGGTTGGAGGTGGTTGGCTATGGTGGACGGGTGTGGGTGATAGAGGAGGAAGAAGGGTTGAAGGTGGTCGACTATGGTGGACGGGTGCGAGTGATGGAGGAAGAAGAAGGGTTGGAGGTGGTTAGCTATGGTGTACGGGCGTGGGTGATGGAGAAGGAAGAAGGTTTGGGGGTGGTCGGCTATGTTGGACGGGCGTGGGTGATGGAGGACGAAGAAGGGTCGGGGGTGGTCGGCTATGGTGGACGGGTGTGGGTGAGGGAGGAGGAAAAATGGTTGGGGGTGGTCGGCTATGGTGGACGGGTATGGGTGATGGAGGAAGAAGAAGGGTTGGAGGTGGTTGGCTATGGTGGACGGGTGTGGGTGATGGAGGAAGAAGAAGGGTTGGAGGTGGTCGGCTATGGTGGACGGGTGTGGGTGATGAAGGAAGAAGAAGGGTTGAAGTTGGTTGGCTATGGTGGACGGGTGTGGTTGGAGGTGGTTAGCTATGGTGGACGAGTGTGGGTGATGAAGGAGGAAGGAGGGTTGGAGGTGGTTGGCTATGGTGGACGGGTGTGGGTGATGGAGGTGGAAGAAGGGTTTGGGGTGGTCGGCTATGGTGGACGGGTGATAGTGATGGAGGAAGAAGAAGGGTTGGAGGTGGGTAGCTATGGTGGACGGGCGTGGGTGATGCAGGAGGAAGAAGCGTTGGGGGTGGTGGGCTATGGTGGACGGGCGTGGGTGATGGAGGAGGACGAAGGGTCGGGGGTGGTCGGCTATGGTGGATGGGTGTGGGTGAGGGAGGAGGAAGAAGGGTTGGGGGTGGTCGGCTGTGGTGGACGGGTGTGGGCGATGGAGGAGGAAGAAGGGTTGGAGGTGGTTGGCTATGGTGGACGGGTGTGGGTGATGGAGGAAGAAGGGTTGGAGGTGGTCGGCTATGGTGGACGGGTGTGGGTGATGGAGGAGGAAGAAGGGTTGGTGGTGGTCGGCTATGGTGGACGGGTGTGGGTGATGGAGGAAGAAGGGTTGGAGGTGGTCGGCTATGGTGGACGGGTGTGGGTGATGAAGGAAGAAGAAGGGTTGGAGGTGGTTGGCTATGGTGGACGTGTGTGGGTGATGGAGGAAGAAGAAGGGTTGAAGGTGGTTAGCTATGGTGGACGGGTGTGGGTGATGGAGGAGGAAGAAGGGTTGGGGGTGGTTGGCTACGGTGGACGGGTGCGAGTGATGGAGGAAGAAGAAGGGTTGTAGGGGGTTAGCTATGGTGGACAGGCGTGGGTGATGGAGGAGGAAGAAGGGTTGCGGGTGGTTGGCTATGGTGGACGGGTATGGGTGATGGAGGAAGAAGAAGGTTCGGAGGTGGTTAGCTATGGTGGACGGGTGTGGGTGATGGAGGAAGAAGAAGGTTTGGAGGTGGTCGGCGATGGTGGACGGGTGTGGGTGATGGAGGAAGAAGAAGGGTTGGAGATGGTTGGCTATGGTGGACGGGCGTGGGTGATGGAGGAAGAAGGGTCGGGGGGTGGTCGGCTATGGTGGACGGGTGTGGGTGAGGGAGGAGGAAGAAGGGTTGGGGGCGGTCGGCTATGGTGGACGGGTGTGGGTGATGGAGGAAGAAGAAGGGTTGGAGGTGGTTGGCTATGGTGGACGGTTGTGGGTGATGGGGGAAGAAGAAGGGTTGGAGGTGGTCGGCGATGGTGGACGGGTGTGGGTGATGAAGGAACAAGAAGGGTTGGAGGTGGTTGGCTATGGTGGACGGGTGTGGGTGATGGAGGAAGAAGAAGGGTTGGAGGTGGCTGGCTATGGTGGACGGGTGTGGGTGAAGGAGGAGGAAGGAGGGTTGGAGGTGGTCGGCTATGGTGGACGGGTGTGAGTGATGGAGGAGGGAGAAGGCTTGGGGTGGTCCGGCTATGGAGGATGGACGTGAAAGAACGCCTGTTGGACGTATCCTAACTCATAACCTCGTGCCTCCGTTTTCTACTTCGGGTTCCTGGCTGCCCCATATCACTTTCGGAAGTCACCGGTCACAGCAAAAATGGGGAAGGGACTGAACTGCGGCCCCCCCCCACACACATACACCGAACGTCACCGGGTACAGCAAGGGGAAAAGGTGGACTGCACAAGTTACCGGGGGCTGCAACACTCACACATTCACACATCGAATGTCACTGGTACAGCAAGGGGAAAAGGTGGACTGCACAAGTTACCGGGAACTACAGCACTCACACACACACACACCGAATGTCACTGGTACAGCAGGGGATAAAGGTGGACTGCACAAGTTACCAGGGGCTGCAACACTCACACATATACACACCGAACGTTACTGGGTACAGCAAGGGGTAAAGATGGACTGCACAAGTTAACGGTAACTGCAACACTCACACATATACACACCGGGTGTTACTGGGTACAGCAAGGGGTAAAGGTGGACTGCGCAAGTTACCGGGGACTGCAACACTCACACATACACACACCGAGTGTTACTGGGTACACCAAGGGGTAAGGATGGACTGCACAAGTTACCGGGGACTACAACACTCACACATACACACACCGAGTGTTACTGGGTACAACAAGGGGCAAAGATCGACTGCACAAGTTACCGGGGACTGCAACACTCGCACATACACACACCGAGCGTTACTGGGTACAGCAAGAGGCAAAGATGGACTGCACAAGTTACCGGGGACTGCAACACTCACACATACACACACCTAATGTTACTGGGTACAACAAGGGGTAAAGATGGGTTGCACAAGTTACCGGGGACTGCAACACTCACACGTACACAAATCTTACTGGGTAAAAGAAGGGGTAAAGATGGATTGCACAAGTTACCGGGGACTGCGGCACTCACACATACACTCACCGTCATAGCCAAATAACAAGACTAATGCAATCTGCCTAGAGGAAAATCGCCGAGGCATCACAAGGTAATTCGCAACTTAGACATGCATCAAAATCAGAGAAGGCACAAGTCTCAGAGCATCTGACCCAGCGAAAAGTTCACCGAACTATCACAAAGTGAATCGCAACTTACCCAAGCACCGAAATTAGAGACAACACAAGATTTGAAGCTTCTACCCAAGGGGAAACATCACCGAACTATCACAAGATGAATCACAACTTACCCAAGTACCCAAGTCAGAGACAACACAAGATTTGAAGCATCTACCCAAGGGGAAACATCACCGAAATATCACAGGATGAATCGCAACTTACCCAAGCACCCAAATCAGTGAAAACACAAACTTTGAAGCAATCTATGAAGGGGAAACATCACCGAGATAACACAAGTTGAATCGCAACTTACCCAAGCACCAAAATCAGTAAAAACACAAGCTTTGAAGCAATCTATGAAGAGCGAACATCACCGAACTATCACAAGGTGAATCGCAACTTACCCATGCCCCCAAATCAGTGAAAACACAAACTTTGAAGCAATCTATGAAGGGGAAACATCATCGAACTATCACAAGGTGAATCGCAACTTACCCAGGCCCCCAAATCAGTGAAAACACAAGCTTTGAAGCAATCTATGAAGAGGAAACATCACTGAACTATCACAAGGTGAATCACTACTTACCTAGACCCCCAAATCAGTGAAAACACAAGCTTTGAAGCAATTTATGAAGAGGGAACATCACCGAACCATCACAAGGTGAACATCAACTTACCCAGACCCCCAAATCAGTGAAAACACAAGCTTTGAAGCAATCTATGAAGGGGAAACATCACCGAACTATCACAAGATGAATCGCAACTTACCCAAGTACCCAAATCAGAGACAACAAAAGATTTGAAGCACCCAAATAAGTGAAAACACAAGCTTTGAACCAATCTATGAAGGGGAAATATCACCGAACTATCACAAGGTGAATCGCAACTTACCCAAACACCCACATAGGTGAAAACACAAGCTTTGAAGCAATCTATGAAGAGGAAACATCACCGAACTATCACAAGGTGAATCGCAACTTACCCATGCCCCCAAATCAGTGAAAACACAAGCTTTGAAGCAATCTATGAAGGGGAAACATCACCGAACTATCACAAGGTGAATCGCAACTTACCCAGGCCCCCAAATCAGTGAAAACACAAGCTTTAAAACAATCTATGAAGAGGAAACATCACCGAACTATCACAAGGTGAATCGCTACTTACCCAGGCCCCCAAATCAGTGAAAACTCAAGATTTGAGGCATCAACACGAGGGGAAAGTTCACCGAACTATCATAAGATGAATCGCAACATGTACAAGCACCCAAATTAGTGAAAACTCAAGATTTGAAGCATCAACACAAGGGGAAAGTTCACCGAACTATCACAAGATGAATCGCAACATGTACAAGCTCCCAAATCAGTG
>BFEA01000037.1:3276835-3297116 GCA_003427395.1 Chara braunii
CTCCGGGGGTACCTGGGCCTCATTTTGGCCAGGTACATGCAGTCCGAGAGGCTGGTACCCTCTCGGACTACCCCTTGGCCTACCCCGGCCTCTTTTTACTTCAAAAAGTGCCGCCTTTTGGGGTACCCTTTCCCAAAGTGCAGCCTTTACTGAAAATTGAGGCCGCAAGGCCTATTTTTCACCTTTTCTTGGTCTAGGCCTCCCTTGGGTAGGCCGTTGCATTTTCCCGAGTGGCGGCACAGATCTCAGCCTTGGATTTGGCTGAGATTTATGGATTTCATCATTCCGAGTTAGTCCAAGCTCCCCTTGCTCCAAATTTGAGTCTTTTGCTCAAATTTTTAATTTTTTTGATGTACCTGGCCCAAACCTTGGGCCAAATTCGCAGTTTTGTCTTGTTCCTCTCTTTGTTTTCCCTCCATTTTGCTGCCAACTCATTCCGGAGCTAGCCGTTCTGTGTCAGCCCACAAAAAACGGATAGATCTCCTCCTCCGCAAGATCAGATTCCAGATCTTAGGCCCAAAAATGAGCCGGTCAACTCACATCAACATTTTTCTTTATTTTTGTTGCTTAAATCTAAATATTGTAGAGATAATGCCCCAAAGAACTTATCTCTGCAATCCGGACTGCCCTCCTAGGATCTAGGAGGGATGAGGTCATCATTGAGAGCTGCCAGTCCCTACTGCTGCAGTCCCAACCTGTCGGCACTTTTCCCTCCACCCATTCCTCCTCCTTCGTCTCATTCTCCCCTCTTTTTCTCCCCTTTTTTCCTCCTCTCTCTTTTATTACTGTTGGGACAAGTGTCCAACAACTATTTCTCCTCTTTCTAGTTGTTGGACCTTTCCCAAGGCCTGATTTTGCTGCCTGCATATGGCCGTTACACCCCGGACTGCAGTAGTGTCACCCCCCGGGGTCCAAGGGGGCTCCTTTTTGCTGCCGCCACTCCCAGTTTGCTCCGATTTTCTCTGGCCGGCCTCTTTTCCACGTGGAGTCCTTGGGACTCCGTCTTTCTTGGCCTGGCTGGTCCGGGATAGCCTGGACCGTTGGCCGATCCCTCTTACTGCCGCTATTCCATCTTTTTTTTCCCCCTCGACACTTCCCGTCGACGCCTGCCGCAGCGGCACTTAACGTTTTCATCCGGACTCCCCGGCCCGGCTGGTCCCGTCCACCTGACGTCATGCTATTTTATTTCTGTTGTCGTTGCATTTGATCCAGGACCCCTTGGGTTGCCCCAGGTGCCCTCCGTTTTTCCCGCCTCGTGCCCGTCTTCTCCATTCTGTCGGCAATTCCTGTCAGCGTCAGACTTCTCCTCCTTTTCTTATTTCTCCTAGCCCCTCCCCTTCGTCCGGCGTCACCCTGGGTGACGACCCGCTCTCGCGCGTCCCCCCTTCTTGGGCTGGTTGCCAACTACCCTGCTGACGGCATCCGACCTTCGGCCCCTGTCCGCGGCTCCTGACACTTTTATTCCGTCGATACCCAATCTCCTAGTGGTTCCGCGGGTGTCGTTATTTTGTCTGGGCCCGTGCGGTCCATGGCCCTTCGGCCTGTCTGCGCTACGTCTATCCCTTGGTCTCACGCGGTTCCTGGCACTTCGTCCCGCTTGCACCATGTCTTTCCTTGGTGCTTCTGACGTCCTTCCGCCTTACGGCGGTCTTCCCCCCCCCCATTCCTTTTGTGTCTCACACGCCGTTCCGCTCCGGGCGTCGGTTCCCCCTAACTTGCGATCTCCATTCCTCTCTAGCTTTGGCGGTCTTGACGACTTCAGACAGCCTCTAGCCTCCTACTGTCTGTACTCACTCTTTCGATCTTTCCAGCATTCCTGCCTCCGATTTTCTCTGTCGTGCACAAATTGGTCAAATACAGTCTCTCGAGCGACGGGAAATCATTCGGGATTCACCAGGCCCGACATATTCCCCCCACTCATTCGCGATGTCCTCATCACGCACCGATCTATGGTCAGTAGGAATTTTGGAGTGATAGACAGACAGGGAAGAGGAGTGGGGTAGGATGAATAGTTAGCTTGCCAGGGTTCTTTTTGTCTTTCCCACTCTTTCCTCGGGTCCTTCTTTAAGTTTCCGCCCCTTGGGGCGGGGGAGGGTATGGAGGGGTCAAGGTTTTGTTTCGGGTTTCCTTTGGATTGCGTAACGTCCCCAAGCTCAATAATGTCTTTGTAACCAGCGCGTAACACTCTCTGTGCATCAACGTTCGTCTCACAGTTGTATGTCTTTCTCACTGGAACTCCCACATACCCAAGAACTTCCCCACAACTTCCCGTATCGTTCCACAAGAGAGAGGACGACGCGCCCATCACCCTCCCCAGGGACCGAGGTAAGATGAAGGTTTTCGCGACGGGTGTCACAAGGATCATTTGCCATGGCTTCCTCCAAGTGCGAGCTAGCAACACGTCAAGGAGCTTAAGCAGTTTTATGTCTCTTTCCCTCATCAAGTTGACTAGCATCGCCCCTTGGAGGGGTCTGACCGCAGACATGCCGTGCAACTAGTTTTTCGTTGTACGTTATTTCTCGCTCTCGACAATGTCTTGAGGGCTGCATTCGTAATCTCAAATCTATCTTCCCATTTCATTGAGGAAACCATTCTCGCGCAGAAACCCTTTTGGTTTCGTCTCATTTATTACTCTTAGGACATCCACACATTTTCAGTACAGTTTTTCCTCTCCCCGAAGCTCAGACCTAGTCAGATCCACATGCATTCTTCCCCAGGTCATTTCTCCCGGCCTTTCTCAGGTCCTGCCAACTCCGCATGCATATCATCCTGTGCCCTTTTCTTGCCCTTTACTTAATTGACTCTTCCTGTGCAATGCTTGGTTCACCCCTTAGCCACTTCTCATCTTTTCAAGCTTATAAGAGCCCCTTTTCTCAAGCCTATACAAAGTCAATTACAATCTTTTTCTGTTCCGTCCATCTTGATAGGCCCCTTTTTCCCAAGCCCATGCAAAATCAATTACAAGTCTTATTTTCATGCGTATTCATTGGTAGGTGGCACACCTTCCCCCCACTCAAAACGCGATGTCCCCATCGCGCGACTGGTTCTCACTCGGAGGTACGCAGACCTTTGGCCCACCAACCGCAAGTCAAGGACACAAGCCGACGCACTTCACAAAAGGAAGAGTGATCAGTTCCTCCCTAGCGGACGACGCCTCATCCTTCTACCCGGTCCGACCTTTCTTCTCCTACGTGGCGAGCACCAATACCGAGGTTTCTCCCCATGTCTGCCAAGCGGGTCCAATCCAAGCCTGCCAGGGTCTCGTCTAGCCGTAAGAGCGTTCCTCGCGAATCGTTCCTCCCGAGTGGTGATTTTCTGGATTCCGGCCTCTTTCTTTCAAGAGAGTTGGGGCTCTCGATCAGTCTTCGAGTGCAGTTACGAAGACCTCGCAATTAGTCCCGAAATGGTTGTAATCTTCCGACAGGGCAGTGTCAGTGCCCCGTGGTGGCGGCGGACTCCACCCGGTACCTCGCCGGCCTCTCCCCTTGGACAGTGCTGCCCAACTTAGTGCGGGCAGCCGTGGTCCGACCCAAACGGCCATGCCACCCCTCTATGACATGGCGTGTGGTTGGAGAGTAGCAAAATAGACTAGATGAGAATTGCGTTCCTGCCCATTTAGCTCTCTCGCCCTTTGACGTTTAGGCATTCAACAGGAGGCGCAGTTGGAACTCCCCGACTAGAGCTCATTGTCGGAGGTGGTTCCGGACGTCCCGCACCGATCCAAGTGGTAGGTGCCTTAGTCCTTTAACCCTCACCCTCTCGAAGAGGAACAGGTCGCGCTGAGACTTTTTCCCTCAAAGGGATAGAGGTCTTGGGGTCGCGGTGCATGCACCGATATCCCCCTCTTGCTGAGGCCAAAGACTAGAAAAAGATAAATTTCATTTCAAGGCTCTTTCCAAGTCCATTTCAGGTTGCCTAGGATCCCCTGTTTATGCAATGCAATTTCCAATACTCAATCCAATTTCAATGCTGGTCTCATTTCCATGCTCAATCTCAGTCCAGTGCTCATTGCAATATTTTTTCCAAGGCTGAGTCCAATATCTTTTCCAAGGTTAAGTCCAATATTTTTTCCACTCTCAGCTCTTTCCAATCTTATCCAAGGCTGACCTCAATGTCTCTTTCAAACTCAGCTCAATATCTCATCAATATCTTTTCCAAAGCTCAGCTCTTCCAATATCATGCATCTCAAGCAACCATGCAAGGGGACCCCAGTGCCAATTCCAAAGAATGACCCCTGTCAGGGGCCATTCCGAACAATCTGGTTAGGGTCGTTCTTTCCAATTCCAAGTCGAACAGTCTGGTTAGGGTCATTCTTGTCCAATGCAATCGGACAGCCTGGTTAGGACCATCCTTATCCATTTCACTTGGACAGCCTGGTTAGGGCCATCCTTGTCCATTTCAATTGGACGGCCTGGTTAGGGCCATCCTTGTCCATTGCAATGTTAGCGCCCGAGGGGGTGGGCCTCGAGGATACGGATCCTATCTCGTCTCGGGGGTTAGGAGGCGGCCATCGTCTTGGGTTTTTACGCATGCTTCTTCCTTTTTCCTCATGCCATTTGCCATTCTTACATCCATGCATACATCCGACTTTGCGTCTAATGCTCGAGTTGAGGCTTGCGACCCCAAGCAACACTTAGCCCGCCCAGCCGTTCAACCATTGCAAGGGGTGTTGCATCATTTCAATGTTTCCCTGCCACTTTTCTGACTTCTCATATGCTTCTCAATGCTCTGGGATTGCCTGGGGTAGGTTGGATTAGGCTCCTAGGGGAGAGGGTGCCTCTCTACCCATAGGTCCCCTAACCTCTCACAAGGACTCGTGGAGCGACTCATTCAATCATGGATACATAACTCAAAGGAAAGACTCTTGTCATGAATGTTTCTTCCAACGTTCAAGAGTTCACATGCCGCTGCCCATAAAGTCAACCAACCCCCAATCCCAAAAAACTCATATTTCCCAAACGGAGCGAGTACTTATACAAAGTAGCCCTGATCACCCACCCTCTACTAGCTCCCTCAATCCAAAAAGTAGTTTCATTGCAGTCCTTACAAGGAAAAATAAAGAGACAGAGTTCGAATGCAAAGACAACATTACAGACTCGTCTTCGTCTAGATCCCCGCTGTTTCCCCTTTTTCTTTCCCTTAATCTACCCAGCCATTCAGAATTATATTCTAAGTGCAAAATCCTCATGCCTTTCCCTGAAGAAGCAACCATTCGTACGAAGTAGCGCTGACTACCAAGTCCTTAGTCACTTCGAGCTTAGAAAATTCATTCATAAAAGAAGTTCAAGTGCGAAGTCTAAGATGGCAGCTCCGACTGCCCAGAGACCAACCCCTCCCACCTCTTAGCTATTCCTCATTACGGTTGTTGCGCCTCTATCGTCCGGGTGGCCTGCGTTGAGCCTCCCTCCTTGCGCAATCCTCCATTTCCTGCTCCATTTGCCTCTTTATTCCTTGGAACTGGAGGAGTGTCCGTTTTATGAAGAAGGTTGTTGGGGATAGATCCTCTCCGCTGCGCAGCTTTTCCCTTGCCTTCATAATCCACTGATATCGCACGATAGTGCCCCATTGATCAAACCAATCGCTGAACTCAGATCCGAACTCTTCTATCCATTTGTCCTTCTTCTCACCCGGCTGCTCCCCTCTTCCCTGTTCTTCCCTTGTGGGCGTTGTTACCTCATCTTCCTCCTCGTCGCTGGTGAGGTCGATAAATTCCACGGGCACGTCCTCCTCCAACCTTGGCCTTTTCCCCGGGTTCCTCTCTTCCTCACTGCTGGTGTCACTTTCCGATGGGAGGACTATTGGCTCCCCTTCCCTTAGTGGCGATGGTCCCCTGGTTCCTTGCTTTCTGGCCCCCTGTTCACAACTAGGTTGTGATCGAACCCCACATACAACTTCCTTTTCCTGGAGCTTGACTCTCCAGCTTGCCTTGACGACTGTCCCTCTTCCGGACTGTTAATTGCATTGCTGTCATTTTCATTCCCAAACTCCATTTTTTCGTTTTCTTGCTGTCTTTCTTCTTCTTGCCTGACCCTGTTTATACATAACAGTCACGGTACCCCTCATACACGAATTCTCTTCCACTCCTATTTGCGGCTTTGGAGGTTTCCCTAGAACTCTTGCTTGCCCCCATATAGTTGGTAGCCCCATTATCCCTTAGAACCCTCGACACATTGTCCCGACATATAGGTGCCCCATGTAGGCAGTCCACAGCATCACCCCACAAAAACTATGGTACATTGTCCCCGCACATAAATACCTCGTGTAGACAGTCCCCAGCGTTACCTCACAAAAACTATAATACACCGTCCCGTGCTCCCAGGCCCAGTCACAGTCAGCCCAGGCAGTCTCCCCACGTTCCACAAAAGTCAAGACACACAAACGAACAATCCCTGTGGTCATGATCACTTCCACAGGGTGGCGGTCCAGAACTTATAGCCAGCTGCCTGCCTTTCAGGCTGTCAATTCCCCACTTTCCCTGTCCTAGGCCTCTTGTAGCCACTGTTCCACCGGATCCCTGCTCAAAAATTTGACCAGTCTTTGTCCCGGAAATGACCCTCTTATGCTAGTACCATCGAGATCCTCAAGTTCAAATGTGTTCAGTCCCACCCGCTTAGCGATCATGTAAGGCCCTTTGAATCTTTTTCCCAGCTGCCCGGACCATGTGCTTTCAAGAGCCGAGTTCCTAACTAGCACCTTTCCCCCCACCTGGAGTGGCTCCTTCCGAATGTTCTTGACCTGGTCCCATCTTGCTTTATCCTTCATTCGGCTATCCGTCACTCGATTGACTACTTCCTCGAGTGCCTCCTCATTTCTGGCGACCTGCTGACAACGTGCGATGATTAACTCTTTCGTGCTCAAGTGTGGGTTGTCATCTAGCCTGTTCCAGGTAGGTACCAAGGCTTCTATCGGAAAATCGATCTCCCTTCCATACTAGAGTTCTGCTGGAATACATCCCGTTATTCTTTTTGGAGTCATGTTCTTGGCGAAGACTGCCTGCTTGAGAAACCGTGACCAACTTCCCAAATTATCTGCTGCCAACTTTGCGATTGTGTTATTCAAAGTCCGGTGACCCCTTTCTACTGGTGCATTTGCCTCGGGATGGTAGGGCTCGGTGATCTTGATCGGTACGCACAATATCTTGAACCTGTTCAGCACCCCCTGGTTAACGAATTTTGTTCCATTGTCTGCTATAAACCTGCGCACGAAGGGGTGTCTTAGGTAGAAATCTTCCACCCAGTCGGCCACTGCTTTCCCCGTCTTCTTCTTGAGGGCTACGACTTCTACATAGCCACTGAGATTATCTCTTTCATCCAAGATGTATCTAAACCCATCCGTTGATACGGGCATAACGACAAGGTCGAGGTGAACAAGGTGTCCGGGTCCCAGTACCCGGGTGGGTCTAAGGGGCTCGTAAACTCGTACGGCGCTCCTCTCTTGACATATCAGACATGTCTAACAATACGTTGCGACCATGCCTGCCATCCCTGGCCAAAAGTACAGGGGCACGATCTTTGCCAGTGTCCCCTTTGACGACCGGTGACCCCCAACTAGCCCATCATGCATTGCCTGAATTACGTCCAACTGCCTAGACCTCCCACAAACGACACGTCTAGGCATCATCCCTTCCTCTCTCTTGAACAGGTGGCCGCTTCTTAGGACATACTTTTCTACTTCCTCCCTTGCCTTGGGACTGACTTCCGTGGGTTGTTTGTTCCCTACAAGCAGCAGACCGATTTCTCTAAGGACGCCCTCATATATCTGTATGAGGAAGAATTTTTGTTTCTTCTGATCCGTACCCTGCTCCTCCCGAGTGAGGTTGACTAGGTACTAACACTCCTTTTGCGCCCAGGTTTCGGCCAACATCATTACAGCGTCTCGTCCCCCTTCCACGGCCATTGCCATCAACTCTCCCCTGGCCCCTACTTCTGCTCCCCACGAGTCCTTCTCCTCTTTACGCATGACCGTGGTGACTGGTCCTTCCCTGAGTTCTGCAACTCCTGCAGGTGCGCCTTTTTCCAAGGTCTAAATCAGCAACTGACCTGTTGTAATCGCTGGGTCTGCCATCTCATTATCCACGACAAGGGTCCCTCCTTCGTATTCCAGTAAAGTGTCGATTGGTTCTGCGTCCTCTACTCCTTCTAGCGTGATACATACCCTGCTCAGCCCATCTGCCCTATTTCAAAGCCCTGCAATTCGCTCGACCTTATAGTCGAATTGCCATATGAAGCCTATCCATCTGCCAACGGTCGGATCTATAGGCTTGTAGTTCTTTAGGGCCCCGACAACGTTGGTGGGATTGATCCTTAGGATAAATCGCCTTCCGAACAGGTATGCCTGGAAGGTCTTAAGACAATGCAGAATCGTTAAGACCTCCTTTTTGAACTGTGAGTACCGCCGTTCTGCCGAATTCAGGGTCCTACTTTCAAATCTGATTGGCCTTTCCTTGCCCTCCTCGCTTCTCTGTATCAACACGCCTCCAACTGCCAGTGGTCCCCCATCTGTTTCTAAGATGAAAGGCCGTCCTACCTCGTCATTGAAACAGGGTGCTGCTAGAGTGACGTGATCGGATGACAGGATGTCTTCAGGGTCTGGGCTGCCTCTTCCCTATCCTCGGTCCAATCCATATTGCCACCTTCCCTAATCATCGCGCGGATAGGTTCCGCTATCTTTGCGAAACCTTTGATGAAGATCCTCCAGAATCCAACCACCCCTAGGAAGGCTCGTACTTCCGTCGTGGTACGCAGGGGTATCGGCCACTGAGAGATCTTATCTGTTTTTGCTGGGTCGGGTCTCCTCCCATACGCCCCACAACGAAATCCCAGTATAGTTACCTCCGGGACAGCCAGGATGCTCTTGGGTCCGCTTGCAGTAATATTGTAAACTAGGAATCGCTGGAGCAGGTCCTTAATATCCTGCAAGTGATCCCAAACAAACTTTCGTACGCCCGGTTGGACCTCCGCCTCATCTTTGTATCTTGCACCTTTTACAGGATTATCATCTATATAAGGTTCACACTTTTCTGGAAACATATCTCCTGCAACGGCGAGCATCCTCCTATGCGCTTCTGCTACCGCATTTGTGAAGCCCATAGGGGTCACTTGCATCTGCAGTTGTCCTACGGGGGTGTGCATTGCGGTGTACGGTCTATCCCTCGCGTCGAGCGGCAACTGATCATATCCTGAGTATAAATGTGTATAAGAGACAGGTGTACGGTCTATCCCTCGCGTCGAGCGGCAACTGATCATATCCTGAGTATAAGTCTACCAGGGAGTAAATGCTCCGCCCTGCATGAGATTCTGCCAATAAGTCGGTCTGTGGAAGCGAGCCTGCGTCCCTAATTGTTACCGCATTTAGCTTCTGCAAGTCCTGGATCCACCTGAGCGTCTTATTGGGCTTCCTGAACACGAACCACTTGTTCGCGTAGGGGGATGCGGTGGGTTCAGCCACGGAGGAATCTATCTTGGCTCTAAGCAGGTCGGTGACCTCCGCTGCTATCCCAAACTCATATGCGGACCCTTTATCATTCCAACACTCGTGCTGTACGGTGTGGATCCTGACAGGGGGAACTAGCTTTTCATCCAATCGCCCTTTCTGATGATCATTGAAAGCGAAAGCTAAATGGAACTCCTGGCACGCCTTTCTTATCAACTGAGTCTCTTCCGGTGTTAGGAATCCTTCCACTCCTATTTTCATGGTGTTTGCTACATCATCTGGTATGCGATGACCTTTCGTTGCACGTCTCTCCCTTATAACCCGTAGGATCTCCTCCTATTTTTCCATGACCTCTTCCTTTGATGTTTCTACTAGGATCGAGACCGGCTTGGCCTTCTCCCCTACGGGTTTGTACTTTCGCACACTGCCTTCTGGGATCGTTCTCCTAAAAAATGAACGGTCGGGATTGGCCTTGCAATTTCCATGATGCGGGGCTGGATGGTAACTATCTTCCCATTCAGGCAGTAGCCTTTTCAAACCTCATCCTCAAACTTGGCAAGCGCTGCCGGGTCGACTCCCACTTTGTGGTACCTGATTGCCTTAACAAGTTGCAACAGGTCTGGGATTTCGAGTGCTAGCTCGGGAGTCTCGTTACGACCTTCCTTTGGCTTGGGCACGCTGGCCCCGAGTTCAACTTCCAGCTCCTTTTCCGCCACCATAACCCCCAGGGGCTCGTCCTCTGGCCTCCTCTTCTTTATGGGCAAGCCCATCTTGATCCATTTTTTTTTACTAAAAGCCTCCTCAATCATAATTTATACCCTTTCCATCATGTCTTCCATTCGTGCGAAAGCCCCCTTCCGCGCACTTTCTTCGAATGTTGGAGACCAGGTTGTCAATTTGCCCTTTGGAGGGTCCCCTCCGGTCCCAAGAAGTCGGAGTTCTCCACGGCCGGTCACTGGGTCCTCTATGTCTACCATGTATGTGTCGTCATGCAGATGCATTCCTATCATTTCTACATTGGTGCACCATGGTCTCCCAAGGATTATGTCGTGGTTCATTTCTTCCATGGCGGTCATCCGTTGGAAAGACCAAATGGATTCCCGGATTCCTGCCTTAACCGCGCATTTGGTGACATACCCTGTGAAAGGAATTTTGCCCCCAGCTCCCCGGATACTCCCCGCAACTTCCTTGTTTACCGTGCACTCCGTGACCGTTGCAAAATCTCGACGTATGAGGGTGATTTCTGCTTCGCCATCCACTAACGCGTCCGTGTGGTGAGTTCCGATTTGAACTTTAAGTTTCCCAACTGGTAATGCATGAAAGTTAAGCTTTGTTCCGGGTGGCGCCCTCATGACTTCGCCACCTTCACGATCCTGTAGGCTTAGGCGGATGTCCGCAAAGGCTTTCTCCAAATCTCTCAGGCCCCCTGGAATGCTTTGGAGGTTGGAGACTCCTTGCGGTGCCTCGGCCTCTTCCATGTCCTGCTCTTGCAGTTCTGGGGCCTCCTCTACCTCTACGCGCTTACGCGTTAGCAACTGCCTGAGTCCTTTAAGCAGCCTCGGGCTGGCTTGCAGCATGGTCTGAAAAGACACCGATACCATGGTACCCAGTAGCTTACTCAAGGTGCCATCGATTTCTGGCGAAGTCAGGATCGGAATTCGATACCTGAACTTCTTTTTTGCCGCCGTAGCCTTATCTACCGGTTCGTCCTCCCTTAGCTTCCCATAGACCTTCTCTTGTTCCCCGACTTCGGTCTCTTGCTGGCCCGTGCTAGTCCCTGCGAGTTCTTCCATTACTGTATCTTGAATAAGCTTCTTTTCTGCGCCAGCCCGGCGAGTGGTGATATTTACCCTGTCCTAGCCATTGCCTTCTAGGATAAAATTCGCCTGTGGTCCCCGTCCCCTTGGCTGGTCCCAGACAATCTCGGCTATCGACTCAGCTTCTACGACAGCTATCTCTAAATTATTCAGGAGGATGACGGCTCGCCGCATTCCTCCTGGCGAATTCCAATTGACACGTTCCCCCCTGGGTCTGAGGATCTCGCCTTTGAGGGACCTACAGCACCTCTGGCGCTCGATATCGTGATTGAGTCTCGGACATGCCCGTACGAAGTGCTCGATCATGGTGCAATACTTGCATTGTTCGTTGGCCGGGTCCTTCCTGCCAAACCCCCGGTTCGCTACAGCTGCCGGAACCACGGCCTCTTGGGGCGGGAGGGCTGGTCTGGACACTTGCGCCTGCATTACTAATAGCGCATTTTCCATTATATCCATCTTGCTGTCAACCCCGTGCACCCATTCGTGCAGGCTCTCTATCCCCTTCTTGACCTTATCCCCCGTCTTCCCGGTCAGATCTATGACCTCCCCTTCCTTAAGCAGGGCTAGCGTCTCGGTGACCACTGTCTTTTCCGCAAGGTCTGTTACGAAAGCTGAAGTCCACATTTCTCGTGTATTCGAACTTACTAGTCTGCCGGTATGCTGACGGAATCTTATCCTTATCAAACTCGGAGAACTGCCTGAGGAAGTATTTACTCATTATGCGGTCCGTTACCCCAGGAATTCGCAATGCCACTAACGTAAATATCCTTAGGAAATCGTTGTAAGTCGCATAGTTTTTCCTATGGACTGCGGCTAATTCGGCCTCTGTTGCCATTTTTTCTGCCTTCAGATATTTCCTCATCATCTCATTCCTGGTTTCTTTCCAGGATCCACTGGAGGCGACGATGACCATAATGTCCCTTCCCAAGCCTAGCGACACGTTCTGCCCTAGGTGCTCCATCTTTTCCTCTTCCGTCCATTTCAGTAAGGCTGCTAGGTTCTCATAGTCTATCTGAAACTCCGTAATGTTTGCCCCGTCGAACGTGAGTTTCTTCTTTGCATCTGCGAGGTACCCCTGGTTTTTGTTCAGTGCCCGGGTGAGGGTGGTGACTATCTTCTTGAGCCCACCTTCGGAGCTACCCCCTTCCCCAACTGCACTAGTCCCTTCCCCCTCCTTGCTTTCCCTCTGCTCCTCCCCGGTTTTCAGCGTTCCGTCCTTGTCCTTCCCCTTTTTGTTAGGCGTTCCCTTGTGACTATTATGCTTTCCTTCGTACCTGGCGTCGTCCTGACCGATCCTACGCCCTTCACGCGACCCTGCGTCCTGGGGGTCCTCCTCATCCCCGGCCATCATCTGCTCGATAAGTCTTGCCTTAAATTTTACAGTCCGCTTTTCTATCTCTGCCAGTTTACGACGGGTATTCAGGACTTCCGTCTTTTTAGGGGTGGCTCCTGCTGAGTTCCGAGGACTTGTTCTCATATCGTTTCCCCCTTCCCTATTTTTATGAGATCCCCTTTTGCTACCCCCAACTTTCCCCGAGCTTTCTGCAATTGAGGCATCCTTTCTATCTTCTCGGGTTCCTTCCAGTTTGGCTGACTCTCGATCCCTGGCTGATCTCTCGTTTCGTTCCCCATCCCCATTCGTGCCCTGATTCCCTCCGCTCTGCTGGTCATCGATCCCCTCCTCCGTCACCATTTCTCTACCTACCCTGCATATGGGAAAAAAAAAAAAAAAAAAATTGCGAAAAAGCGGCCGGTTGTTCATAACTGCCCTAGTCCCGACCCTAAAACCTGCCTATTCCCATGTTTTTGCGTCTTACATTAATCAGTACGACTCTTCTGATTTTTCTCTCCCGGGGCGTCCTTCAGGTTTTCTTCTACCGGAGCCTTGCTGCCGCCGCTTGGCATTTCATTTCTGTCGCGCTTTGGTTCTTAGGGCGGTGCCTGAGCCCAGTGGCTTTCCTATCGGGGATGGCCCTTTCGGCTTATTGGCATCCAGGTACCCCAGAATCTTTGGGGCGGGTGGTCTTCCTAGTTCCTCCCTGCCTCATCATTGGGTCGGTCGAAACTCCAACCACTGCCCTTCTTTTGCTGATGGTTGCCTACTTATCTTAGTACCCATCCTTTATTTCCCTACTTATCCCTGACACGTTTTCTCATGCTGGTCCCTCAGGCCTGCCCTGCTCATCCAGTTCCTCGAACAGGTCAGCCAACCCAGCAAGGTAATTTTCCCCCATCTCTATTTCCCTGATAATTATTGGCTCATATTCTTCGAACGACAGGTGGGGCAATCCGAATATCAAGATATCGAGTAATCCGAGTAGTTCCCAGGCCTGATTCCCCCAGAACGGCCCATGTCTGACCGGCACATCGTAAAACATGCTCGTTGCTTGTGGCCGGTAGTGGTGGATTCAGACCAGGGTCGAGTCCACCAGGTCCCTAGCTCTCTTGAGGCTACCAAATACCAAGTCCACCATGAAACGAGGTAATCGACACCTCAACCCGGTCATTGGGGCCTTAAACTCTCGCCACCCTCCGACCTCCACCCGAGTTCTTAATCCCACGTTTCTTCTCCCCCGCACTTCTTGGCCCACCCTGTTCAACACCCTAGTAGCCCTCTGGAAGATTGGTAGCAACCCGTGCCCTAGTGCCAATTCCGTTCCTAACATGTACCATCCAAGTTCCAGCAGGTACACGGTCCCTGTTACCCTAAGGTCGGTGTACAGATCGTCTCCCGGTCCCCTGTTAATCCTCATACCATCCCACAAACATTCCACCATCATGAACACCTGTCCTCTTCCCAGGGTCACGACCCTCCATTCGATGTCCAATCCTTGGATCATGTAGCTTGCTGGGAGCGATACCTCCCATCTGCCTCCACTCTCCATGGGTGGTCGCGGGTGTGTGGACCGTCGCAGCGTCCGGCACGTCCCATCGCCATTTTTGACTTAGTGGTCCCCTGCACAGTTTAAACAGCACGCGGTTTTACTTATTTCATTTAATCTTCAGCTCCCGCCCGAACACTCCCCGGTTTCTAGCTTGAACCTTCCTTTTCTTTCCTTGATCTCTTTTATTGGTCCGTCCCTACGTCCATCGGCTCATACAATCGGCACAGATCATCTACGTACACCATCCCTTGACTTATTTCCCGTCGGATGACATCCCAAAACGGGCCCATTTCTAGGAAGGCTCGATAGTATTCTCGATGTACCATCGTATCTTCATATGTAAGGCTTGCGAGGTCGGCTACCGCTTGTCTAACAAGTCCCAGACCGCCCAGCCTTTCCAGCAGAAAGGACGACAGCCTCATTCGTACATTTTCACTGGGCAATTCAAAGCTCCCGACCATGGCTACCCTAAGGTTTGCTGTTACATCATCCATCCATGGATCCGCGAACCCAAACCCCGCTCGCCACACAAACTGCCATGCCCCTTCAAACATGCTCAACGGGTCTTCTCCTGATGCCAACCGAACTCCGAACTCCCTCCACCCATCCTCTGACATATACAGTCGTCCTTCTGCACGCACATGCCCCCGCGGGTCCGGGTTCCATTCCCCATTCTCATCCGCACGCCACTCAACTTTCGTCACCAAGTAGACCATATTTTCCGCAAGCTCGACCCCGACCCAATCTGCCACCTGGTGCCAGCCTTCACTTGCCGTCGGCAGGCAAACCTCTACCCCACCTGATACTTCCCTAGGCGGTTCAATGCCCAAGGGGCGTTCCTCAAGGAACGTCCTTCTTCGCGCCATCGCACACTTGCCTTTGTTCTTCTGGCTCGTGATCCGCACTGAACCCTACAATGGCCAGACATCCCATTCCTTTATCTTAGCAATTTTTTCCCATATTTGTCTGGCCCCACGACTTTCCCGCGCTTAGTCGAACCACAGAACCTCGAACAGTTTGAACACATCACCCACATAGCAAGGGGTTGTTGCTACCTCACGGCGGAGTATGGCCTCCCTCATTTCCGGGGCCACCTCTTGCCGGTCATTCCTTTCAATGTCCAAAATGATAAGGACCTCCTGGGCTCTATCACCGTGGAAGGGCCCGAATTTCAAGGACGTCCTATAAAATTCCTCTGCCAACCATGCGCAGTCCACGTGTATCCGTTCCATCGTGTCGGTTACCTCTGTTACGTGATCAAAGCCCCCAAACTAGTCTGCCACGAACTCGAGCACCCAGATCTTGGTTCGGGTGCCAGGCGGCTTAAATTCCTTCCACCCTCCCATCACGACTCTACTGTTGACCGTATCCGAACCTTGGTTGGCGAACTTTTCCCCTGCCTGCCGAACCCTTGCCTCTTCGTCCCCTAGAAGCCACATTGGATTCTGCCCTGCCGCAAGCGTCGTGCAGAACAGGTGCCAACCTTGTTAAGAGAGAACGATCGTTCCAACCGATTCCACCTTACCTTCCGCAATCTCCTCTCATCCTTCCTCTTCCCTCAACGGGTTCCAAACACGTTCTATCCATAGGTATGACAGTTCCGGCACAATTTCATACCCCCGCCAGTCACATGTAGTCCCCTTCCACTCATTACTTGACGGTATAGACATCTCCMCCCCCCCCCCCGATTCGTTTCGGTTCCCACATGCAGTCCCATAGCTCGAGTTCCCGGGCCATCGCTTCCTACCTGCACATAGCCGACAGCCCGTTCCCCAGATAAGTCCCCCCTCAGAAGTCTCAGTCCTCTATCTCGTCCCCGTCCTCATCATCACTAGAATCCTCCTCCTCGTCTAAGAACATCTCTTTCACCCCTTCCAAGAAGGTTTCCCCCGCTGCTACGTTTCGGTAAACTATCTGCCAATGCACCAGACTAGGAACAAAAACTTTGTCCGCGCTGAAGAGGTTTAACACCTCAGCTAATTCTTCGGCCCAGTTTCCTTCAAACGACCCCGCTTCCACCGACAGTCTAAAGAAGTCTTGTCTAGCACACTGGTACAGCCTCAGGCGCGTCATTGATTGGCATATATGTTCCAGTCTATCCCTGGTCCCAAAGACTGCATCCACCAGAAACGGGGGTAGCACGCACCTCATTGTCCTAAGAGGTCGTCTCATTTTCTCCCGATCCCCAAGTTCCACTCGCACCTCCATCCTTTCCATCTGCCCGCTGACGCGCCGCCCATACCACCTCCCGTTCCGCTTGCCTAAACAGCTGATCCGGTGCCGTGCCCAATACTAGTCCCACTACCATTGCATTTTCCAATTCCTGTGACAGATAGACCCATCCTCGAGCTTCCAATGTTCCCTGGGATTATAGATCCATCAAGCTAGGTGAGAGTCTCGTCAGGCTGACCTTAGTCCAGATTGTCTCTATCCAGAGGAACGCGTCCTTCTCGTCCAGCATCACGGTTTCATAGGCTGGTTCTAGGTCGGTCCACGTCCCTTCTTCCGGGAGAACAACAGATACCCCACCCCTTACCTCTATTGGCATTTCCGCTAGAGTAGACAGGAGGCGACAACCACCGCGCCATCTTGTTTTCCCAGCGCTTGTCCTGCTTCCACATGAGAGCACCACACGGCCCCTCATGGTCAGACGGTTTTCTTTCCATTTCTAGATGAGAATTGTTTTCAGACCCCTCATCCGGGTCTCCTTAACTTTACTTATCCATTTCCCAGGTGCCATTCCCCTACCACACCCCCAATCGATCACCAGTGGTTCGCATTCCTTTTTCTTGGTTCCACTTTCTTCCGACTCCTATCCAGCCTCTTCCTCATGTTCTCTCACTCGTGCAGACTGAGGCCGGGGTTGAGAATAGACTAGAGACCTGGTCCCCATCCAACATTCATCAGGCAACTTTACAGAGGGAGGCACAAAAAGCAAAACTCAGGCAAACGTCGCACACAGGTCGGTCATCTCCTCACCGACCTCTTCCCCGGAAATGGTCTCTCCACTGTTACTATCGGCAGGGTTTTACCCCATACCTCAAGCGCAGCTCAACCGTTGCGAGCGCGGTACCCAGGTTTCGGCAAGGCATTTGCCCTTTCCTCCTTACCCAGAAGACCCCATCCCGACTTGCCACTCGTGTACCCACCGTTAATCTCGGGAATCACCCCGCACATCTCGGTAAGGCCATTGGAGTCGTTCGTCCAGGCATTCACTTCCATCGGTCCAACAAGAATCAACTTTTTCCAAACCATGCTACGAGAATTTTTTAATCGCCTCCGAGGCTCCTTCCTTGCCCCATATGCAGTGGTCCCCCCTGCCGTCCGCCGACAAGCGGCCGCCCCGCCTGAAGACGTTTCACACCCCGCCTGGGCAAGGTCATCGAGCCATGCTCGGACCGCTCGGGATGCAAAAGACGTTTCACGGAACCCGGTGAACTTCAAAGAGGACGACCTTTCGCATCCCGCATCGGCCGACGCAAACCAATCCTTTCCTTCCGAAAGGCAAGACACTCGAATCCCCATCATGCAAACACAAATCCCCAGTGGGACACACATAACACAAGTACCTTTCCCCAGGTGCACCCAGCGCTTCCTACCCATCGCTCGCAGGTTTTCACTCAGGACAGTGCGTGCCACTCACCCCTAACTTCCATACATAGTGCCCGGTTCCTTTTCGTGAGCATCTTCAAGGGTGAGCTAGTTTTTCTTGGAGTCTAGCAACTCCCTTCATTCCCTTATATCTGCTTGTGTGTCCGTTCATAGGGCAGGATTGTTCCTTCTCGATTACCGTTTGTGTTCATATGAGGTTCCTTCAAGCATTTAAGTGCGGTGCACGGAGCCCGCTGGTCTCCGAAGAGGAGAAGAGAAGCACCTTGAGAGAATCAAATTTGAGGGTGGCTGGGCGCATGGCAAGGCCAGGCCTGGAGGAAGAACATGCATGCTTGCACTTTTTGATCAGCCATCTCCTTTGGAGATAATTCTAGTCCTCCTTCCCTTTGACTGATGTTCGTCAGGCCGAGGAAGCCTTGGGCAAGCCGCGGGTCGACCCTTCCTCTTCGTATGAAAGAAGGGCTCCGGTTACCTGGCAGGCGGTTGGGATTCCGGGCCAGTCCGGGTTCCAATGAAAATCCCGCGGCGGAGAGCCCTTCTTTCATACGAAGAGGAAGGGTCGACCCGCGGCTTGCCCAAGGCTTCCCCGGCCTGACGAACATCAGTCCAAGGGAAGGAGGACTAGAGTCATCTCCAAAGGAGATGGCTGATCAAAAAGTGCAAGCATGCATGTTCTTCCTCCAGGCCTGGCCTTGCCATGCGCCCATCCACCCTCAAATCTGATTCTCTCAAGCGATAGAGCATACACAAACCCATATTTGGACGCCCCCCCTCAAGACCGTATGGGTCAATTTAACCCATACCCGACACCTCCACCATTTTTGTAGGGGCCGTACCCTGAAGGACTTTCGAGCCTTGGTCGACCCCATTGCGGGTCCCATTTGGCTCGACCCGCCCACGCTCATGCTCAGGGCGCGGGTCGTTCGTCCCAGGGGCACCCCCACGTAGTGCTATGAGATGGATGGGGATGGGCCTTTTGCGAGAGGGCTTTACATTGGGGGATGTAGCTCCGCTCTCGCGTCAAGATGGTAGCTCTTTGGACACTCGTGGCGTTTTCTCGATTCGGTTAAGTCTGACCAAGCAATTGCTCCCTCCAATACACAAGCAGTCCAGGGAGTTCATTGAGAGTTTGTCTTCTTATCGTGCGCAGGCCAAGCGTCATCCATTGGGCCACGCACCCTTTCACTAAACCTAGCGGCTCCGGGCAGCCCCGGCGGCATCCTTGGGGTAAGGCGGCGTCGCCCGGACCCCTAGCCGCTATATTTTTTTTGCGAGAACCACTAGCGTCGCATCACCTATCTAAGGCAGCCTTTAGTCCTTCCAGGCTTGCATTGCATTCACGAGAGAGCCATTGCATTCAAGCATCACGCAACGACATCCAGGCATCTACCATTCATCCAAACATCCGACCTTCCGACCATGCAACCCATCCTGCATCCACAACTTACGCGAGGTCCAAGTCCATCCCTTAGCCAATTCTCCCACCCTGGTCCTCATCCGTGGATCCAGCCCTGTCCAAATCGTCTTAGGCTACTCACCTTCCCAAGACCACACAAGACAAATGACCAAGTACAATCCCCGTTGGGGTCAACACCTCGCCCCTTCCCACAATCCTAAGCCCCCGTTGCCTTCCAACTCCCCTTATGAGTCCCCTTTCCTTTCCCACACGCAAGCCATGCAATCGCCTTAGTCATGCAGTCCGGGAGGATGGTTGAGTCAAACTGACCTCGTCCAAATTCAACACTCCTTTTTGCTTCCGCAAATGCTCTCAATAGTCCCGTATCCTTTCCTTCTTGGTGGCACAAGGGACCGACAACCCTTCCCCTGCCCTCGCTTTCCACCAAGTGAGGACTAAGTTCCTTTCCGTTCGTTCCCTGACAATGTAACAGGTGAGGGAAGAGGTCAGTCACATGCCATGGAGGGGGAAGGGGTGACGGAAGGGTTGGGGTTAAAGAGTTTTGAAAGAATGGAGGAAGAGAGAGAGAGAGAGAGAGAGAGAGAGAGAGAGAGAGAGAGAGAGACTGAGAGAGAGAGAAGCCCCCCCTTAGGACTTTCGGGTGGACGGGCGGGGGCGATGGAGGAAGAAGAAGGGTTGGAGATGGTCGGCTATGGTGGACGGGTGTGGGTGATGAAGGAAGAAGGAGGGTTGGAGGTGGTTGGCTATGGTGGAGGGGTGTGGGTGATGGAGGAAGAAGAAGGGTTGGGAGTGGTCGGCTATGGTCGACGGGTGCGAGTGATGGAGGAAGAAAAAGGGTTGGAGGTGGTTAGCTATGGTGGACGGGCGTGGGTGATGGAGGAGGAAGAAGAATCGGGGGTGGTCGGCTATGGTGGACGGGTGTGGGTGATGGAGGAGGAAGATGGGTCAGGGGTGGTCGGCTATGGTGGACGGGTGTGGGTGAGGGAGGAGGAAGAAGGGTTGAAGGTGGTCGGCTATGGTGGACAGGTGTGGGTGATGGAGGAAGAATAAGGGTTGGAGGTGGTTGGCTATGGTGGACGGGTGTGGGTGATGGAGGAAGAAGAAGGGTTGGAGGTGGT
>BFEA01000037.1:3309876-3343370 GCA_003427395.1 Chara braunii
CACCGAACTATCACAAGATGAATCGCAACATGTACAAGCTCCCAAATCAGTGAAAACTCAAGATGTGAAGCATCAACACAAGGGGAAAGTTCACCTACCTATCACAAGATGAATCGCAACATGTACAAACACCCAAATCAACAAAAATCGCAGTTTTAACAAGAGGAGGAGGGGGAGAAGGGGGAAAAAAGTAAAGGAAGAAGGTGAGGAAGAAGAAGAAGAAAAAGAAGAGGAAGAAGGAGAAGAAGGAAGAAGAGGAAGAGGAAGAGGAAGAAGAAAAAGAAGAAGAAAAAGAAGAAGAAGAAGGAAGAAAAAAGAAGAGGTGGAGGGCGAGAACAAATAGAAGAAGTAGAAGATGATGCCGCCCTCCTCACTGTCTCACCTGCAGGTAACTGCTGCCAAGTACCGACGTCGCCGACAATTCATATTGATACAGGTTGGGTTGTAGCTATGGACCGTATTTTGCTTAGATGTGCGTTTCTACTGGAATCAGATATCCTTATTTGGGTAGTCATCTTCTTTGATGAAACCGCTAACATCATTCGAGTGATTGTTAGACAGGATTAGGGCATATATACGCCGTTTCGGGGGGGGGTTGTTGGGTACGTACACTAGTACTTGGTGGCGTTAGATTTTTGGAGATTCATTGAATTGGTTCCGATTTTACCTCAGTTTTGGTGGCAATCACCTTTTCTGGGTATATACGCTAGTACTTGGTGGCGTTAGATCTTTGGAGATTGGCTGACTTGTTTCCGATTTTACCTGAGTCTTGTTGGTGATCATCACCTTTTTGGGGTACATACACTAGTACTTGGTGGCGTTAGATCTCTGGAGATTGGCTGACTTGGTTTCGATTTTACCTGAGTTCTGTTGGCAATCATCTTCTTCTTCTTCTTTGTAAGGCATGGCGAACAATGGAGGCAGCAATAAGTGTTTTAATTGTGGTGGCGATGGGCATTTCGCCCAAGAGTGTCCTTCAGCACGTGGTAGCCAGAGTGTGGGTGGAGTTGGAGGAGGAGGGGGAGACACTCCTTCGTTCACTCCGCGATTTTGGACACCAAGACGACCGCAGGAGGATATGGAAGAACGTGAGTTCCTTCGACAGATGATTGTAGAGAAGAGGGAAGAGCAGGCCCGAAGAATGGAGTTTGAAGAAAAGAAGAAGATGGATGATCAAATTGGAGATTGAGAGGAAGTCTGAAGCCTAAGAGGCTAGGGTGATGTCGAAGATCGGGCGTTAGTATCTCTTTGCTCGTGACGAAGCTCGTAAAGAGGAGATTAGATCTCCTTTTTGCGGACTCCCTTCAGGCAACCGGTGTTTCATCGGGAGGAGGATACCCCGATAGCTGCTGAATCTTCTCGGATGGGGGAGGATCGACAACGGACTAAGATTGCAGCGGGATCAGGGCCGTAGGGGGTGTTGGCTTATGTTCAGGCACAAAGAAAGCTTCTCATCGCTAAGAACAAAGACCAACTCAAGATCATTTGCGCAAACGAAGGGGTTCAGTACACCACCAAAGCACCCACTATTGAGAGGATCATTGAAGTACGCACCAAGTGTGCCTATGAAGGGTTTGTTTTTACCCCTGTATCCTCACCCCCTGCATCTCCGGATGAAGAACGTACTCCTGCTAGGTGACTTTCCAATTTCGGTCGTTTCCGCCTTTGGTCTAACTTGCTTGAATTATAAGGCTGAGACGACTTTCCTGGGATTTGGGGGGCTCGGCTCGTTTACGTTTGCTCTTGGATACCTGTGTCATGTTATGTTTTGTTGCCTTAACTTTAGTGGGTGAGATTACCTGGATGTGTAAATTCCGCTCTTTTCTGTTAGATGTTAATTGGGATACGTGGCAGTCCGGACCGGTCGTGTATTTGCTATCGTCACCATGGTGCAAAGCTCAATATCCACGTTGCTTTGTCCGCAACATATATATGCGATGGGGTTACCACGTACGAACGGTTAAATCGCAAGGGTTTGGGGTTTGTCCGAAGCTTTATCGTTGGTTGAGGCATTTCGGTGTGTCTAAGTACGTCACCGTCCCGCTTCTCAATGATGTATTTTCAGTAGAAACCGCAGAGAAATCACTTATGAAGAACTTCTCGCCTGTTTTGAAATTCTGCAAGAAAATTTGTGTTCAATGTCGGCCACCTAGTTTGTTTTTTATTCTAGGGTCTTTGGAAAGATAGTTTGTTGTCTATTCTACGATCGGCCACGGTACTTAACCAGAAAGATTTATGGATCGAGTCTACGAATGGCTGCCTTCGGGCGGATACCTGGCCACTTGTTCGATGTTTTTTTGGACTATCTATGGTTCAAATTGGGAGTGCACGCTTTGCTCTTAAGGAGTTGAAACACGTACTGGGGCAGGGTGGGCTTTTTTGCTTCCATCTGTGATCTTTACTCCGAGTGGTAGAGCAATTTCTAAAGGACAGGTGTGCAGTTTGCTGCTTTAGCCTTGGCGACGGCGATTGCTTGAGTTCGAAACGGTGAAATTACTGGTGCGTTGGTACAGAGCTAGCCGGAATTTCTCTAGGAAGACCACTAGGACTACTTTAAGGGGAGTTCTAGCTAGGGCTATTAAGAACAAGGTGGGTGTGGATGTTCGTAGGCGAATCATTGTTCGTATGTTCTTTGATCAAAGATTAAGCACTGCAAGGGTTCACGTGCTCTGGGGCTCGTTCTTCTTATTTTGGAGACCTCCACTCTTCTATTGGGAGTTGAGTTGTTGCGAAAGAAAGTAAGTTTCGTTTGGCCCAAAAACAAGCCTATATCTCGTTATCTTTGGAATTTCCACCAGTTTACTCGGTTGAGTGTCGGATCGGAGGGTTGCTGTCATCTGGAACCAACATGGGAATGTCTTGGATTCCATGTATGTACACTTTTTTTTTTTTTTTTTTAATAAAAAACAGAACCTTTTGGTTCTGGCTCCTACCATTCTGGGGAACGACAGTCCGTTTCCTATTCCCTCGGTAAGTCAACATGGAATACATGAGAAACTCGTACACGCTCCTCCCCATTATGGCTGGAAGGTCCGAGTGGGGGGCATTGATTGCTTCCTTGTGGAAGGATGTACCCCCTCTCACCCCTGCTTAAGTTAGCCTTTGGAACTTAATCTGGCTGGACCCTGCACATCTTCTTGTCCACAGTCCTGTTCCTCTCAGCTGGAATGCTGTCGGGTCTGTGTGTTATACTAGAACAACCTGGGACAATTGCTGGTATCTTGTGGTCCTGAGACTTTAAGCCCTACTTGTCTTGGGACTGTCATACTTCTAAACCTTTGCCTATCTAGTCCTGGTTTTAACTTTGTCTAGGGAGGAAATACTACCTTGTATCTCTTCCTAAATTATCCTTTCTCTTTTCGGGCTCTTGACCCTATAATTTCCCTCTTCTAGTTACTACTGTCTATGAATGTTTATAGAGCTAAAATAAAAAACCTTACTGGGTGGCAAAACCCTAAACCCTATCCTATTTAGTTAGTTGGTCTGTTACATGGTAACTTCCCTCCTTGTGGACTGTGACTCTTTTCCTGAATTTTCTCTCTTTACTATCTGTTACTGTCCTACTGGTAACTGTGTGTAGGATGAAAGTGGTCATAGGAAGTTGGGTTGGGTATGGCATGTGTTTGTGGGCTTAAAGTTTGGGGGGTTATGATTCCATAGTGATTAGGAGGGGGTTGCCATGTCTGTGCGGGGGTGGTTCGTGACCAGTATGGTGTATTGTAGGGTGAATGGTTAGAAGTGCGAGAAATGCGAGGGGGATGAAGTTATTGTAACGGCTGCTGCAGAGGCGTGTTAGCTTTTGACAGGGGTGATATTTGTGGAGGTTTGAAATTTGTTGTAACGTCTGCTGAACAGGTCTGTGTTTAGTTGTTGTTGTAGTTGCTGATGTCGGGGTGTTCACATTTACCTTAGTTGTTGTAAGCTGAGGTGGGTTAGGAGGAGCTAATTTGGATGCTGCTTAAGTCTGTTGTGCTGTTCGTTGGTTCTGGCTCTGGGTTATTAGACTGAGCTAGTTCATTCCAGATTTTAAAGATTAGGCTTTGCCCTTTGATGATTGCTATCTTGCCCTTATCCAGGTAATTCTCCTCGAATTTGGTTTGAAATTCCTTGGCTTTGGGCTCGTYRGCTTTCATCCTTCTTTTGAYTTTGCGCCATAGCACCCAGTATTCTGTTTCTACTTGCTGTTTGAGGATACCCCATGCTTCATGCACATGCATTGGTTGTTTGTCYATCGTTTCTTGGCAACGTTTCCTCYAGATTGACCATATTGTTGCCTTGCRTRGGATTTGGAACAGGTTGTTTTGGARGGGGGGSCAGTCTTCGGGGTTTGTGAATCCTAGTAGAAGAAGGGYAGGGTCCGTTGTGAGTTCTGRGTCGGTAATTGAGGTCCAGATCYGTGTGATCCTGTTCCATATTGGTTGTATCTTGGGGCATAGTAGGAAGCAGTGAAACAAGTCTTCTATCTGACCTTCTGAGCAGTTAGCACACAGTTCATTTAAGGGGTTTCTATCTTCTTTCTTTCTACTATTGTTTAGCCATTTGTTGAGTGGGATGGCGAGGTACAGAATTAGCCATTGTAAACTTTTGAATTTGGGGGGGTGTAAAGTAGCTGTTTGGTTCCAGGGTATTTCTTTTAGTATATCCTTGTTTATCCCTAGGTGTCTGTTCCAACGGTCTGCTATGATTGTATCTGGAGCTGTTGATCTGCGTCTTAGTTTATAGCCTAGACTGGTGGTGTAATTGATCAGGTTGATTCTTCGGTCTATACTTATTGTGGATTGTTTTAATTTCCATGCCCATTCTGAGGGGTCAAATTCCAGGTCTTCTATGGTAGTTTGGGGGTGGAATAAGGTGAGGTCTTCGTTTTCTATTACTATGATTTTTCTGAGATTACCTTCTTTGACTGCGATTTGTGCTACTGAATCCTTGTTTAGTTTGTCGTAGTCTTCGCCTTGTTCCTCTAGCTTATGCATGGAGAAAATGAGCCAGTTGTTTCTACCGTCTTCCTTTCCTATAAAAGCAAGCGCATGTTCAATCGGTTTTATGAAAGTCATGACCGCCCAGTCTCCTTTTGACCACTGTTTGTCTCCTTTAAGAATTGTTTGCCACTCCACCGGGATGACCTTTATTATCTGCTGGAGGTTTTGAGCTAGGTTGTGGTTTCCCTTGAGCTTTTTTCTAAGCCGTCTGACTGAGAGCCAATTTTTTTTCTGAGTCATCCCAGATGTGTTTGATTAGCCAAATGCCCTTTTCTAACCAAGTGCCCCATCTTGTGTTTTTTGAGGTGAGGGTGAAGGGTGTGCTTTCAATGCTGGTTATCCAGGGGTTACAGAAGAGGGGTTGTCTAAGGATTTCTTCTTTGCTTGATGGTTTCCTTACTTTTGCTGGGAAGATTTCTTGCCATGCCTTCAATATCTCTTTCCAAAAGTTCAATCTTGGTTCGTTTTGGGACTTGTTTTTCATAGTCCAAGATTTACTAATTATCCAGAACGTACCTTCCATGTTTTCTRGTGTCTTGAATGCTGGAATCTGCTGTACCCCTTCAAGTGTCAGGGCTCTCCACGGTAGGTTAGGACTCGTTAATAGCTTTATAATCCACTTAGTTTGAAGAGCTTTTATTTGGTTAGCTGGGTCTAGGACTCCTAATCCCCCTTSGCTCTTCTTTCTTRTTACGTATTGCCAGGCTACTTTTGTGATAAAGTTCTGTTTTGATGCGTCTCCTGTCCARAGATAAGTTGTTGCTTTCTTTTGTAAATCCTTTAAGGCTCTTTGATCTGGTGTCCAAAATGCTGCTACATACCACATCATCGAGTAAATAGATGCATTTAATACTAATGCCCTTCCGTGTAGTGAGGTGTGTATTCTCCCCCAATCGTTAAGTYTGCTGGTCATTTTGGCTAGCAGGCTGGGAGCCATTTCTGCTGCTGCCCCCTGAATGGACATCTGTATTCCTAGTACTCTTAGTGGGTCGTTGGGGTTTGCCCATATCATACCTTCTGGTGTGTCTCTGGGTGGGTCAATGCCTTCCTCCGTTAACCACCAGCCAACCGTCTTCTCCCAGTTAATGCGCATTTCAGAGGCTAATTGGAAAGCACACATTGCTCTGGTTAGAGCTTCGAAGGATGAGGAGGATGCTCTTATCAGCACTGTTAGGTAGTCGGCAAACAAAATTGTGGGCGGTATGTGGTATTTATGAGAGTTTGGTCCAGCTTGTTCGGTAAGTCTGTGGATGGAAGGGTCTTTTCTTAAGAAGGATGCTATGGCCTCCATGATAAAGAGAAAGATTGGCGCAGCCAGCGAGTCTGCTTGTCTTACTGATCGGGACATTTTGTATTTGTTGGAGATGTGCCCGTTGACTTGAACTGCTCCCATCGCGTCGTTGTATAAAACTCTCACCCACTTTCTGAAGTTTGGTTYTACTCCCATTGTTTTTATACACTTTTGTAGGAAGTTCCAATTGACTTGGTCATATGCTTTTTCAAAATAAAAAAAAAGGATTGCTGCATTCAATTGTTTRTTCTGGATAAATCTGACTGATTCTGCTAGTGACATCACATTGTCTAGGATGAAACGTCCTGGAATGAAACCTGTTTGATCTATGTGAAAGCAATTTTTGGTGATCTTTCTGATCCTGTTGGCTAGAAGTTTTGCCAAAATCTTGTAAGTTACTGTTAGTAGAGTGATAGGCCTATAGTTCCTGATGTCTGTTGGGTCGCCCTTCTTGTAGAGTAGTGTGACTATACCGGTGCTAAGTTCTGGTCCTAGGCTTTCCTTGTTCCATGCTTTTCTTACGAAGTGGCAGTATTCATCTCCTAAGAGTGGCCAGTAGACTTACCAGAATTCTTTTGAGAGCCCATCTATACCTGGTGTTTTATCTGACTTCATGGAATCTAGGGTTTTTTTAATTTCTTCGTTTGTGATTGGTTGGTCTAGTTCTTCTGCCATGTTGTGTGTAATGGTTTTGTCTAAGTACTTGGTGAACTTTTCTTTGGCTTGAAGGATTACCATAGGGGTGAGCGATTCTGTCTTGGAGGCATATAATTCTTTGTAGAAGGATTCAGCTATGGAGAGCATTTTCAGTGGGTTGGAAGTTGGGCCTTCCTCCCCTCTAAGCTGACTAATGGCTGCGTTTCTTCCTCGTGCCTTGATTTTCTGAAAGAAGAATTTTGTCATTTTCTCTCCTTTTTCCCATTCCATTACTCTGGCTTTGAGACGCAAGCCATTTGCTTTCCAAGCATTCCAACTGGCTAATTCTGTTCTGGCCCTAGTTAGTAGTTCTTCGTAGTATGTGGAGCCAGGGTTATTCCATAGCTTGGTTTCCGCGATATTGACTGCTGCCTCTAGCTCTTTGATTCTCTGATTTCTTTTTGCTGCTAATTTCCGTGATGCTGCAGCTGCTGCGTTAGATAGGTTGGCGGTTAGGGTTGGGAAGTCTGATCTTGCTCGTTCAGAATCAATGCACGCTTGTGCTATGGCCTGTTTCATTTCGCTGGTGTGGAGAATGGAGTTGTTGATCTTGAAGAAGCCTGGTCCTTTWTGTAAACCGGTGTCGAATATTAAATCTATGAAGATTGGGCTGTGATCTAATCCATTATGGTAGGGTAGTTTTCCTATGCCTACTTTTAATATGGCGCCTCTGAGGGATTCAGATATCAAGAAGAAGTCTATGGCTGCGTATGTGACGTGTTGGGTTCTATTTCTTTTCCTGTATGTGAATCTGTTTGCTTCTAGGTGGGTTGTTCTAAGGGGTTCAAGTAGATTTCTTTCTATTATTAAACTGTGTATTGCCTGGGTATCTGTTTGGAGCTGGTATTCTCTTCCTATTTGAGAGCCTGACAGCCTGTCATGGGATGGGTCCAGTGTTGTGTTCCAATCTCCGGCCAGTATTATACGGTTTTGAACACTGCATATTGCTGTTAGGGTCAGGATAAAATGTTGTCTTTGTGCTGAATCGTTCAGGGCGTAGGCGTTTATGAGTTGGAGGGATTCTTCCTTAAAGGTGAAGGTTGTTTCTATCCACTGGCCATATTCTTGGTGTATTCTGTTGGGACCTAGTATCAATTTAGCTGCTCTTGAGTTGTCATGCCAAAGGATGGCTGTACCCGCGGATCCGGCTCTTGTGGACGGGGCCCAAATTGCTGCTCGCACGTATTTTAATCTTATACTTATCTTCCTAATTATTTCTTTGTGCTCTGGGGAGTCTGTAAGATGGGTTTCTTGTAGACATACTACATCTGGGGGGTTCCTAGAGTACCATTTTAGATAGTTGGTCATGTTGTCCCATTTGTCTAGGTTGGTTAATATTGTAGCTAACSCGTTGACGTTCCATGACATCACTGATAGTTCAGGCTCTTTTGGCTTCAGCGTGTAGTGTTTGRGCCTGTTTTCTGTCTGGGGAARTTGAGATGTCATGGTCTGTCTRGGGTGTACTTGTTATTCTTTCRTGTTGGTTTGAATTAGTTAKTTGTGGGCTSAAAGACGTGAGAGTGACGGATCTTAACCTCACGCGCTTTGTCTTCCATGACTCGGTCCAGGTGCTCCTMCTTGTYGTGGAAGAGGGCAAAGTCTTCAACTATTGYTGCTGAGACCGYCGCTYTTTCAGGCGGAATTTCGCCTCCCATGAGCCCATATGGGATGGTCTGTAGGACCTTCCAGAGGCGCCACACCAGGTGATCAGCGAGGCTGRCACTCATTGGATATCTTAGCATGTATGGTCTGAGGTCACTGCAGACCAATTCTTCGGATTCGTYGATCCACTCCTCTCTCCACTCGGCCCTCGCACCCAAGATGTGCGCTGAGCTTGGGGCTTCCTTTGAGATATTGGCWGCCAGAGCTTTTTCGTTGGGACCTGCAAGTGAAATCAGAGATCAGGATTTGCTGACTGCCACTTCCCAGTCCTCATGATGGTGGTTCCAGCGATATGGCATGATCACTCTCTTTTTGCAGCCACTCTTGGCCTCCAGTCTGGCTGCTGTGAGTATTTCTGCATTCTGACCCTTAGCCATGCTCTGCAGGTTGACTGCTTCCCCTGCTGTTTCTCTGTTATGGTCTTTGAGGACTGTGATCTGAGCCAGCAGAATTTCTTTCTGTCTGTCCAGGTCCTCTCTTGTGCTCAAAAGGCTTTCTGGTTCGATCTCTTCTTCCTTTCCTTCATTGTCCGTGGCCCTTTTGTCTTTCCCCCTCTGCCCCTTTGATCTTTTGCTGGGGTGGTTGTGTGTTGTCTCGTTGTAGAGCTTAGGCCATTGAATCAGCTTATGGGAGCCTGTTGTGTGCTTCCCCGGGCTATCCAGAGTGTGGCTGTAATGTTCTGCAAAGAAGTCAGAAAGTTGTTGTTCCTTTTCCAAGACATCAAATTGATTTTGGATTGGGATTTGGCTGTTGATTTCCGACTGTTGGAAATTGAAACTTTTCAGGTTGAGGATGTGTCTTTTGTAAGCGACACAGACTTCGAATTCCACTTCCCGTTCTCTTTCCAGTTTCTTTACATAATATGTCAACCATTCCTTTGTGTCTGTGTCTTCTTCCTCTTCGTCCTGGGATGTTGTTGCATCTTCCTCTGATTCCAGCGGTTTCCCATCTTCTGCTTGGATGTCCATCGAATCTTTCGGGTCAGGGGTGTGTATCCCCCCTTCTTCGCCCATCTTACCTTCAGAATTCAATGGCGGGTGGAGGTTTCAGAGGCTGCGTTCTTCCGTTTGACTGGATCGTCGAGGATATCTTCTTTGGTAGTCACCTCCATCTGGTCTGCTGTTGATGTTGTGTTCTCTTGGGTGTTCACTCTGCTGATTTTGCTTGCTGCTTGGTTTTGTGTGTGTTGATCAGTTGGTGTCAGGCCCGATTTCGTTTGAGCTGTTTGCTCGATGATGGGGGGTTGCTGTTCTCTGTGCTTGTCTGTGATTTGGCCTTCTGAGAGTTATCTGCAGACAACACTTTTTCTCTTGCGCGCAGATTCTCGAGAAATGCTTTTTCAGCAGACTCACCTGTTTTCATGAGCTCCTGCCAAGTTTCCCTTCTTTGCTTGTCTTCTGTTACCACCTGAGGATCGAGGAAGTTCCTTTTCAGGAACCCTCCATCCTTGTCCTCGATTCTTTTAGCACCCTTCATTTGCCATTGACTTCCATGTGGAGGATAGATGTCTGGCTGAGTGGCTGGCTCTCCCTCCAATGTCCATACCCATTGCGGGTTGTCCAATATGTCATCAAAAACCCAACCTCTGTAGGCTGGGTCGTTGACGTACCACAATCCAATCTTTGCTTCACACTCTATCAGATTGGAGTGAATTTGACCCGGTTTGGCCCCTCGGTCCCTGTTGAGGGGGCAGTTCCTGTCTGTTCCCAAATGCCCTTTCCCCCTACATTTGAAACAATGAGGGTTTGTTTTCGTGGAAAGGAAAGTGGTCATTTTCTGACCATTTTTCTTTACGAAGACCCACGTGTCCGGGAATTGAGGGGGGACTCCTGAGGTGACCTGTAGGCATGCGATTTTGGAATCGTTATTTGGGGCCAGGAATTCTGGACCTGTCTCAAACCATTCCAGGACAGGGTTGTTTGGGTAGGATTCTGCTAGTCTTCTTTCAAGGAAGCTATGCAGTTCCTCTGCGATGTTGTCGAACTGTACCCAGAAGTGTTCTCTCAACATGGTTTGCTTGTGTCGTGATGTTTCAGGCTGGGGGGCTCTTCTGGGCTTCCATTTTGTGACTGTCACCACCCCTTTTCTGCATTTTAGCGTGTTGAGAGAAATGAGGTAACTTGCATAGGCTCTGTCCGGAGTAACAATCATGACTGTGTTCCTTGCTCTCTTGTGGTAGGTGACTACCGGCTCTGTCCCCGGGATTTCTTCYAGGGCACGGASTGTGTCTCTYACCCAGGTTCTTTTGTCATTTGGTGACATGTCTGAGCACTTGTGTGGGAAGTTGAAAAGGACTGCRTGATTTTYAAAAAMTTTCTTACARCTCTCYTCGTCTTCTTCTRGGTATTCCCACATTTCCACAGTCTGCGTCGAGTCGTTTTCACCCTTAATTGTTTCCTTGATGATATTTACTTTGGCTTTGACTTGGGTGCTTGAAATCAGGAAGTTCTGTGTGTTGCGTTGGTTGCGTGTTGCGACTGACCTGGTGAAGAAGACGGCCCCTGGCTTTGGTTGTGTCCCGTTGTGTCTGCAGTATCTGTGAGTGGTGTTTTGTGCCCTGTTACAGGTCCGGTTGGTACAGGGGCGGGTACCCGTTGCAGTTTCGTTCTAGGAGGTAAAGGACTCTGATATGGCTGCGTTCCGCTTCTCTGCTTGGTAGCTATAGATTTGGCAGAGCTGCGCCTCCCCCCTTGGGGAGCTTGGGGTTAGAAATTAAACGGTAGAAAAAGAGTATAGCTTCGCCTCCCCACTTGGAGAGCGAGGGATCAGCAATTTGAGCGTTTGAAAAGTGAGTAGAGCTTCGCATCCCCACCTGGGGATCGTGGGATCAAAAGCTAAGGTTATGAAAAAATGTGTAGAGCTTCGCCTCCCCACCTGGGGAGCGTAGGTTCAAAGACTGAGCTATGAAAAAAGGAGTAGCAATAATTGTGCAGTGGAAAAAGAGTAGAGCTTCGCCTCCCCACCTGGGGAGCGTGGGATCAACAGTTGAGCTTATGGAAAAAAGAGTAGAGCTTCGCCTCCCCGCCTGGGGAGCGCGGGATCGGAAACTGAGCTATGTAACCAGGAGCAGTGCTTGGTCTTCCCACCTGGGGAACGGGACCGAAACTAAGCGAAAAAAGGAGTAGAGTTTCGCCTCCCCACTTGGGGTGCGTGCGATGAAAGACAGCGTAGTAAGCAAAGCACAGAGCTATGCCCCCCCACTTGGGGAGCGTGAGGCTTTTAATAGGAGGGCTGAAAAAAGGATAGAACTTGGAAAAGACGCCGAACTTCGCTTTCCCACCTGGGGCGCGTGGTCAACCAATCTACGTTTTGATTGCAGCAGAGCGGATCGAAGATCAACAATAATGGCGACACGATTTGATATAAGTAAATTATAGGTAAATTAATTAAGTGGGTATAGCTATGGTGGTATTGTTAAGTGGGATCTGGTTGAATCGTGGGTGGGGCCGATAGTCGGGGATGGGGATGAGAGTCAGGGACAGGGATGAGAAACGGGGGTGGGGACGAGAGTCGGATGGAGGGATTGGATGGGATCGGTATGAGTCGGGGATGGGATCGGGTCAAATCGGGGATGAGGACGAAAGACAGTGTCGGGGAGGGGGAGGGAGTGAAGGTGGGGGTGGAATGTTGGTATTCAGAGTGTGACTGGGTGGGATCGGGACGAGACGGGGTTGGGGACGAGAGTTGGGGATGGGGACGACTGTCGGGGACGGGGATGAGAGTCGGGGGTGGGGACGAGAGAGGGGGAGTGGGAGAGTGGGACTGGATCGGAACGGGACGAGTTGGGGATGGGATCGGGGTGTATCGGGGGTGGGGACATAAGTCGAAGACAGGGAAGGGGGGGAGGTGGAGGTGGGGCGGTTATCTTGGTATTCGGTGTGGGGCTGGGTTGGATTGGGACGAGTCAGGGTCGGGGACGAGCGTCCGGGATGGGGCTGAGAGTCAGGGCTGGGGACGAGAGTCTGGCAGTGGACCTGGGTGGAGTTGGGATTAGTCGGAGCTGGGATCGGGGCGAAAAGGGGCAGGGGACTAAAGATGGAGACGGGGAGGGGGGGGTATGGGGGGAGGAGAGGTCGGGGTAGGTATGGAGGTGGGTGATGTGGGTGATGGGTATATGGGGTGGGGTGGGGTGCTATGGGGGAGGAAGAAGGGGGAGGAAGAAGGGGCGGGAAACGGGGATGGGGGTCTGGAGTCTGGGACTCTCTTCTCTTGAACACTTATTAGTAATAATAGATAATAGGTTAAGCGTTCAGCCGATAAAAAATAGGCTGATGGTGACCTGTAAGTCCTATTTGTTTGGAAATTGATCTCCTTTCAAATCCGATGTCGAGTTTGATGGTGTGCCGCTCCCTTAAGCAGTCTTCAGCCCTTCTCTCATCTCGCCGCGTGCGCGTTTGTCGTTGTTTCGAGCTTGTCGCTTGTGATTTGGGTTTTCGAAAGTTGAATGGCTGGCGAGAACTTACCCGTGTCTCCGTGTGTGCTCCAGTGCGCTCTGTTCTGACCTTGTGAGGCGAACGCTTGTAGGTGTGGTTGTCGTGCTCCCCGCTCCTCTGAGGACGAAGGACCTCTTACTTGTCGCATTCTTCAGTGATCCTTGGTCATCATCATGCCGTGTCTTTCTTCCTTCCCTATCTCTCCTCACCTTTACTCCCTCGTACCTTTCCTGTCGTTATCTCTCCTTTTCTCTTTCACCTCCTCTTGTCTCTTTCTTGAATTTGAGCCCGGCCTCGTCCGTGAGTGTGGCCCGATTTGTCCTTCTTCCTCCTTGTCTTTTACCTTTTCCCACTATCTTCCCGTACGGACTTGATCCCCAAGGGTGGGAGTCTCCTCTTTTGTCTTTACTCAAAATTAGATGCGACTCCCCGTCTCCTCCCTTTTTTACACTGTACTCTGGGAAAATTGAGTGCTCCTCTTCTCTTCGCCTTCCGTCGCTGTTGTCCTTTCTTGTTCTTAGTAGTATCCCCTATCTCTTGTTGATCACGTAGACATCGTTGGTCTTCCCTTCCTTCCCTCTCCTTCTCCCTCTCTCCCCGACACTTTTTGTCGTTTCCTTGATTGCGAGTAGCCACGCCCGAGGGCGTGGCGAGGTGTGGAACGAAAACGCCCCCCCTGTTTCCCGCCTTCAAGGTGCTACTTTCGAATTCGAAGTGTGGCGATGTTTGCGCGCGGCTCGTGTTTCCGCGTGGAGGAAAAAATTTCCCTTGGCGCGGTGGCGAGATTTAGCGCTCGGTGTTTGCGCTAACCGGACCGGCGCTAGCGCTCAGTGTTTGCGCTTTCGCAAGAATTCAGACCTGGTGCAATGACCTGGTCATGTATGTACACTTATTGGGCTGATACCTGGGATTCCGAACATCTTGAGGAACTCCCGGAATATTCCTCGTATTTTGCCCAAGCATAGGTCTACGGATTTAGGTAAGCAACTGGTATCGGTCGCTAGCTATCTAAGGTCTGATTTAGTGGTTTCTAAATCTCCTTCTGTTGGACTTCCCTTGACTCTGAGGACATCCTTCACATCCAAGATCTTTCCTCTTGGTACGACAGATTGAAGATGTTTGTCTGTGTGCCAATAGATCGAAATGTGGCTGATACCTTAATTGTTTGTCCGGTTATTTACCGCCATTACCTGTTCATGACTTTTAACTGGAGTTTATCCTTTCAGCCTATGAGGATTGATGATGGTCTTCTGATGAAGGACATGAGAAATATCTTTGAGGAGAGGGGGCTTACTGCTTTGGGTAAGTGGGACCCAGCGGGTACGTTTGGGAATGCGTACGTGCTCCCTAAACACAAAGATCTTACCAGATGGCGTCCCATTTGACCTACGTGTGCTGAACCCACCAGGGTAGCAAGCGCACATGTCGCTCGGGCTCTGGACGCTTTGCTTTTTGTGCTGCCTTACCGGACATCCTTCAATCTCAAGGCTGTTATGGACTTTGTACCGGGCATCCGAGATATGGATTGTCGGTTTCACAACCTGCCTGACCTCTATGATATCCTCATTGCCTCGTTCGATATCAAAGATATGTTGTGTCATTACCGCATGAAGATATCATTGTGGCGTTCGACTGGTTCCTGGACTACTTTCGCAAACAAGGGTGTCGGGTGGTCAAGGTGGCAAAGAGAGGGCATAAGGCATGGCTGTCTTATGGTGGCTCATGTGATGAATGCATTATGGTTACTCTTTCATCAATGCGTGATATGGTACGTGTCGACTTGGCTTTTGCCTTCATCTTTTCGGGAGGCCAGCTTCTCAGGCAGGTAATAGGGGTGCCAATGGGCAAATCTTCTAGCTGTCCCTTGTATGTATCTTACTCACTTTCTCTGAATGGAAATTTCTTTCCTCTCTAGGTCAAGATCGCTGTCTGATTGAAGGTTTTAGGATCATCGACGATGTTACCATATTCATTCCGGTAGCAGGGTGCAATGGTGTGGTATACGCTAAGCGTATTTTGGACGATTTTCAAAATTGCTACGGTAAGGTACCCCGTCTTGTGAGGACAGATGATGGCTCGGAACACTGGACATTTGGTGGGATGGATGTTTACAGGCATGGCTTTACCCTTTGCACAGTTGCGATCGTCAAGAACACAGCCTGTATTCGGGATACTGGTAGCTTGGTTTTCGGTAGTTTCCAGGACTTCAATTCGTACTCATGCAAGAGAGCTACGGTAAGCGCTATCCTGAGTACTCACCAGGGATCACTGGGGACAGCGGGAGACAATCTTGGCAGTTAAGGGAATTGCTTCTCAGGGGTTACCCTTTGAGGCTGGTGCTCTCCACCTTCCGGCGATTCGGTGATAAGCTTGGACCGGAGGCGGCTGAGGTGCTATCTTTAATTGTACACTAATTCTCGTGTTGATGGGGGATTTTTATCCGATGAAGGTGCAAATGGGGCCTGGACATTTGGCAAGCAAGCCTTCCGTGCCTAGGCTCCCCTTTTTCTGTTTGTGGTTTTGGTATCCCCTGGGCCTGAGTACCATGCGGAACCACACTCCCTGAGCAGACCCTTTGGCGCTGGCTACCCGGGGACCTCCTCTGAGGGAGTTCGACCCCCGCTGGGGCATTCCTACCTTTGACATTTCTCCTAATGTATCTCACGACCTTTTTCACTCCTGAGCATCTGGACCTGTGTATCGGGTCGAGTTTCAGGGTTTGTTACGCCGTCTTTTCAATGCAGGGTAGCCCGTTGGTTTTTTGGAGACAGTTTCAAGGGTACGCTCGCCTCCAAGGACTCTTCTGATGTGCGCCTAGGGTTCTGGTATATACTGGGCACGCACGTCGGTCTGGTCCTATGCGAGGACCGTGTACGCCGGCAGGAGGCCGTAACGCTGCTACTCTTTTGTTTGTACTTTCGACGTGCACTTTCCGGAATGGTTTCAGTTTCCATTGCCGACGCCGTGCTGCCAGCGCTGCCATCTCCAGTCCAGCTCGACTGATTGCTTCGTCTGGACAGAGCACCTTCATGCTGAGCTGATGCGATTGGGTGTGCGATTCCTGTCGGCTTTCTCGTGTGTGTTTGTCTGCTTTGTGTAATTGTCTTTGGTTGCAGGTGACCCAGATTGCCTCCTGATGGCGCTGCTGAGTACTCTCATGTTTCGGTTTCTTCGGATTCTCCTACCACGCGATTTGCACCGTTGTGATGCCTTCTTTTCGGATCGGGGCTTGGGTCGACTTTGGGTAGCAGATTTACATACCAGGATGGGTGTAGGATAGCTATATAATGGGGCAAGGCACGAGGTATGGCCCCATGCTTAGTGTTGCGATCTTCCTCCTGAAGAGTCTGTGTCACGGCGCAGACGAAACGCGTCGAGGGTTTGCCGTATGCGCTGGTTATCTTGTAATTCTGAGAGGATTACTTGTTCCCAATACTCTTTGCGTGCGTGCCGAGACTTTGCAACTTGCGTGTATCTTTCTGTCTCCGTCCTCATGCTCACATTGTCTTTGCCGGACTCTATTCTTTATTCTTTACTGATGTCGCCGGCGTACGCTGTGCTGCAGGTCGCTGGAGCCAAGTCCAGCTATGGCGCCCAGGTACGTACTCGAACGCTGCAGGTATGGCCTCCACCCTGTCTCCCTACCTACTCCTCTATCTCTAACTCCAACACAGCGCTGTGTCGCGCACTGCTCCAGCAGCGTGTCGCCCAAGAAGTGAGCTACTCGAACTGTGTGTGTGCCCAGCTGCTGCCCAGCTATAAGTAGCGCTTAACCTGGCTGGGCGCGCCTCTGATGCTGGCCTCAAACGACCCACTCGGTCTGGGCCCCTACCGGTGTCCAGACCATGCTGCTGATGCAGCAAGGCGCAAAAATGCGCCTGGCCTAAAAACGACCTTGCTCCTGTGTACCCAGCCCAAGGCGTAGCCTTGGGCCCTGCAAGTCCGAAACGACGTCCGCACAGACAAAAATAGGACAGCAAATAAGTAAGTAAATAAATAAATAAATAAATAAATGCTGCCTGTAATCGAAACCTGCAGCCTCGGGGGCACCGTGGGCCTCCAGGGCGCGTGTCCGATGGGCACGCGGCCTGGGGGCACCTCAGCAACCATCGGGTCCCTGAAATGGGGCCCGTGTGCAGGCTCAGCATGTAACAGGCGGCCAGGACCCGGAAAACGGCCTGCGCCGCCCCTTTATTTTTTTCGATTTTTGCCCTGGGGGCCTCCATCCGGACATAAGGACCGGACACCGGACACCGGACACCGAACATGTTTTTCTGGACTGTCTGGAACCCGGTCCGGACGTCCGGTCGGTTAGCCTGGTCTATCTACGGCGAATTCTTAGTTCTGGTTATCCAGCACACTCATAAAACCACATAAAAGTATGTAGGTCCAGACTTATCCTATCCTTCTCCCCACTGGTCCAGGCTTGAAAAGTCTCTCCTTCTCCCTATTCCCCTACTTAGAGACTGACCTCCCTTAGCTATTCCCCAATCCCTATCCCTCATTATCCCTTACTGGTCCGTATGACCCTTAGCCATTCCACAATCCCTATCCCTCATTATCGCTTTCCAGTCCATATCATACAGTCCCAGAATCATGGCACTGCCCATCATGTATAGTGCTACAATAGTAGGTTAGAGGGATCCACAACAAACCTGTCTTATAGACTATAATTAGTGGAACATGCGTCAAGTCACAAACTGTCCTACCCTTATCCAAACAGAATCGGCGAGCGACCACTGCCCTGAGTACGTCCTCCCTTCCCACTGACTGTCCAGAAGTGCCTGGGCCATAGGAAGCAGTCACCTACATGCCTCTGAACGGGAGAAGAGTGTGAACAGAAACCTCCGAGCACCAGTACACGGCCCCAGCCTTGCAGAAAAATGAACTCGTCGCCACAAGAAAATTCCCGGGCTCGGGGAAGGCCTGGAAGAGCGACGGGGGTAGGAAGCCCATGGGCCCAACGGAAAAGAAAAACGGGCTGTAAGATGTCCTTCTGGTTCAGGCCGTGCATGCGGAAACACACTGTGACACACGTACGAGAGGCCAAAGGCAACAAACAACCCAAAAAAAAAAAAAAAAAAAAAAAGCAAGCACCTGTTGAAACAGGTACCTTGCTCGTTTTTGGACACAGGTGGTCTCCAGAAACGAGGCAGGCGACATCCGAAAACTGGCGGCCGGGGGGGACCGGGGCGCCGCCGTGGTTAGCGCTAACGCGCAACTCGCTGCGGCTGACACGACGCTATGTTTCTTCGGCATTTTCTATGATTATGTCGTGCCGCTTGACCGCCATGGTTATGCTATGGCGGTAAGGCACGAAGGCTACCTTTCACCTAGAAAGGACACGGCGCCTTATGGTGTCGAGCCTATCACCTGCTAGTGGCCCGGCCCCCTGCCCAACCTTCCATATGCTACGAGCTACCAGGAACGTCCCAATGAAGAGCAGTTGACCAGTTGGACTCCCGTATCGGGAGACAAGGTATCGAAGACGAGGATCAACAACAATGGTATTCTCTGCCTTCCGCCAAAGCGCCTTTATGCTTGATTCTCAGGGAGAAAAACTGTTATTCTAAGTTATTAAGAAGCCTCAATACTAACAGTAAGAATAATTAGAGTAATTTTTCCCTTGCGCTGAAATATTTATCAACAGCTGACGACCATGGAGGAGGGTCAAGGGCAGGATGATAGAAATGAACAGTATGAGGAGGAAATGACGAAGATCTATACGGAGGAGGAAAAAGAGCAAATCAACTCTCTCCTAGAGTTATGCTTTAGGGATGGGATTATGCCGGCAGGTCTTGACGTCGGGGTAGCAGAAGTGACGGATGAGATAGCCCGATTTGACCTTAATGAAGAATTCTCCAACCAGAATGTCGAATGGTTGATAAAACACGCAGTCACGGTCCAATTTTTAAACGATGCAGCTGTTCTCTCCAACAGTTTGAAAAAGAAGTTGGTGAGAATATATGAAAACGCGTGGTATGATTCTGGTCTTTTGGATGAAGGAATCACGAGGGGTCGTTATCAGAGCGAAGGGAAGAATCTATGCTCTTTTGTTTCTTCCCAGACCAGTGTAATAGAATGGATGTTGCACAAGGAATCGGATGTGATCGTCCTAGAAGGGAAGGAATATCGCGTTGCCTTTTTGCCTTGGATGACCTTTTTGGAGATGAGAGAATTCAAGGACACTACCCCAAAGATTTTCTGGGTTCGTTGTCCTAGGGTCCCTTTGCAGTTGATGTCAACACTGCAAAACGCAATCGAGAAAACTTTCGGAGCAGCGGTGAAAAACTACCCGACAGAACAGGACGATGAGGAACCTGAATTGGGGTCAGTCAGATTTGACCTCAAAATTCAGGCGAAAGAACGGGTGCGCCCCCGATTGGTAGTAGGAATCCCTAATCAGGGTGACTACTACTTCAAAGTTCTCTCGGCCAGCACCCCATGGTGCGAACAGTGCAAGACCTTTTACCATAAGGAAACTGATGAGTGTTGTCCGGTAAAGGCAGAAGCGGAATTCGATCCTTTTGCGCCAGAAGGGGAGAAACCCACCCCCCCGAAGCCACCCTTCTCTGGATTCGTACCTCTTGGCGAGACCCCCCCCGTGGCCGGCTTTAGAAGATTTCCCCGAAGAGGAGAGAAGAAGAACCGGTGGAGGAATCAATCAGGGAGAGAGGAAAGGGGGAACCAGGGGCAGAGATTTAAAGACAATAACAGCGAAGGGAGCACGTCAGGGAATAGAAAAGGGAACGGAGGTGGGGGCCATCGCCTGCGAAGAATAAAGGAGAAATCCAAAACGACCACCTCCCGAGACTTGAGGAAGGGGAAGAGTTACGAGGAGGAAGGAACCGAAGAAGAGGATGGAATGGAGGGTACTTCCCTGATGGAAGAACAGGCGGCAGGGGTCCTGGCGAAGGGAAGAATACAGGGCCAGAAAAGAGGGGAGGTCTCCTCCTCGCAGGGCAAGAGATGGATCCCGGTAGGACAGGGGGATCGAGCTTACAACGATCTCCATAGAGATCAGGGTGGAGGAATGATGGGAATGGCTGGCGTGATCCCAACGTTGGGACAAGAGGACGCTAACATACCGAAAATTTTTGTGCCAATAATATTAGCTAATTCAACGCATGGAATCTTAGTTATGGCCAATCTCCTTGCAAATGGAGCAATGGAACTCCCGACTGCGTATGCGGAAGAAGCCCTTACCGAATCAGTCATAATGTCAAAGGTCAAGAAATTGGTGCCGGCATGCCTGAGCCTTCGGTTGATCTCCACCCTGAGAGTGGGAGTGGACACAACACAGGATTGTTTGGGGAACAGAGTAAGAATGTACTATGTTTTTCTGGATGATCGTATGACCAATACTATTAAGAAGCATCTTGAAACCTTGGACAAAGGTTGGTTTCCCCTATCAATCCTGAGCTCGCCTTTGAACGATGGATTGGACAGCATACTCTTCAAAGGGTATTTCTCTGCCCGAACCATTGCAAAATGGTTGTTCCACTCAGCTCACAGAAAGGTGTTGTTCTCAGAATCCTTCGTTGATACTTTGTTACTGCCTTGGGAAGAAGGAACAGGGGGCAGCGAAGGAATTCGCAGAAGGAAAAAGGGGGAGACAGATATCGAAGACGAGAGCCGTATCCATGACACACACGGCCCCGGGGTAGCAAATGCCTCTTAGAGGCAAGCTGCGTATCGCGACATGGAATCTACGTGCCCTTTGTGATACAGGGAAGAAATTCAAAAGAGACAGACTGAAAAGTTGGATTCACAATAAGAACATCCACGTGTTGTGTATACAAGAATCAAAGCTAGATGAGACACGTATGAAAAAAACGCCTTCTTGGTGGAAGGGCCATTATTTTTGGGCTCCTGCACGAGGTGAGGTTGGGTCTCAAGGTACTAGAGGGGGAGTTGGAATCCTCATCCATAAGGATTTAAAGATTACAGTGATTGATCAAATGATGGATGTATGGGGTAGGTGGATCTGGATTAAGATACTACTAGAAAACGAAATATGGACCATCATGTCTATTTACACCCCTACTGATTACGGAGAAAGGATAACTTTCCTCTCAGAATTACTGAGCTTCGTGCCTGATTCAGAGAATCTGGTTATAGGCGCAGACTGGAATACGGTACTTAACCCAGGCTTGGACAGTCCGAAAAGAGGACCTATTCGCACTGATAGTCGGTTATTAAACGCCTTTCTGGCCTCACAAGGACTGACGGACGCTTTTCGCGTAATGTACCCGGACACACCAGATTATACGTGGCATGACTCTCAATCCCCACCTATACGCCGAAGACTGGATTTTATTCTAATGAGGGGGGCCTCCTGGGCGAACTGTACGCAGGTGGAGACTTTCTTCGCCTCGCTATCAGATCACCTACTGGTGGTTGCCTCCTTTAAATTAGCCCACCAGGTTAAATTTGGAAAATCATATTTCAAATTGAACACACAACACATGTCGGATGCTGATGTAATTCAGTGGATCAAGGAACATCTTGAGCAATGGGAACAAGCAAGGTATCTTTTTGACGCAGAGGAGGTTTGGTTGGAAGTTGGCCTTCGTATAATGCAAGGCTCACTTAGTAATATTTCTCAAATCAAAGCTATGACCAAGAATAGTAAGGAGAGAAGACTATTGGGAATAGTAGCCCAAGCGGAGAAGGAGTTTGGGAAACACCCAATCTCCGATGCTTATTGAAGAGCTAGAAGGAAGCGCAGCCTGTTGGAGCTAGAACGGATAGAAATTAAAAAAAACAGGAACTACAGGAGATCGTATGACAAAAGACACCTTCCGGAGGCTTATGCTACAGACAGCAAAAAAACCCATGAAGGAACTGGCGCACCCTTTTGCAACCACACCAATAATATCAGATGATTTGGACCGAATGTGCGAGTTTGCAAGATTATATTTTCAAGATATCTTGTCATCAAGAAGGACATTTGACACAATGGAAACAGACTTGAGAGAGCAGACCAACTTTTGGAATAAGACCAAGACTAGACTCCCCACGCAGGTGAGACTTGACTTGGACAAGCCAATAAACCCAGAAGAACTGACACAGGCAGTGAAGAGGATGGCGAAGGGGAAGACCCCGGGGGACGATGGGCTCCCCATTGAGATGTATCTAGCAGTATGGGCTACGATCAGTCCCCTCTTATTACGAATTTATAACAATGTTCTAACGGGTGGTCAATTAACTAAAGGAATGATGAAAGGAATAATATCATTTATTTATAAGAAAGGGGAAAAATCGGATGTCCGAAACTGGAGACCAATATCGTTACTAAACGTCTCCTACAAGTTGTTGGTCAAAGTACTAGCAAGTTGATTGGCAAGATATCTTCCTGCGCTAACAGGGAATGAACAGGGTGCCTTTATTAAACACCGATCAATCATGGACAATATAGCCTCTACAATCCAAGCCTTAAAGATAATAGCTGCAGAAAGAAGGGATGTAGCTGTTCTTCTTTTAGACATGGAAAAAACATATGATCGGGTTGCTTGGGCTTTTGTGATGACGACATTGAAACACTTGGGGTTTGGCCCAAATTTTTGTCAGTGGGTAAAAATTATGTATTCAACGGCCACCGCTGCAGTCACGGTGAACGGGTAGATTTCTAAGGAATTCTCACTCTCTCGCTCCTTACGACAAGGATGCCCGCTAGCACCCCTACTTTTTGTGCTACATTTGGAAATCCTGCTAGATAACATTTGTCAAAATGATCGAATCGAAGGATTGAAGTTGAATGACCAATTACAATGGAAGGGAGGAGCGTTGGCGGACGACTTGACAATAGCATATAGAAACACCACCTTGAATCTGAGAGAATTAAGAATGGTATTAAATAACTATTGTACCTACTATGAGGCTTCTATTAACTGGAATAAATCGGTTTATTTTCTCCCTGAAGAATTCAAATTGAATGCCAACTGGGGACTAGGAGCAGTACCGGCAGGTGCATCAGACCGATTTCTTGGTGTACAAGTGTCTTTGTCAGAGAATGCATCATCAAGACATGGTTTTGGAAGAGAGAGTGATCAATAGACTGGCCAGCTGGCAGCACACACGGCACCTATCACTGCTGGGCAGGGCCTTGGTTATATCGACAGCAGGGTTTTCAGTATTGTGGTTTACCTTGGCGGTCCATTTACTAGGCAACTCTGCATACAAGAACATCAAGAGGGCAGCAGCGAAGATCCTGTGGAAACCCGAAGTGACTAAAGATGACGGGTTCATGTCCAAAGTAGCATGGGACACTGTCTCCTTTCCACGAGCAGAAGGAGGATTGGGCATTTTGGATCCCTACAGACATAGCTTGGCCCTCCTAGCTAAGTGGGTAGTGAAAGCTATGTTAACAGAGGGTATGCCCCCGTGGCTAAGTCTAGCATTGACTATATTAGTACAGGAATGGTCACTGAGTCGAACAGAAGATGTCTTGGCATGCCTTACGATTAAGTCCTATGTGTGCAAACGACCGAAGTCAACATTTTGGAGGAACATCTTGACAGCCTGGCAAAAGTTCTTCCCCACAGAAAGACGTCACCCCGTTACGAAGGAAGCAGTGCTCAATCAGATTATTTTTGAAAATCCGTTGATATTAGATAATCGGGGGGCAGAGTTCTCAGTTCATGAGTCACCAGGGCTGTTTGGGAAAGCCTGGGTCGAACAGGGAGTTGTCAGGATTAAGGATATCTGGGATGAGGATAGGAGGACCTGGAACACAGAACAGCAACTTAGAAGGAAACTGGGTCAGCTGCAAAAGATAGGAGACTGACTGCACAGTTTGATCAATGCAATTCCGTGGTCGTGGAAACAGTTACTGGTTGAAAACCAGATTCCTAACGACAGGCTATGGTGCATTGATGAACAAACTTCATCTAAGGTAGTCTACCATGTAACAGATGACCTAGGCACAAAAGGCTTTGCAGCTAAAAAATGGGTTATGCCAGATGACTTCGGCTACTCGAAAGAGCTGTCCTTTTCATCCGCAGTTCGGTTGGAATCATTACAGGGTCTATCAGAGATAGCTGTTAAAAGAACAGCGAAGAGAGCTCAGGCGGGAGGAACTCTGATCTACATTGTGAGTCTCCCTATGGGAACCATTAAGATTAGGGATGCTGGTGTAGACTTTAGAACGGTTGGCTGGATGTCAGGTAATAATTTTGTGTCACTGAATGAATATACCTCTAAAATAGGGAATGAAGTTCAATGAACAGCTGAGGTTCAAAGCCAAAAGCCCGCCGAGTCAAGCAATAATTAGGAGGAGACAAGAACACGATCTATTGGCCCTCTCCTCAATTCAGATTCAATCGATATGCCAGCAACTTCGAAGTCTTCCATCTCAAAAACTGGCAAGCTTGTTATGGATACAGTTATTCTCGGCAACTGCCTCGGCTGTCAATCTGACTTCGAGAGGTATGCAGATCTCTGAGAAATGTGTTCGTTGTCAATGGATATGGGAGAACAACCGACACCTTTGGCTAACTTGTCCAGCCTCAAGAAGGATATGGAACTGGTTCATCAAGCACTGGAAACAGGTTACTAAAAACCAGTTCGATTGGTCAGATGAGTGGATTGACAGGACAGAGGAAAAGAATTGGCTGTATGTGGCACAGATGATCAGAGGGGTTATTATGAAGCTGATATGGGATGACCGTAACAGCCAACTCTTTCGGAAGGAGTACATGTCGGACTCAGAGATCAAGATGAGGATTACCCAACATATAAGACACATTATCTTCAGCGATTGGTTCAGACACTGCAGGAATTCACAGGGCACAGTCTCATCAAGAAAATGGTTTCTTGAAACATGGGGAAGGGATACCTGGCTAAGTTGGACATGAAAGGCAGACTGCAACTTTGTCCCTGGCTTCTTTCACCTTTGGGTTTTGGGGAGCGAGTTAGCCACCCCCCATAGGTCAGAAGGGGGCCAGTAGTCAGGGGAACACCCTATATTCGAGAGATGACTAGAGCTAGGCTGTGCTGCAGAAGGAAATGCCTTACCTTTTTTTCATTTTTGAGAGTCATAAGTCAGGGGAACTTGGACCTGGTCTCCAAGAGTTAAGTCTGGGTAATGGTTCCAGGAACTATTCACCGGGTTGTTTGCGTTTTCCTGATAATATAAATTGTTGTTTCTCTCAAAAAAAAAAAAAAAAAAAAAAAGAAACGAGGCAGGCGCCTGTTTCAACGGGCGCCACCTCAGTTTCTTTCCCACTTTTAGGGAAAACGGGCACAGATGCGTCTGGGCTTGGAATAGCGCCACATACAGATGCAGGTCCGTGATAGATTTTTTTTTTCCTTTTGTTCCTTTTCTCTTTTTGGTACCTATTGCTCGTGTCAGTTTGCACACCCATGAACTGTTGAAATAAATACAGGCCCAAGTTTGACTCCAGGTGCAATCAACGAACTTACCAGAGGCCGTTCAACAACTCCACGTCGAGATTGAACACCCTATGGTAAGTTCATTGGTTGCATCGGGAGTCGAACCTTGGTCTGTATTTCAAGAGTCTATGGGTGTACGAACTGACACAAGCACAATCATCACGGTTCTGAGGGGAGGAAAACAAAAATGGGAAAAGCGAAAAAAAAAAAACAAAAAAAAAAACTGTTACAGTGACACGAGCTGCTAGCACTTGGAGAACGTATCTGACTCCACATACATCAAAGCCTGGATGAACAAGTTTTTTTCCTTCCTTTCTTAATAAAGAAGAGGCCCTTTCTGACAGCCCACCTCCTTGCCGTGAGAGGCGGCCAGGAATCCATTCTGTGCTCAGGCTAGCACTTTCCTGAATGTATCTGACCGCAATTACAGTCAGGGCTGGGGTGGGTTATGAGTGAAAAAGAGAAATCTACAGCCTCCTTTTTGTTCCATCTGCTGGCGGTAGGTCCAGCAAAGAAGGCAGTACCGGTACTGCCCTGAATTTTCCCAGTGGTTGTATGCACCGCTTGCAGGCTCGACAAATTTAAAATCTAGGCTCGTACATTTAGCCTCGGGTGTACTGGTGGTTTAACACCTGGCCGTACGACCCCATACCTCATTCCTGCATCCAGATGCAAATGTTTCAGCCTTGGCACACCCAGCCACATGCAGGCGTTCCGTTTTCAATGCATCTCATCTTTCCATGCATCATTCCACTCATCTTTCCAGACAGTATAAGCCTGGGGGGGTTTGCTCTGGTAGTACGACGGTGTGGGGTACCTGGCCAGGTTGCTGGCTCGTTCAGGCTGCCATATCCTGCAGAGGGGAATTGTTTGGCTGAGGAGAAGGGAACAGATAAGTGATAGCCACATTTTTCCCAACGTTGCAGACTTGAACAGTGTTAGTGGTACACCTTGGCATGGAAAAGAGAGATTCGCAACCTCAATGGAGAGGGAACCATAGCCTTTGAGATGGACGGGAGCCGGTAGCCCCGTTGCGCAATAGTGGGACACCAAGCAGGATGAAGAAAGTGTGTAGTCATATAGGTGGCAGGTATCGTCCAACCAGAAAGAGACTATACTTGTGAGGGACCAAGGGATAAATTTTTTTCATCACGGTTCTTGAGGCATTGCTCATTCCGTTTTGGACACAACATACACACCATCGCTCTTGCGTTGCCCTCTTTACGTATTGTGCTATCTACATGTGTGCTTGATGTCGACTTCAAAAAGTCGCAAGTAAAAAACTAAATTGCTTTCCAGTTGCAAGGTTGTACTTGTAACTTCATTGGCTACAAAGTAGCAGTGTAAAAGGAGATGATCTTTTTTTTTGTGAGAATTAGTTATGCACTGACCGTTCCTCTGCATCGAGTCGAGTCGCCATCTCTGCCTTCTCATCTTCCCATTCTTTCGCTGCAGCCCTTCTTTGCCTTTGTTCATTAGCAACTTCTTGCCTGCGCCAACCACGACCATCATGGCATCAAAATGAGGCATTATTTGCTGATCAATGTTCATTGAACTTCATTCTATGACACAGTTCACTTTTCACTGATATATTTTCAGATCGTCAAGTTTGTCATATTTCCTTGTGACGTATTCACCAATCTGACATTCAAGTTCATTCGGATTCGTCAGTTCCTTGTTCTTTGATCTTGATAAATTAGCTAGGGTAGATGCAGAAAGGGTTATTGTGACTCGATGGTTGGAGCTGGTCCAGAAAGGATCTGATGATAGTGTTACTGAGGGAATTCAAGTCATCCATGTAGTGGAACATGTAATGAAGCACATCTAGGAAATTCCTAGAAAACAGATGTTGTTCCGCTGCATCATAATAACCTAAAACAAAAATGTGAAAACATCTCTAGGATGTGTACTAGAAGCTCTAGGGTGACGGCCATTTCTTCAAAATTCTCTAGGAACCATGCCAGGAGACGAGATTCTAGAACGAAGTCGTGCGGAGTGGCGAAGGCAACATCGAAACTCAACATGTGGTGGAGCCAGATTCGGTCAAACACACCTTTTTTCTTTTATCCTATCCCTTAAGGAGCATTGGCCGCGGGGGGGAGGTCGATGGTCCGCTGCACTCCAAAATCGGGCTGAAGTTTTGGTGCGGGCCGGCGGATGAAGGCGATCGAGGGCGGGGGGGCGTGCAGAGCAGTGCGCGTACCGAATTGTTCACAGCGCGCCAGCAAACGCGAGTGAGCGCCCACGGGGCAGGGCAGCGGCAGGCGTAGATGTGATGGAATATGTTGAAGCGGCCGTTGTCGATAAGCAGCTGGTGCGGACTTTTTTTCTTTTTCTTTTTCTTTTTAGTTTTGTTCCGTCTGTTTCAAGCCGTGCAGATATTCATTTTCCTTTTGTTCTTCGTTTGTCGTTTCGCGGTTTTCGCGTTGTCTGTTTTGCGGTTGCATCGTCTGTTTTGCGGTCGCGTGTTTTTTTGTTGTGTTTTTTCGTCATCACGGTTTTTGCGTCGTCTGTTTCACGGCCGCGCGTTTGTCGTTTCCCTCTTTTTTTTCTTTTTCTTTCGTGGCTTTTTGCCGTTTCYTKYTTTTTTTKTTTTTKTTTTTWTKKYTTTTCACGCGCTTYKKYTYTKYTTTTTTTTTTTTTTTTTTTTTTTTYTTGGCTTTTCGTCGTTTCCCACTTTTTTTTKTTTTTYTTTTGTGSCAAGATGGCAAAAGGCATCGGGGTGGTTCGGTGGGTGCAAGCACCCACACACACACACACACACACACACACACAAATATTAAGATTATAAAGTGCATTGTCAATGTTTGTCGTCAGGGTCGTCAGGGTTTGAAGTTTGAACCCACGCACAAATTTGAGATACGCAACTGCCTGATCTGATAACCACCCAGGCACGCACCCATGAAGTTCACTTCCAATGGTTGTCGTCAAGGTACGAACCCAAGCGCATATTTGAGATACGCAACTGCCTGATCTGATAACCACCCAGGCACGCACCCACACCCACCCACACACACACACACACACACACACGCACACACACACAAATATTAAGATTATGAAGTTCACTGCTAGTGGTTGTCGTCAGGGTTTGAACCCACGCACAGATTTGAGATACCAACTGCCTGATCTGCTAACCATTCAGGTCAACTGGGTCCCTGTGTGTTTTTGGGGACTGCTTCTTTATGAAGTGTATCCGACCGCAGGCAGCTGGCAAGTCAGGATGTGCCTGTGTGTCCAAACCCTAACGTTGCACAATGTGCCAAGCAGGTCCAATCCCGCAATTTTCAAGCGCCAACTCTGACGATTTTTCTCGCTCAGACGAACCAAAGAAAAAATATGAAAAATTGAGATGTTGTAGATTAGGTTGTCAACTTTCCACGAAAAGTATCAAAAAAATGAAAAAAAAAAATAGACCGTGAAATAAATGCCGCGATGTTTCGTTGCATTTTTCATTTTTGCCATTCTGGCACGTGTTGGCCAACGGGAAAAATACCCCAACTTCAGTGATGTTTTCCGCTCAGAGGCATAACTCCACAACTATGCAAATTGAGGGGCCTGTAGATTTGGTCGTGATCTTTCCACCAAAAATATATATATATTTTTTTTAAATACTTAAGATCGTGAAATAAATGTCGCGCCAAATCGTCTCATTTCCCATTCTTGCCACTTTACCATGTGTGGCCCAACGAGAAAACTACCCCCACTTCAACGATTTTTCATCCTGAAAGGAAAACGTCAAGAAATCTGAAAATGGGAGGGTATGTAGATTTCGTCGTGATCTTTCCAGGAAAAATGTTTAAGAAATTAGAAAAAATCATTTCAATTGCAAAAAAAATCACGGCGGCAATTCGATGAATGTACATTTTTGTCGCTTGCCAGCTCTCCCCACTGTGCTACTGGGAGCCCTCATGAACCTGTGTTACTGGTCCCCCCGAATTTTGGACGGCGGGGGCAGTGGTGGTTTAACTATTTATTTAGGGGAAAAAAAATCTATGGGCACTTCTTAGGGGGTGCGGGTTTTGTATGTGGTGACGCATGATATAGATCCAAATCCGAAGTGTGGGGGCGAGGGGGCTGACCCGCAACTTTGAAAAGACACAACTACTCTACGACACACACACACACGTGACACGTGCGCATACTACACACACACACACACACACACACACACACACACACACACACACACAATCAGTTTTATGTCTGTCAGTCTTTCGTGTGTTGTTTGTCCTCCCCCCGATCTTTTCTAAGTAATTTTTTTTGTGTGCCCAACTAAGCACCCTTAAGTAGTGCCAAACAGTCGGTGGTTCCTTGTTTGGAGTGCCTACTGCACTCTTATGAGGGTCGCTCGGTTCGGGATGTCTGTGTTGCCTGTCGGTGATGACGGATGTTCGTCGGAGTGACTCCCTGGCTCAGTGGGTGGTGGGAACCAATAGTCTGCAGAGTTCAATCGTGATGTGAGTAGGTCATGTGTTGCCTTGCTCCGTGTTGGATGTGTGGACGTCCTCGTCTGCGCTCCGCCGCTGCCCTGCTGCCTGTCCCGCTTGCTTCGCATGTGGTTCTTTGCAGGTTGNTTTTTCTTTTTCTTTCGTGGCTTTTTGCCGTTTCTTTTTTTTTTTTTTTTTTTTTTTTTTTTTTTTCACGCGCTTTTTTTTTTTTTTTTTTTTTTTTTTTTTTTTTTTCTTGGCTTTTCGTCGTTTCCCACTTTTTTTTGTTTTTCTTTTGTGGCAAGATGGCAAAAGGCATCGGGGTGGTTCGGTGGGTGCAAGCACCCACACACACACACACACACACACACACACAAATATTAAGATTATAAAGTGCATTGTCAATGTTTGTCGTCAGGGTCGTCAGGGTTTGAAGTTTGAACCCACGCACAAATTTGAGATACGCAACTGCCTGATCTGATAACCACCCAGGCACGCACCCATGAAGTTCACTTCCAATGGTTGTCGTCAAGGTACGAACCCAAGCGCATATTTGAGATACGCAACTGCCTGATCTGATAACCACCCAGGCACGCACCCACACCCACCCACACACACACACACACACACACACGCACACACACACAAATATTAAGATTATGAAGTTCACTGCTAGTGGTTGTCGTCAGGGTTTGAACCCACGCACAGATTTGAGATACCAACTGCCTGATCTGCTAACCATTCAGGTCAACTGGGTCCCTGTGTGTTTTTGGGGACTGCTTCTTTATGAAGTGTATCCGACCGCAGGCAGCTGGCAAGTCAGGATGTGCCTGTGTGTCCAAACCCTAACGTTGCACAATGTGCCAAGCAGGTCCAATCCCGCAATTTTCAAGCGCCAACTCTGACGATTTTTCTCGCTCAGACGAACCAAAGAAAAAATATGAAAAATTGAGATGTTGTAGATTAGGTTGTCAACTTTCCACGAAAAGTATCAAAAAAATGAAAAAAAAAAATAGACCGTGAAATAAATGCCGCGATGTTTCGTTGCATTTTTCATTTTTGCCATTCTGGCACGTGTTGGCCAACGGGAAAAATACCCCAACTTCAGTGATGTTTTCCGCTCAGAGGCATAACTCCACAACTATGCAAATTGAGGGGCCTGTAGATTTGGTCGTGATCTTTCCACCAAAAATATATATATATTTTTTTTAAATACTTAAGATCGTGAAATAAATGTCGCGCCAAATCGTCTCATTTCCCATTCTTGCCACTTTACCATGTGTGGCCCAACGAGAAAACTACCCCCACTTCAACGATTTTTCATCCTGAAAGGAAAACGTCAAGAAATCTGAAAATGGGAGGGTATGTAGATTTCGTCGTGATCTTTCCAGGAAAAATGTTTAAGAAATTAGAAAAAATCATTTCAATTGCAAAAAAAATCACGGCGGCAATTCGATGAATGTACATTTTTGTCGCTTGCCAGCTCTCCCCACTGTGCTACTGGGAGCCCTCATGAACCTGTGTTACTGGTCCCCCCGAATTTTGGACGGCGGGGGCAGTGGTGGTTTAACTATTTATTTAGGGGAAAAAAAATCTATGGGCACTTCTTAGGGGGTGCGGGTTTTGTATGTGGTGACGCATGATATAGATCCAAATCCGAAGTGTGGGGGCGAGGGGGCTGACCCGCAACTTTGAAAAGACACAACTACTCTACGACACACACACACACGTGACACGTGCGCATACTACACACACACACACACACACACACACACACACACACACACACACACAATCAGTTTTATGTCTGTCAGTCTTTCGTGTGTTGTTTGTCCTCCCCCCGATCTTTTCTAAGTAATTTTTTTTGTGTGCCCAACTAAGCACCCTTAAGTAGTGCCAAACAGTCGGTGGTTCCTTGTTTGGAGTGCCTACTGCACTCTTATGAGGGTCGCTCGGTTCGGGATGTCTGTGTTGCCTGTCGGTGATGACGGATGTTCGTCGGAGTGACTCCCTGGCTCAGTGGGTGGTGGGAACCAATAGTCTGCAGAGTTCAATCGTGATGTGAGTAGGTCATGTGTTGCCTTGCTCCGTGTTGGATGTGTGGACGTCCTCGTCTGCGCTCCGCCGCTGCCCTGCTGCCTGTCCCGCTTGCTTCGCATGTGGTTCTTTGCAGGTTGATGTGTTTTCGTTGTGCGGTGTGACCGTGTTGTTGGTGATGCCTTGCGCTTCGCTGCTTCGCTACCGTGCTACTCATCTGCTGGTCGTGCCTTCCGTGTTTGCTGCATGTGTGCCCTGTAGGTTGGTTGCCTTGTTGCTGGTGCCTTGTCCTCCGCTCCACCGTTGCTGAGCTGCTGGTCCGCTCGCCCTGTTGTCCCTTGCAGTGTGGTTGCCATGCGTGTGTTGCCTTGTGCTTCACTGCATGGTTGCCCCGCTGCGTGCCATGTCGTTCCTTGCAGTCGTTTTTGGCGTTGTGCAGCCGTGTTGCCTCTACTGTGTTGCCTGGTGCTCCACAGGGTTGCTGCCCGCTGCTATGTTCCGCTTGGGGATAGTCTGCCTTCAACAAGGGTCAAAGGGTTCATGGCCCAAACCATCAAATACAAAGATTCCGCAGATTGTCGAGGGTTCAGCCTCCTGATGAGTCGGTGCAACTCCGATGAAACAATCTTTCATCATCTGTTTATTTTTTTCAGTCTTTGTTTTGTTTATACTTATATTTTTTCGGGTGTTGTGTTTGCATTGTCGTCGTTTGTCTTGTTGTTGTTTCCCTCGCTGCCTTACGTTGTTTGCTTGCCCATCCGTCTACCCCATTTCTTTCACCCAGTGTGCTTTGTTGTGTTGTGCTGTTTGCCTTGTTGTTGTTTCCCTCGCTGCCTTACGCTGTTTGTCGGACAAAGGAGTGTACTCGGTGCAACCCCTGGGTAATTACTTTCGTACATCCGAAATAACCATTGTTCAAGGGTCTGCATCATCTAAGAAGGTGTTTTGTATTGTATAGTAATAACCATTGTTCAAGGGTCTGCATTATCTAAGAAGGCGTTCTGCATTGTATAGTTTGCTGCGTTGTTTTTGGCGTGGTGGCTTCCTGTTCTCGCAGAACACACACACACACACACACACACACACACACACACACACACACACACACACACACATGTGACACTCACCCACCCACCCACACACACATGTGACACTCACCCACCCACCCACACACGCACACACACACACACACGGGGGCACACACACACATACACATACACACACATACGTGATACGCACACGCATACAAACACAAACACACATACACACATACACACATATACACATACAAATACACATACACACTACGAAACACCCGTGGACTCGTCCGCGGGGCCGAGCTCGAAGGGCGGCCGCATATGTGGCCGCGTCCGCAACCGGCCTCATCCACGCCGCGGACGTGATTTTATCGTAATTTTCCTGAATTAAATAATAGGAAATATATATATATATATATATATATATATATATATATATTCAGCCTCCTGATGAGTCGGTGAAACTCCGACGAAACAGTTTGTCACAGCGCCTCGTTTGTTGTCCTCTTCTCTCTCTCTGCCTACGGTTTTAC
>BFEA01000037.1:3380373-3399839 GCA_003427395.1 Chara braunii
CGGGCCATGAACATGGCTTTCCAGAATTTCGTGAGGAAGACTCGTTTGGCGCAGAGCATCATCAACTACTGCGTGATTGTGTACATGGATGACATTCTGGTGTCTTCGAGTTCCTACGAGGGACACGTGCAGCACATCGAATGGGCACTGCATGCGTTACGAGATGCAGGCTTCAAAGTGGCGCTTGAGAAGTGTCAGTTTTTCCTCACCACCATTTCCTTCCTAGGGCACGTGGTGACAGACAAGGTACTCCAACCGGAACCGCAGAAAGTGGCAGCTGTCAGGAACGCGTCGGTGCCTACGACTATCAAGCAAGTTCGCGCCTTTCTGGGCCTAGCCTCGTACTACCGACGATTTATCAAGGGCTTCGCGGCGATTGCGGGACCCCTCACAAATCTGCTGCGCAAGGATCAGCCGTTGATCTGGACGCCGGAATGCGATCAAGCGTTTTCCACACTCAAGGCCGCTCTCATTTCGGCTCCGGTCCTTATAAGACCGGATCCCGAAAAACCCTTTGTTCTCATCACTGACTGGCAGCCAGAGGCGATTTCGGCTATCCTTGCCCAGGTGGGACCAAGCGGACTCGAGAGTGTGGTGGAGTATGCGTCCAAATCAGTGCCCGCCTGCAAGCGCAACTACGCCGCTCCAATGGGAGAATGCTATACGGCTCTCTGGGGAATCAGTCACTTTCGTGCTTACCTGTACGGGCGAAGATTCACCCTGGTGACTGATCATGAGCCCCTGTTGGCTCTGAAGCAGTCGAAGGATTACTCGGGCATGATCGGGCGATGGGCAACGGTGCTGCAGAGCATGGACTTTGACATTCGTCATCGGAAGCACGAGAGACACGGGAATGCAGACGGACTGACACGGCTGCACCGGCCTAAGAAAGTTCCGAAGAATGAGGAGGTGATTCCGTGGAACGAACCTAAATAGGAGGTTGGACCCCGGTACGACTTTTGTCAAAGCAGTAAGTGGCACGAGGACTAATTTGTCTGTTCCACTCCCTCCACAAGTCAATCCCATCTCTCCTCCTCTGTCATCATGACTACCCTACTCGCCTCCGCAACCCCTTCATCTCCCACTAATTCTGCCCCTAGACACGCGAAGCGTGCCGAAGCCCTTCCGCTCTAAACGACGGGCTGTAGCACAGTGGGAAGCCCGACAATACTTCCTAGATTGAATTTGGATTTTTCTCTCTTCGCGCCTTGTCCGCGCGCGCATTCTGCGACGCGCGAAAACAATCGACTTGCTTCATCGGACCAACACGGGGGATTTCAGTTCCATCTGTGTCCCCACACTCAATTTCCAAAAATCCTTGGCACACCCCATCTTGCTGTTTTTCTGGGCCTCTTTCTGCACAATTAACACTCCGAACGAAAGACAGCGCAGGGCGTGAGGTTAGCACGTCACATGGTCGTCCGAGGGGTGTGACGCGAAATAATGGAAATTACAGGGGCGCCAGACAAATTTTCCCTTCCCTTTTTTATTCTTTATTATTATTCTTATTATTAGTATTATTATTGTCCGGGAGCATCACCCGACTTTTTTTTTTCTTTCTTTTTCGTATGTGGGAAAACCTACTTAACGAGGTGATAAGAGCAGCCCCGATAAGTAGGCCCCCGCATCGAAGGCTCCATCTATTGGTGGGGAGCTGCACCTGCTGGAAATCGGGTCCAGCGTCCCTTTACAGTGATGTGTGGATATGGCATACTGTGCATTCAATACTATCTGTATATGTCCATCAATCAATATATGTCCCATGGAGGGAAAACCCTATCCACGATGTCTACCGGATTGCCGTAAAGAGCAGAGGGATTGATTACTTCCCCACTCAAGGGAAGGATTGACCTCCTGCCCGTACAGCCCAATCCTATCGATCAAACCAAGACACGAAACCCTAAACAAGACCCTAAATAACCTATCTCCCCCACCCCTGCTTGATTGGAAGTTGAGGGCCGGACAATGCCAATCTATACAGGGAGGTAAGACATGTCAGGCGTTGTGTGCTATATGTCGTACTAAAACTAGTGAACTACTAGTGCAGACCATGGTAACCGTCCGGCCGTCCGGTCCTGATGTCCGGATGGAGGCCCCTGGGGCAAAAAAAAAAAAAAAAAAAGGGGCCGGCCCAGGATGTTTATCGGGTCCTGGCCAAAATAACGGGGTGATTTTTCAGTGTTATTTCACCCCACCGGACAGGGCCTAGAGGTCCGGACACAAGACACTGCAGGTTTTTGGGGTGGCGGGTTTCACACAGGCCCGAGCGATTTCAGAGCGGCCGTTTCGACATGGCGCCCACCGCTGCTGGCCATTGGGGAGAGAGAGAGAGAGAGAGAGAGAGAGAGAGAGAGAGAGAGAGAGAGAGAGAGCACTGACAGTGCTGCCAGTCTGAAGACTGACGTTTGTGTGTGTTCCAAAAAGAGAGTCTCTGTGTACTAAATCCAAAGTTCAAACTTCAAAGTCAATCATACTTTTTTTGAAGTTTTTTCAATTTTGTTTTTCTCTGTTTCTTAAACTTTCTTTAGTATTGTGCCTGCTTTGCACTGACAGTGTTTGCAACTCTGCATGTCTGCTAGTTGAATGTGGTTGTTGATTTGCTGCAAGACAGGTGCTCTGCTGCCTGAACTACAAAGTGCAAAGCAGGTAAGTGCCTGCCAACCCCCCCCCCCTCCCCCCCCCCCCCCACCCCTTTTTTCTTTTTCCGGACATTTTTGCACCCCCGGCACCGGTCCGGACTGTCCAGGTCCGGTGATGTCCGGGTGTCCAGTAATGTCCGGATCACCAGACAGTCCGGACTGGTCCAGACACTGGTCCGGAAGACAGTCCGGAAGTGTCCGGTGTCCGGGTCCGGGGTTACCATGGTGCAGATGTATCTGAGATTGACCTTCCCACGATCCTCATTGACACAAGAATTATGTAACTCATTGTGTGCTGTGTGTTGTGCTAAAAATGGTAGTGCAGACGTGCCTGATCATTATCTGTCCTAATTACCAATCAAAAAGTATGATAATGGTAGCTAAATTGTGTCTGACCTTTATATGCATTTTATCAAATGGTAATTCAGTTGTGTCTGACCATTATGTGCATATTGTCTGAGTTCCAACATGGTCAAAAAAAAAAAAAAAAAAAAAAAAAAAAAAAAAAAAAGAGGTCATGATTGCCTCCCCAACCAATCAGAAACTGTTTCCAGCCAGCACAAAACCCCCTGTGCGTCTATCCACTTTTGATCGGACGTTCCCTAATACGCCCCCTACCTACCCCGGCAGCTTCTACGAAGGAGGGAAATCACGGTTAATCGACAACTCTTATCCCACCCCTATCCGATCAAGCTGAGGACTCTCTGTCACCCGCAAGCCCAAACCTCGGTCCCCCTGCAAACCCATATTTACCTCAGCATGCTGACCTGTGCTCCCCAAACAATGTGTTGTGATCCGCTGTAATGTCGTCTTAGTCGTAGTCGTAGCAATTAATGTTGTCGTTTTGACTGTCATTGTTATTGCTGCTGTTGTTGTAGATTTTGTCATCGCCATAGGCCCATGGCCACCATCAGCGATATAGTTGTTGTTGCTGTTGGTGAAGATTCCCTCACCGTTAATGTCGTTGCTGTTGGTGTACGTAACTGTTGCCATAGCTATTTCCTCTACTGTTAGCAGCATTGTTGTTGCGATGGAGTTCTCGTCGTTTGTTGTCACATCTGTCTTCATTGCTGCTGTTTGCGATGTTGTTGTGATTATCTTCGCTCCATTGCAGTCATTGCTATCCCCCTCCGCCAAATCGCCTTCGTTCTCGCCCATCGACGACAGACACTTATCAACTTGCCCCATCTCCTTCATCTGATTCTTATTGCCCCTCAACTGCAGATTCGGGGAGGGACAGTCATTATCCATCCGCTGAAAATGGTCCTCCAGCTCATATCGCATGTTACGAGCTTCAACAAAGAGGGCTTTGCAGGTGCTCATCAACTCATCCGCCCGCTTCCACTCAATGAAGGGTTCAACCTGGGGATCCGGCCCCTCCTCCAGGTCCCAGATGATTTCCAGCGTCTCCTGGGTAATGTCGTCAAGCCAAGTGGCCAAAGAGGTCGCCCCCCAATCAACCTCTGGCCCCTGCTGCCTTCGCAAAGACATCGCCCCCACAAGCCCCTGCAGCCGTCGAGCGCCCTTTTCGAGGCTGTATAATCATTCGTCTGCTCCATATTGTAATTCTCCTGTTGTAGCCATTGCTGTCCTGAAGAGACTTCGCCACAATTCTTCACCAAAAGCTATCAATCTCACGGCCGGCGCAACCCCTGCGCACACGTTACGGAACCTATGTGTCACCAAACAACAGGTGCCACGTGGCAACCAAGGCACCACGTGCCCTATCGGGCGCCTGCACAGGCCTAGCTGCCGAGGAGCTCCCCTCCCCGGGCGCTAGTCTAGACAGGGCAACCGGACCCTGCCGGTCCGCCGGCATCAGGGCGCTAGCGGTAACGCAGTCTCCGAGAGGCCTGGGCCCCGTGTTGGGAGCATCACTCGGCTTATAGCTTAGTATATTACAAAAGCGAGGAAATGGGCCTGGCATCCCTCACAAAAAGGCAGGTGGTCCCATTAATGGGCAAGGCATCTCCGGCCACGCCCCATACCAAGACCACTAATCACCACCAAAAACAATGACGTAATCCCTGCAAAACCCTCATAAAATGCTGTGGAAAACCAGCGCCAAAATCACCTGTGGCATAACTGGCAGAAGAGACAAGTGAGAAAATCTAGAGCGTCCTCCGGCCCGAGGATGAAATCCTTAAAGTTTTTCGTGTTTTTGGAGTCGTCGTTCCTCTCATCCTTGGGAATGCATCCCCGAGGACAAATCCCAAATGGGCCCCCGCAGCCAACTTTATGTAAATACACGCGTCCACGGGCTGGATGCATTTCGCCATTGTGGAATGTCTGTGCACGGTGAGGCTTGGTACAGCGGTGGCAGCGGCGAGGTCCCCCGGGCCCTGGAAAAAAAAAGGCGGCAACGTCCTCGTTCGAAATTAGATTTTCGAACCTGGCGTTGGAGGTCCTGTGTGGAGGGGCGTGGGCAGGGTCGTTTCACCGCGTGACGCAGCCATGCGAATGGAAACGACAGCGGTGTAAACGAGGAGGATGCTGTGAGCAGAGAACAACTGTCCAGCGCTCGCGATGAACTGAGTACGCTGTGGACGACACAGGTGATGACGATCCATGCTGCCATCGCTGATCGTTTTCCTGCGCTTCTGGAGCTCTCCGGGGCATGTGTACGCTAGTGGCGTGTGCTTGTGTGCGTTGGAGGGGTGAACTGGGGTGACAGTGATTGAAGCGAGAGGCGGTGTCTGTCATACACGGGTCCGACAATGGAGGAGGGGGGGTCCGGTGTGCAGAGGGGCCTGTCCGAGGAGGAGACAAGCGCTGTGGTCGCCGATGTGTCTGCAGTCGCCATTCTATGGTGCACGGAGAGAGTGTTGGACATCATGAAGATGAAGCTGAGTCGGAGGCAAAGGTTGCTCATGCAGCAGCTCGTCGGAGCACCGGATTGCGTGTCTTTGTGCTACACCATGGGGTCTGGTGTCTTCCTGCGGGCAGGAGAGACCATACATGACCGGTCCTGTCAGGGTGGGCGACAATGGGTAGTGCTTTAATTGGGGGGGGGGGGGGGAGGGGGTTGGGGGAAGGGGGGGAACTGTGGGGGTGTTCCAATGCATCAAAGGGGGCGGGCGGGGAGGGTGCTGGTATGGTGTACGATCCTTCGCTGTGTGGGGTTTTTGCAGGGGGTGGTCTGTAATATACCATGGCCCTGATTTCTTTTTTTCTTTTTCTTTTTGGTTGGAAGGTTGCTTTGGTGAGGGGTGCGGAGGGTCGGAAGCGGGTTCCGTGATGCTTTGGGGACTGTCCTGGGCTTGACGACCAAACGGTCCTGCATGGGCCTGGCAATGCCAGACCAGCCGATGAATGGCTTCCATGGAAGCAAGCGATGAAAGGTTGTGGAGCAGAGGTCCACATCGACGGGAGGGTTCTAGCGCCATGGTGGGTTATCTGCCTTCGGGAAGATGGCTCTTGCCCGACGATGAATAAATTCACGTCGTGCACAACCAAACATCCCGTCGCCTCATTGTGGGCTGTGTTGCTCGCCTTCCACATACTCCATGCAAGCCGTCGTCGGCAGCGGATCTCCCTCACCAGGATGTTGCATGTCGCCCGTCCGCCAGATGTTGTCTTCCTAGAGGGCGGCTTCTGACGACAGTGTGCGGGCCTTTCTGCTGCTGCGGTTCTCCACGCACACGTGACTCCTGCTCTCAGGCGGCGCCTTGGTTGCCATTCTTCACACTGCTCACACACCGTGCGACCATCATTCAATCTACGTGCGAGTGTACAACGAAAGGCATCAGTGCATGGCACCACGTGGAGCGTCGACGAAGAACACGGGAGATAGAGGATCGGAAGAGGGAGGCTCCGACCACACACTTAGAGGGCACGTCCTGAGGCCTCGTTTTGACGATCTGCAAGACAGGATCACAGACGTTGGTGACGAAGACGTCACCGTTGTGTACCGCGAAGGTGCGGGCGGGCCCACTACTTCGGGATTCGGTCGGGATGGCACGACAGTCCACTCCATGGGCGGATACCCGTTGCCACCGAGGATGTATCCATGCGTCTTCACCCCAAACTGCAGCATGACCGGAGGACTGTGGAACATGTCCCCTTCCTGCACGTGTGTCCACAAACTAGAAAGTTGAAGCACTGGGATGTTGTGGCAGCTCCCTGGATACCCAACCTTCATGTCCAACACCCTCAAATCAAGGTCGACCACCACCTGCACGACGACGGAGATTCGATGCTTGTAATCGAAGTAGTTCTTGCCTGACGCGTTCGGCGGTTTGTCCACCTAGATGTGTGTGCAATCCACACATCCATAACAGTTGGGGAAAACCTTGTTTGTGAAAGGGCGGAGGACAACCTGCCTCCTCAGCCCTTGTGGCCAGGAGATCTTCTCCGAATATACCCTCCACAGTGCAGTAGTGACGTCTTCCAGGTCCACCAACCTCGAAGCTCGCCCAATCCCGAAGGCAGACGTGCTGCTTTCATACGTTTCTCCGCTCGCCCAACAATACAGCGTGCACACCGCGATATGGTCCGAAGCCAAAGGCACCCTGTAAAATGTCACCCTCTACTCTAGATGAGGGGCCAGGGACTCCACGATCTCCCGGAACACTCTTCGCGGCATGCGCAGCTTGTCCTTGTAGTACTCCGTGGCGTCGTCATGCAGTCGTCGATCCTCCCACGTCTCCATGGTCCTCTGTTTCATCAACCATCTTGGCCAACGTCCTGTAGAACATATCCTTGTGGATGCAATCTCCAAAGAGTGTCGAGATACAGAGATCGATCATGTCCCACAGCGCGTCCACCTCCAACGACCTGTGGTCAAGGAACAATGTCACATGCTGCGCCTGCAACAGGCACTGCACAGGCCATTTTCAGGCCCGTGTCATTTTCAGCCTGGAAGCCTGAAAACGAAGGCTTACAGGCCCTGTGTCAGTTTCAGCCTGAAAGCCTGAAAACCAGGGCCTACAGGCCCCGTGTCTGTTTCAGCCTGACAGCCTGAAACCAGAGCCTACAGGCCCCGTGTCTGTTTCAGCCTGACAGCCTGAAAACCAGGGCCTACAGGCCCCGTGTCTGTTTCAGCCTGACAGCCTGAAAACCAGGGCCTACAGGCCCCGTGTCGTTTCAGCCTGACAGCCTGAAAACAAGGGCCTATAGGCCCTCAGGCTTTAGCCAGAAGCTACCTGGAAACTTCCCAGAAGCTTCCTCAGGCTTTAGCCAGAAGCTACCTGGAAACTTCCGGAAGTTTCCTCAGGGTCTAGCACGTTTGGGCATTGGCAAGGGCAGCCTCCTGGACGGGCCAGCACTATATAAGACTGGCCCGCCCTACAGGCAGGCAGGTAGTTCATAGGGACTGGCCAGGCACTTCACGTGCAGTCCAGGCAGGCAGGAGGCAGTAGTCTTCAGGATTCGGCAGCAGCACTCTGGAGGGAGCGCTGCAGGAGTAGTAGTAGCGTTAGCCTTAGTCTTCAGCGCTGGGCGCAGTTGGTAGCTGTAGTCTCCAGCGCTGGGCGCCATAGCTAGGATAGCACTAGAGAGAGAGAGAGATTGGGCGGAGGTCAGAGGTACTTACCTGTAGTGCCGTTGCTCCAGCTTCGTCTTCAAAGTACCTGCAGCACAGCGCCAGCTTCACAGGTTAGTACCTGGCTCGTAACAGAGAGAGACAGTTCTTCTTCTTCCTCTTCTCAGTCCACCATCTCCCTCTCACCCTCTCATCATCTGACTTCACTGCATCAGCAGACTACGAGAGAAGAGAGAGAGAGCTTGGTGACATTGGATCCAGACTCGACTTTTGGACTTCAGACATTGCAACGAGGGATTATTTGGGACTCGTGACAAAGACTTGGTGTTGACGGCATTCCCATCTTTCCTTCTCCTCTTCGTCTGATCCCCTCCTCTTCGTCTGTGTATATCTGGACCTGGCGCTTCCTTCCTGTGTACAGCGCCAGGCTCCTTCACACCATGTGATGAGCATGATGTATGTTTGGTCTACGTTGAAACATTGATTGGGCTAGTCATCAGTATTCTAGCATTCTGCTTCGCTATCTTGTACAATGTGATAAAGGTCAGTCTTGGTCAGGTCAGGACTTGTATCTAAGTCTTCCACTGCGCTATAAAGCACCTTTTATATGTATCGGAACGCACATTGCTTGTTGAGATTCCATTTGCACTGCATTGTCCATTTAGTCCTTTTTATCACATTGCGGATCCTCGGTTATTATGTACATCGCCCATCTGGGCATGTAACAGTTGGTATCGGAGCGCCGCATGTGAATCAGGACAACCTGATCTGACACGTGTGCGGGGACTAGGTAGCTGATTAGTCTTCATTGATTGATTAGAGCACACTAGTTAGCCCCCAAAATCACGATTTTGACCTCACTGCCAAAAATCGAAATTTTTTTCTTTTCTTGGATTTCGTTTTCTCGCTATTTCTGCTGTGGAAAATCGCAATAGAGCAACATCTGAAAATTTTGTTTTCGTTTTTCTTCTGAAATCCGAAATTTCGTTGTTGGAAATCCGAAATATCTTTTTCTCGAAAATTTTGATTTCCTGTTGCATTTCCCATTATTTGGAAAGTCGGAATATTTTTCCAAAATTAGTTTTTCTGAAAACGGTACGGGAAATCCCTCTTGCAGTACCATTTTCCAAACTGTGAATACTCTCATCTGAGTAAATCCGAATACTTGTTATTTCTTTTCGGAATTTTTTTTTCACAGTTCTATGTTTCATTGGCAGTCTGAAGTTCAAATTTTTTTTGGATACTTTCGCACTTCAAGGGAGATTGGGAGACCTACTGAGCTTGCAAAACTCGGGATTTTTTATTCTCTCGATTTTTTTTTGCAAAGTTCAAACTTTTCTTTTTGATTAGTGGCTCCTTATCTGGGCGATTATCCCACCCACCCCTCCCTACCTATGTTGTTGCCCCCTCTGGTCTTACCTTCTCTATCTGTCTCCGGGTACCCCCTGCGGCGGCATTGGTGAGTTGCCACGTCAGCAGACCACCTCAACAGGCCACGTCAGCAGGACACAACAGCCGAACAGTGCCACGTCAGCAGCAGGGAGTGCAACGACAGCAGTCCTCCGACCTAACCAATGCTCATGCGCTTACAAACAGCCGGCATGGATCAGAAGTTCGGGGAAACGAACGAGGCCTATTAGGCCCGAGCAGGGACCAGCATCGGCCCAAAGTGGCCATGGTCGCGGCGGCATCGCCGACCGACCAATCCAGCGAGGCCGTGTCTGCCAATGAAGGGGACAGACTCACAGCCGCTCGGGATGGTGGCCGCTCCGACCAAAGCCGAGGACGTGGCAAGATGAAGACAAACACCGCATTTATCCCCGGGCCCGGCGCAGCAGCTTCAAGCCCATGGACCCACTACGGCCAATCGGGAAACTGAGCACCGCCGAGAGTGACTCGACGACACTCTCGACGTCTTCGGAAACGGTCTCTTCGCAAGTGACCGGCCTTCGTTCCGAGGCACATGCGGAAGTCCATAGTCCTCCTCTTCTATTTGGGTGTTGCTCGGAACTTCACTGCGTCCATTCAGGGAAAGGGGCGACCAACAACGTCTAAGCAAGTGCCTATAAGCGAACCGCTCACTAGCCTGGGAACATTGAAGTCCACCGAAATCGGTACTTCATCTGAAGGGGGTCCTCCAACAAGGATTACCGTAGCGGTGGGGGGAACTCCGAAAGTCAAAGTAGAAGGGTGGTCAGCCGCATTGGACACGGGCTCGAGGGAAGGAGTTGTAATGCAAGACTATGGTCCAGATCTCATCAAACATCCAAACAACTGTCTCGGGCCAGAGGATGGGCATGCCTATGGTACTTAGGAGCAAGCTAAAGAAATATATCCAACAAGGATACAAATCATACAATGACACCTTGCTCATTACATTTATAAACAAGTATGGATCTCAACACACATTCGAACAACCTTCGCAGGCGAGAGGGTGGATGTGCCTATCATTATCATTCTAAACAAGTTCGGATCTCATCAAATATACAAACAAACGTCTCGGTCAAGAGGATGGGCATGCCTACATTACTTAGGATGAAGCCTAAGTTGAATCATAAAAAATAGGACACAATAAAATGTCATATTTTAATGGATCACATGTTCTCTCTCTCTCTCTCTCTCTCTCTCTCTCTCTCTCTCTCTCTCTCTCTCTCTCTCTCTCTGTGTGTCTGTCTCTCTCTCTCTCTCTCCCTCCCTCCCTCCCTCCCCTTAGATCCCTTCCTCCCTCCCTCCCTCCCTCCCTCCCTCCCTCCCTCCCTCCGTGTCTATGCAGGCATCCGCATTTGAATGACGTGTTGGGTGCCGTGTATGGAAATGAAGGGAAAAAAAAAAGACAACCAAAAGAAGAAGAAGAAAAAAAAAAAAAAACAAAGAGAGAGGGAGCGGGTTTGAAAACCGTAACGACGAATGCATGGAATTCCTTTCTTTTGGAACATTGTCAATTGCGGACCCCGTATGTGCTAGCGCGTGCACTTTGTCCTTGAAGTGAATGACTCTATGTCGTTCTTGTTGAATGGCATAAAGAAACGGTTGTCAAAGAATAGGATGGGAAAACATTTATGGTTTGCCAAGAATAGCCACTATTTTTAACCGAAATGAAATCTTCCGAAGAACTGGTTGCGGGAGTCTGGGAGGCGGGAGGGGGGAGGGGACGAGGGGTGATTGAGGGGAGCCTATCTGCAACACACACACACACACACACACACACACACACACACACACACACACACACATGCACACACACACACACATACACACACACACATGCGCACACATGCGCACACGCGCTCACCCCTATTGATGGATACTATAAAGGTCGTGACTTTGCTTGTGCTTAAGGGAGACATTATGGGCCGCACTGTCGTGGGCTGGGGGCATATCCACAAGGTGAACGCTCGTCCCCAAAACCTCCCAGAGGTTGTCCTGGTCAATGAAGCCGCAAAATAGGAGATCAAACACGACGACATCATTTGTCGGGGGATGAAAGCACTCCACCTCACCGTCATCATTGGCATGGCGGGCGATTGTGTGCATGAGGTTCTCATCGTCGTGGAGAAAACAGCGAGGTTGTTTGTTACATGCCCAGATGGGCGATGTACATAATAACCGAGGATCCGCAATGTGATAAAAAGGACTGAATGGACAATGCAGTGCAAGTAGAATCTCAACAAGCAATGTGCATTCCGATACATACAAAAGGTGCTTTATAGCGCAGTGGAAGACTTAGATACAAGTCCTGACCTGACCAAGACTGACCTTTATCACGTTGTACAAGATAGCGAAGCAGAATGCTAGAATACTGATGACTAGCCCAATCAATGTTTCAACGTAGACCAAGCATACATCATGCTCATCACACGGTGTGAAGGACCCTGGCGTTGTACACAGGAAGGAAGCGCCAGGTCCAGATATACACAGACGAAGAGGAGGGGATCAGACGAAGAGGAGAGGGAAAGATGGGAATGTCGTCAGCACCAAGTCTTTGTCACGAGTCCCAAATAATCCCTCGTTGCAATGTCTGAAATCCAAAAGTCGAGTCTGGATCCAATGTCACCATCTCTCCCTCTTCTCTCGTAGTCTGCTGATGCAGTGAAGTCAAATGATTAGAGGGTGAGAGGGAGATGGTGGACTGAGAGGAAGAATAAGAACTCTCTCTCTCTGTTACGAGCCAGGTACTAACCTGTGAAGTTGGCGCTGTGCTGCAGGTACCTTGAAGACGAAGCTGGAGCAACGGCGCTACAGGTAAGTACCTCTGGCCTCCGCCCAATCTCTCTCTCTCTCTAGTGCTATCCTAGCTATGGCGCCTGACGCTGGAGACTACAGCTACCAACTGCGCCCAGCGATGAAAACTAAGGCTAACGCTACTACTACTCCTGCAACGCTCCCTCCAGAGTGCTGCTGCCGAATCCTGAAGACTACTGCCTCCTGCTTGCCTGGACTGCACGTGAAGTGCCTAGCCAGTCCCTATGAACTACCTGCCTGCCTGTAGGGCGGGCCAGTCTTATATAGTGCTGGCCAGTCCAGGAGGCTGCCCTTGCCAATGCCCAAACGTGCTAGACCTTGAGGAAACTTCCGGAAGTTTTCAGGTGGCTTCTGGCTAAAGCCTGAGGAAGCTACTGGGAAGTTTCCAGGTAGCTTCTGGCTAAAGCCTGAGGGCCTATAGGCCCTTGTTTTCAGGCTGTCAGGCTGAAACGACACGGGGCCTGTAGGCCCTGGTTTTCAGGCTGTCAGGCTGAAACAGACACGGGGCCTGTAGGCCCTGGTTTTCAGGCTGTCAGGCTGAAACAGACACGGGGCTTGTAGGCCCTGGTTTTCAGACTGTCAGGCTAAAACAGACACGGGGCCTGTAGGCCCTGGTTTCAGGCTGTCAGGCTGAAACAGACACGGGGCCTGTAGGCCCTGGTTTTCAGGCTTTCAGGCTGAAACTGACACGGGGCCTGTAAGCCTTCGTTTTCAGGCTTTCAGGCTGGAAATGACACGGGCCTGAAAATGGCTCGTGCAGCCTGTTGCAGGCGCAGCATGTGACACCCCCCCCTGCTTATGAAGTCAAGCCGGGTCGAGGGCGAAGCTGACGATCTGAAGGTGGAATCTGGTCGTGGGTGCGACGTGGAGCCGAAGATACCGGCTTGCCTTGCATCAGTACACAAAGTGTACCAAAATGATCTCGTGAGAGATCGGCCGATCCGGCACCACACCGGAAGATGTCAGTGAACTCGTCAAGCAACCGCACCACACGGGGTCCGAAGACAAGGCCATGGGGGAAGAATTGACCTGGCCATCACCACTTGGCACCGGGTCGAAGGGTGCGGAAGAGGAATAGTACACGGTACTTCGGTGCCGAAGGCATCACGAACGCTAAGAGTCCGCTGGTGGAAGTTGACCGTGTGATCCGCACTTGCAAGCCAAGGCATTCCCGAAATGATATCGAAGTCCGTGTCCAAAATGTCAAACGTCACCGGTTCGCATGCATGAGGTGCGAAATACACCAGTGCGGCCTCGAAGTAACGTTCGACAAGTTGTTGCGTTCTTTCGTCTGCCAACTTGATCACCGTCGGGTTTGCCTTCCTCTGAACTTGTGTGCCAAGGCCAGCCTTTTGCATAAAGGCTTGGCTCATGAAATTGTGAGTCGCTCTGCTATCCAGCAAAGCGCTACAGGATGCTTGCCCAACTTGGATGCGGACATAGATGAGCGGTGCATTGTTGTCATCATACCGCTGCGTGCGAAACTCGCGGGCCACCTTGGTAACATACGCCAAGATGTCCCCCACCGCAACTCCGTCATCCGTCCACGAAGTTGGTGGTGCATAGAAGCATAAGTACGTGTGTTGCGCATTGCGGTCCCGACAAGCGGCCCGTGGTCGGGCGAGGAAACCATGCGAAATCCCCAGACGTGAGCGGGTCCAATACCTCTATGTTGAACTCGCGCGCCGAATCCCGTGAAGAACCACTTGAAGACGATAAGTCACCGCTGCCGGACGGAGAAGATGCCGCACACACATCTTGTCCTTGAGCATGAGAACCCAGAAGTGCGGATTTTGGTGGACTCCAATGCGGCATCCTGGCCCGGCACAACTACCTGAATCGGCGAAGTTTGGATTCCGACTGACTTGAACGTTGCATCTGTGGTTGAAATCGCTGCACCTTCTTTGCTGCCAATCCTGGCCACGGCGGCCAGCCTCTCCATCATTGAGACGGAAGTCAATGTCTCATGCAATGAAGTTCAAATATCGACGAACTTCAGCTGCTGGACTGGACAAGAGCCGACAGATGGATGTCGACCAACGTCCTCGTCCCCCACCCCACCACCGCCTTTCGTCCTCGTGGCCACGTCCTGAGGCCCACCTTCTCCACTGGGTGGGTGCCCTTTGCCACTCCCTTGACTGTCGTTCCCGTCCCTCCACCGCAAGGAGCGCCCCCCCCCAAAAAAACTCCCAAATGCCCAGGCGGAGGGGCCACCTTCCAATTAACCTTTCCCTTTGAAGGGCTGATGTCGAAGTCATAACATTCTTCATCCAGTCCCAACCACTGATGGCCGTGAAGTTCGTGATAAAATTGATTACAAGACGAAATGAAGGACGGGTGCTGAACTGGAAGGCCTTGATTTTCTTGCTTCATTTTTTCGATGACCGGCACCCTGGCAATGTCTAGGAATCAGGCCTTGGACTCGCATGCGCATGCCACCCAGCCCTCTTGGCCGTCACTGAGGGCCATGATCCACTCACCCCTCTTGATCAGCGACATGATAAATCCCCGGTGCCAAATCATGTGATGCCCCCACTCAGCCTCATTCGATCGAGTGTGCGTCAGTCCTTCGAAGTGAATGTTGTCATCCTTCCAACAGGGATGATCTCCCCGAACCACACTCCCTGGACGCAATGCGGTTGAGGAGGCGGACAAAGGTCTCAGTCGCGCCATCAACTTACTCAGTGTCTTGCCTGTGGTCGACACTGGCACCGTCGAAACGTTCGTGGCTTGGCTTCCGGAGGGACCGGCAAACGAGGACCTTGGGGCATGCTCCACCGCAACAGGGTTGTCTTGAAGATCGATGCTCTCATCGCCGCTCTCCTCCTCCTTAGACTTTGCATCGAAAACGACACCGGTTTCTTTCTCTTCCTCGGTGGATATCAAGGTAGCGTAATTGCCGAACTGCAAATCTGGCTCCGATTCCACAAAGTACAGGGACCCGAACCTGTCAAGGAAGGACTTCGCATTTTTGCGCAATGCGTTGTGGTAGCTTTCCAGCAGTGCCAACATATGATCCTTCCGGCGGATGTGCTCTGCATCATTGTCCTTTTTCAGCCACTACTCCAAGAAGGAGAATCTATATATCTTGTTTCTCTTCCTGTTAGAGAGCTTGAACCACATATCTATAGATGGGTCCCTCACGCGCTCCCGATTGTTCTCCTTCAGCATGAACTCGCACTTGTTGGCCCTGGAGTTGACCTCGCTTAGGACGAAGTCCATCGTGAACTGTAACAACTCCGAGTTCCCTTCCAACGTGACAACGTGGCTACGTGGCGGCCTCTCTTCAAAACCTCCCGGACGATTTGCGCATGCGGCTTCCCAAGGAAGATGACACCCTCCCCCTTCTTGCTAAAAAACTCCAAAAGAACTGGGTGGGGTTGGATTTCATGTCCCTGTAAACCTTATTGCTCCTCTTCGGTCTGGACAACGACCACTCACACGGCATGAATGGGATCTCCGATGTGTCTGTGGGGGTCATTTTTTGAGGCATCCACACATTTGCACCGTCACCAGCCTGGAGCCTCCTTTCGTAGACGACATTGGTGTTCTCCCGCAAGTCGTCGCCTTAAACAGAATGTAAAGGCGATCCTCCGCCACATACACGTTGTGCGCAACATAAAAAGTTTTCTTTTGTTGAACCTTCCTCACCCACTTCCCTGCCAGTGCCTTAACGACTGAAAGATGATGGAGCCTAGTCATGAACGAGAGGTCCCACTACCACGGCGTGAAAGCAACATCGTCCAGTAGGATGGGCACAAGAACTCAAAAAGGGAACGCAATGTCCCAAACGCTTGAGGTGTCCACTGCTTCTGGTCGACCGGATCACACATATCGAGAACGCAGGTGTGGGCATTTGTGCGGTTCACCGCCTCCTGCAACTCCGCGCTTCTCACCTGCGCCTCTAGCGGATCGTTGTCGAAGGGTGCGAGGGACGTAATGACGTTGTAGGGTCAAACACCGGTAGACTTTCGAGCCTTGGTCGACCCCACTGCGGGTCCCAGTTGGCTCGGCCCGCCCACACTCATGCTCAGGGCGCGGGCCATTCGTCCTAGGGTCACCCCCACCTAGTGCTTTGAGATGGATGGGAGTGGGCCATCGCACGAGAGAGCTTTGACATTGGGGACGTAGCTCAGCCCTCACGCCGGGTGGTAGTCTCGCTGGTCATTCCGTAGCGCTGATTTTTTTTATTTATAATTCTTTGTTGAGTTCTCAAGCAATTGCTCCTTCCAATACACAGGCAGTCCAGGAATTCTTTGAGAGTTTTCTTCCTTTTGTGAGCAGGCTAAGTGTCATCCTTAGGCCACGCACCATTTCCCTAAACCTTGCGTACTTATGGCGTCATCGAGGTGCGGCGGAGCCGTCCTCCCCCACGCTTCTATGCACCGATTGCGCCTCATACATCTCTTTCAACTCCGTCGAGGCAGGCCCCTTAGTCTTTTCGGGGCCTTTATATGCATGCACACACAACATCACATTTCCCTTAGCAAGATTATACTTCATTCACACTCCAAATTTCAAACACAAAGGTCATTTTCATGGGCCGACTTTATGCTAAGGCTCCCATAGCCCCTTTATCCCTCTTCCCTTTTCCTCTTGGTGCCCGGTTCCTCCCAGCCCTATCCCGCTCAAGGTATCCTTTGCCATCACTCACCTGCACAGTCCCACACAAGGCAAAGACCCATACAATCCCCCGTTGGGGGTCAACACATAACCCTTCCCACATGCCTATCTTTTCAAGCTCTTTGGCCGCTCTTTGTTCTCTTTCGTTGCTCAATCAGCCCATTCTCTTCTCATAGTCGTGCAGCCGGGAAATGGTTGAGTCAAACTGACCTCGCTTTCACTTATACTCTCTCTCGGATTCCGCCTCTTTTTCCCACTTCCTCAACCGTCCTTTCCTTTGCCTTTTTGGTGGCACAAGGGACCGGCTACCCTCCCCTTGCCCTCTTTCTCCACCAAGTGAGGTCTGATCTCTTCTTACCGTTCGCACCCTGGCAATGTACCAAGTGAGGGGAGAAGGGTTAGTCATATGCCAGGTGAGGGGAAGAGAGAGAGGGAAGCAAAGTGAACGAGGAGAGAAAGAGTGGTGGAGGGGAAGGAGAGAGAGAGTCGAAGATAAGGAGAGAGAAAGAGAGAAAGAGAGAGGGAGAGAGAGAGAGAGAGAGAGAGAGAGAGAGAGAGAGAGAGAGAGAGAGAGAGAGAGAGAGAGAGAGAAGAGGAGGGAGAGAGGGAGAAAGGGAAGAAGAGGGAGGGAGATGGAGAGAGAGAAGAGATTTTAAATCCTAATCAAGTCATCACCCGTAGTAGCAGCCAAATGCCGGTCACCCATCCCATAGTAAAAGACCAACTAAGTATGAACTGGATACTATAACACACACGAACATGACAATGAGAAGCTAAAACTAGTGGAAAAGCACATGCACATCGAGGAAAGATCAACCGGAACACCACACCAAGCATGAACATGACAACAATAGACTAGAACAAATGGAAAGCACATGCATATAGAGAAAAGATCATCTAAGTAAGATCCGGAACATGACATCAAGCATGGACATGACAATGATAAACTAGAACTAATGAAAAACACATGCACATTGAGAAGAGATCATCTAAGTAAGATCCGGAACATCACAACACACATGCATATAACAATGAAAAGCTAGAACTAGTGGGAAAACACATGCACATGGAGGAAAGATCAACCGGAACATCACACCAAGCATGAACATGACAATGAGAGACTACAACTAATGGAAAGCACATGTACATAGAGAAGAGATCAACTATGTAAGATCCGGAACATCACAACACACATGGATATGACAATGAGAAGTTAGAACTAGTGGAAAAGCACATGTACATGGAGGAAAGATCAACCGGAACATCACACCAAGCATGAACATGACAATGAGAGACTAGAACTAATGGAAAGCACATGCACATAGAGAAGAGATCAACTAAGTGAGAACCGGAACATCACACCAAGCATGAACATGACAACGGGAGGCTAGAACAAATGGAAAACACATGCATATAGAGAAGAGATCATCTAAGTAAGATCCGGAACATCACATCAAGCATGGGCATGACAATGGGAAGCTATAAATACTGGAAAGCACATGCACATGGAGAAAAGATCATCTAAGTAAGATCCGGAACATCACAACACACATGGATATGAGAATGAGAAGCTAGAACTAGTGGAAAAACACACGCGCATGGAGGAAAGATCAACTGGAACATCACACCAAGCATGAACATGACAATAAGAGACTAGAACTAATGGAAAGCACATGCACATAGAGAAGAGATCAACTAAGTAACATCCGGGATATCACACCAAGCATGAACATGACAATGAGAGGCTAGAACTTATGGACAACACATGCACATAGAGAGGAGATCATCTAAGTGAGATCCGGAACATCACATTCAGCATGAACATGACAATATAAGGCTAGAACTAATGGAAAGCATATGCACATAGAGAAGAGATCATCAGGAACATCACATCAAGCATTGGCATGACAATGAGAGGCTAGAACTAATGGAAAGCACATGCACATAACGAGGAGATCATCTAAGTAAGATCCGGAACATCACAACACATACGGACATGACAATGAGATGCTAGAACTAATGGAAAGCACAAGCATATAGAGAAGAGATCATCTAAATGAGATCCGGAACATCACAACACATATGAACATGATAATGAGAGGCTAGAACAAGTGGAAAGCACATGGACATAGAGAAGAAATCAACTAAGTAAAATTTAGAACCTCACATACTATCATGTGAGTGAGAGCAAGAGTCTATGTAGGCAAGATCACCAAGGTTGAACCAAAGGTCATCCATGAAAGAAGCGGTGTACTTCCTACTAGTGTGTGAGTGAAAGGCATGAACTTGAGTAGGCTAGACTGCCAAGACTGCATCAAAGATCATCCATGGAAGTTGCGGTTCACTACCCTACTAGTGTATGAGTGAAAGCAAGAGTGTGAGCAACCCAAATCACCAAGATTGAACCAAAGATCATCCATGAAAGTTGCGGTGCACTACCTACTAGTGTATGAGTGAAAAGCAAGAGTGTGAGTAGCCCA
>BFEA01000037.1:3400109-3417588 GCA_003427395.1 Chara braunii
TGCATCAAAGATCATCCAAGAAAGTTGGTGCACTACCTACTAGTGTATGAATGAAAAACATGAGTGTGAGTAGTCCAAATCACCAACATTGCATCAAAGATCATNAGTAGTCCAAATCACCAACATTGCATCAAAGATCATTTATGAAAGTTGCGGTGCACTACCTTCTAGTGTATGAGTGAAAAGCATGAGTGTGAGTAACCCAAGTCACCAAGATTGCATCGAGGATTATCCATGAAAGTTACGGTGCACTACCTACTAGTGTATGAGTGAAAAGCATGACTGTGAGTAGCCCAAATCACCAAGATTGCATCAAAGATCATTCATGAAAGTTGCGGTGCACTACCTACTAGTGTGTGATTGAAAAACAAGAGTTGCACTAGGCTATCTCACTTGATTTGGGCAAGAGATCATCCATGGAAGAATCGGAAGATCTTCCACTCTCATGTGAGTAAAGAACAAGAGTTTGATTAACCCAAATCACAAGTAACCATCATGACATCACCCATAAAAGAATCGGCGCACTTCCTACTAGTATGTGATTGAAAAACAAGAGTTAGAGTATCCCAAGAAGAAGATGGAGATGAAGAAGAAGAAGAAGAAAAAGAAAAAGAAGAAGGATGAAAAGAAGAAGAAGAAGAAGAAGAAGAAGAAGAAGAAGAGGATGAAGAAGAGGATGAAGAAGAAGATGAAGAAGAAGATGCATCTCCTTCCTTCCACTCACCTTGTCAATATCTTGGAGTTGGAGTCTCTCCTCCTCCTTGCACAACTCCTCCTCGGCTATTGCTCCCTCCTTCTTCAAGGTTCTCTTCTTCCTTTCTCACCTCCTCCCAAGTTGCCTCAAGCTCCCATCACCATGACTATGGAGTCCTCCCCTCTAGGAGGGCTAATGGGGCTTTCTCTAGCCTCTCTCTCTCCCTCACCCCCAGGGGCTATGGCGGATCACCTTCCCTAGTGCCAGCCTCACTACCTCTAGTCCCTAAAGCTCCTCTTCCTAGCTCATGGCCTCCACCAAGCTCCCAAACTAGCATGGGTTCTCCTCCCCTCTCTCCAAGTGAAAGAGTGCTTTCATGGACTCACTTGGGCAGAATGGGCACTCCTCATGCAATTGTGAAAGTGGCGGACTGAATTCCCAGCTTATGTAGGTTGAAACCAGCAGTCCGGCCAGCCCATGAGCCTCCTCATGAGCCTTGAGGTGAACCGAGGTACCCCCCAAGGCAAAATTCCACTACTAGGCCTTCCTGGAGGTACCTGGGCCTCTTTTCGGCCAAGTACATGCGGTCCGAGTGGTTGGTACCAACTCGGATTGCCTCTTGGCCTACTCCGGCCTCCTTTTTGCTTCACAAATGCTGCCCCCTTGGATCCTAATGCCCAAGGGGCAATTTTATGTAAAAGAAAAAGGTCTTGTGAGCCGTTTTCTCGATTTTTTCAAGTTTCGGCCTCCCTTCGCTAGGCCGGAGCATTTTTCGATGTGGCGGCACATTTTCAGCCTCTGATCTGGCTGAGATCCAAGGCCAACAATAATCCGCGCTACCCCCTAGTAGTCCTTGCTTCAATTTTGAACCCCTAAGTCCATTTTTTTTAATTTTTGGTGCATCTGGCTTTTTTTTTGGGCCAAATGCACAGTTTTGTCCCTTTCCTTCTTTTGTTTCTTTCCATTTTGGGCTGCCACCTCATTCCGGAGCTAGCCGTTTTGAGCTGGCCCACAAAAAACGGCTAGTTCCTCTCCACCATGAGATCTGATCACAGATCCATGGTCCAAAAGAAAACCGGTCACTTCCTTTTTGCATTTTCTCTCATTTTCTGCTTTTTAATTCAGATTTTATTGAGAGATTGCCCTCCCTCATTCTAGGAGGGATGATGTCACAGTTGGGACCTGCCAGTCCCTACTGTGCAGGTCCCAATAGGCCGGCACACTCTCCTCCACTCTTTTCTTCTTTTTTGTCTCATTCTCCCTCCTTTCTCTCCCATATTTTTTTTTTTTTTTTTTTTCCAGATGTAACAAGTGTCAAACTGTTGTGCACCCTCTTTCTAGGCCCTAAGGCCTCATTCAAGGCCAGGTTCATGGCTGTTACTTGGCCGTTACATCTCGGATTCCAACAATGGCACCCCCATGCTCCTAGAGGGCTCCACTTTGCTCCCGTTTGCCCAATTTTTAGCCCCATTTGCTCCAATTTTCTAAGGACAGCCTTTTTCTCGTGTTGAGCCTCTTGAGGCTCTATTTTATCATGCCTAGCTAGTCCGAGATATCTCGGACTGCTGGGCAGCCCTCCCAACACTATTATTTTGTTTTATTTTCTCCCCATGGCTTTCCCACTGGCCCCCACCGTCTAGATCCTTGATCTCGGCGGTGCCGTTTGTTTGCACAAATATTCCTTGTGCTTGCTCATGGTCCCCTTGAGACATCCCAAGTGCCCGCCACTCTCCTCCATACTAGTTTCATTTCTTGTCCCGGCGCATGTCCCGTTTTTCGATTTTTATTATTTGGACCCACTTGGCCCCCGACAACATTTCGGATGGTGTCCCATTTTTTATTTTTGGGGCCCATTGCCCTTGGCGGTCCCATCATCTCTACATGTGTACTAATTTTTTTCTAGGCCGTGAGATTTCATCTCACGGTTGCCGTTTACCGTCTTTACTTGCCCTATGTCGAAATCGCTCCTTTCTAGCCTTCCGAGCTTGTCGTGGCTCATTTTCCCTTAGCCTAGGCATCCGCATGCAGTCCATTGCAACTCGGACTGCAATGGGGGTCAATTCGCTAGCCCCAATGCCCCACAACTAGCCCTTACTCAAAAGAAGAAAAAACGACCAACTCCCAAATGCATCCGGACTTGATTTTGGCTCCGAATGCACCTAAAACATGTGTTTCTCCTCATGCATACAATCCGTTTTATTCCGGTTGCATGAGGCCTTGATTTTCTTTGATTTTCTCTACAAAAATCAAAGAAAATCCAAGTCCTTTGTAACCGCCATATTCCAGAATGAATCTGGTCACGGACGAATCTCCCCAAGTGACCGTTTTTTACCATTAAGGCATTTTTTTTTTTTCTTTTCTTTTCCTCCTTTCTTGGACAGTAGGGACCTGTCAGTCCCTTCTTGTGGCAGTCCCTACTGACGGCCAACTCACTCACTCCCTCTCACTTTTTTTGTTTTATTCTCCCTCATTTTCTTTTCTTTTGTCTTTTTTTTTCTAGCATGTCAAGTATCAAGTGGCCGTTAAGGCCCTTTTCTAGCCTCTTCCTCTTAGTTTTGGCCCTTCCTATGCCCAAAGTGCAGTCCGTTATATCTCGGACTACAATGCTGGCCTTCTCATGCCCATGGGAGCCTCCCTTTACTTCTACTTTCCTCCCATAGGGCCCCTCCTACTTCGATTTTCTCCTGGAGGGCTATTTTTTACATGGAGTCTTATTTTACTCTGTTTTCTTGAGGGAGGCTAATCCGAGATTTTTCTGATTGCTCCAATGCCTCCTACTTCAGTTTTCTTTATTTTTTCTTTTCCTTTTGGCCTTCCCGTTTGCTACCGCTAGTGCTTGCACTAGTGGTGCTAATATTCTTGGTCGTCAAGATATCGATCTTGACGGTGCACCTTGCCTTTATTATTTTCCCTCATGCGGTGCCGCCGTTTCTTCTTGGGACTTTCACATGTCCCCGCCACTTGTCCCGTCGGTGGTCCCCGACACTTAGTCCCGCCGGTGGTCCCCGACACATTTCACCCCGGATGCCATTATTTTTACTTAGTCTCACGTAGCCCCGGGTGCCTCTCCCCGAGGTGTTCCACGTCCCTTGGGCGTTGTGCCGCCCCATCCGCAACCACCACAGGGCGAGTGACACCGCCTTGCCGGATCATTACAACCGTTCTGGGACTGACCGCGAGGTTTTCGTAGTTGCACTTGCAAACTAATAGAGAGCCCCAACTCTCTTGAAAGGAAGAGGCCGGATCCAAGAAAACACCACTCGGGAGGAACGATTCGCGAGAAAGCCTTTACGGCAAGACGGGGTCCTGGGAGGTTTTGGACTGGACCTACCTGCCAGATGTGAGGAGGTACCTCAGTGATGACGCCCGTCTCGTAAGCAGCAAAAGGTCGGACGGAGTAGGGGATGAGGTGAGTTATCAGCAAGGGGAGGACTGATCACCCTTCCTTTTTGGGGCTGATGGGCCGCCATCCGTCTACTCGTTGGTGGACCAAGGTCTGCGTACCTCCGAGTGAGAACTAGTCGTGCGATGGGGACATCGCATTTTGAGTGGGGGGAAGGTGTGCCATCTACCGATGAAAAAGCGTGCGAAAGAGAAGGTTACCATGAGCTCAAGAAATTGTGTAATTGACTTTGCGCAGGCTTGAAAAAAGGTCTGGCAAGATGTCCAGAAGAAAGAAATTGATGAGTAATTGACTTTGCGCAGACTTGAGAAAAGACCTGGCAAGATGTCAAGAAGAAAGAAATGGATGAGTAATTGACTTTGCATGGGCTTGAGAAGAGGCCTGACAAGGCGGCCAGAAGAGAAATGGATAAGTAATTGACTTTGCATGGGCTTGAGAAGAGGCCTGACAAGGTGGCCAGAAGAAAAATTCTTGCGCGGGCTTGAGAGAAGGCCTGGCAAGATATTCAAAAGAGAAAGGCATGGGTAATTGGGTTTGCATAGGCTTAAGGAAAGGACTGGCAAGACGCCGAGAAAAGAGATATGTGTGTAATGGACTTGCATGAGTTCGAGAAAAGCCTGGCGAGGGGGCGACGTGCATGCGAAATTGGCAGGGCTAGAGAAAACTGGGCAAAATAACATGGAAAAAGATACATGTGAATTTGGCAAAGCAGGAAATTGAGGAAAGATTGACGGGAGGCATGGATCGCACGGGCCGAAGAGCCAAGTAGAAAAAGCATTAAGGGGGACGGAAGCCGGAAAAATGGGCCTGGTTGGCAAGGGATGGGAGGAGGATCAACCAAGGGGCGCTTGGGATGGCAAGGCTCGAGGGAGAAGCGGGGGCAGTGAAAGGACGAAAAACTGAAAAGGGGTTTTTTTTATGTTATGAGGGTGATGAACAAGAAGGAAGGAGGATTGATGCTCTGAGAGTGATGAACGAGACGAAAGGGGTTTTTGATGTTTTAAGAGTGATGAATGAGACAAATGGGGTTTTGAGGTACTACGGGTGATGAATGAGACGTGAGAAGCCTAAAGGACAAAGAAAGTTTGACCCTATACACCCTTCCCCGTTCCAAGACCGAACTAGTAGAAAACCGAGAAAGGAGCAAGAAAAGAAAAAATGGACTCTGACAAACTAACTACCCATAACATCTCCTCCTCCTCTCCCGTCTATCCCTCCAAAACCCACTAACAAGAGATTGGTGCGCGATGAGGACATCGTGAATGAGTGGGGGGAATGTGTCGGGACTGGTGAGTCTCGAATAACTTCCCATCACTCGAGAGACTGAATATGGGCAAACTGTGCACAACAGAGAAATCTAGAGTGAGGAGGCAGGGGAAAGAAAAGAAAAAGGATTAGGCCGCTGGAGGGAGTGACGCCCTGGGAGAGAACCACAGGAGGAAAGAACTAGCGACGGCAAGCAAGCGAGCGCAAGAACAGGGGCGCATAGAACATAGCATGAGGCCGGGAGGGCCGTTGGAATGCAATAAGATTAAGGCCAAAGGGCCCTTGAACCAACAAATGCAGCACGGCAGCGATAAAGGAATGAGGGAGTCGAGGGACGGGCGGCCCAGAGGCCGCGAAAAGATAGAGAACGAGGGGTCAACATGGGGGCCACCTACGGGAGTCTCGGGGTAGAGGCCCAACCAAAGAAACCGGCGCGTGCAAGACGCAAGAAAAGACAAGGGAGAGGGGTCATCCAAACGGCCGTGCCGCCCCTCTACGGCATGGCGTGTGGTTGGGGGAAAAAAAAAATGAGACTTAGGAAAAAGAACGACTCTCTCGCCCGTTTGGCTCCACGCCCTTGACGTTTAGGTTTTCAACATGAGGCGCAGTTTGAACTCCCCGACTAGAGCTCGTTGTCGGAGTTAGTTCCGAACGACCCGCATCAATCAAAGAGAAAGATGCCTTGGTCCGTCAACCCTTATTTCCCTTATAAAGAATAGGTCGCGCTGAGACTTTTTCCTTGACGGGTAGAGGTCATGGGGTCGCGATGCATGCATCGCTTTCCCCCTTATGTCGAGACCTGAGACTAGAAGAAAAGGGACACTCAATTTCTTGCTATTTTCATGGTCGGCCCGACGACCTTACATCAAATTGCCTAGGGTCCCCTGACTATGCAATGCAATATCAAATTCTCAAACATTCAATCCAATGCTATTTCCAAGGCTGATTCTCATGGCTGGTCCGGCAGCCGCTCATCAATCAAGGCCACCTCTTGTAGCTGCTCCGACAGTCGCTTTCTCAATAGGCATCTTTTCAAGGGCCGACCCGTCGCCCCTCCTTCCGTTCTCAGCTCTCTCATTCCTCAATATCCAGTCCTTACGACCGTCCCATCGGTCCATGTTTTTTCTGTCTTTAAGGCCCAACCTTCTTTATCCTGCCCTTCTCTTCTCAACGCATCATCCCCTTTTATCCATCCTCATGGCTATTTCAATGACCGACCCATGACCTTTTCCATCTCTCATTGCCCCTTCCAACTCTTTCTTAGTCATCCTTTCTCAATCAACCTTTCTCAATCAACCTTTCTCAATCAATTATGCAGGGGGCCCCAGTGCCTATTTCAAAAGGAATAACCCTTGTCAGGGGCCATTCCCGAACAACCTGGTTAGGGTCGTCCTTTTCCATTCTCAAGTCGAACAGCCTGGTTAGGGTCATTCCTTTCCATTTTCAGGTCGAACAGCCTGGTTAGGCCCATTCCGTTCCATTCTCGGGTCGAACAGCCTGGTTAGGGTCATCCCTTTCCATTCTCAAGTCGAATCAGCCTGGTTAGGGTCATTCCTTTCCATTATCAATGTTAGTGCCCGAGGGGAGGGGGTGGGCCTCGAGGTCACGGATCCCATTTTTGTCTTGGAGGTTAGAAGGTGGCCATCTCATCTCAGTTTTCAGCGTGCTGTTCCCCTCATCCATCCTTAAAGCAATATATTATGCATGCATACATCCGACTTAGCGTCTAGTACTCGAGTTGGGACTCGCGATCCCAAGCAGCACTAGCCCACCCGGTCGTTCAACCATAGTAAGAGACAGGGGCGCCCCCTCTTATTTTCACTCGTTCTAATGACTCAGATCTCGGCTATTCTCAGACTCATTCATGACTCAGGTGGATTAGGCTCCTAGGGAAGGAGCGTTCTTCACGCCCCTTAACCCATAGGTTCCCTAACCTCTCTTGTACTCGACTACCATTCAATGCCGTGCTTGCTCGTCAATCTTTACTCAAAGTTTCTTTTCTCAAAAGCACAATCCTTATCCCATCCAAAATTACCCACTTTGAAAGGTAGCTCATCCAGAAAGTAGCCTCAAAAGCTATCTTCTAGGCTTATTGTGCCACAGTCTTAGCTGACCCTCTTATCACTTCATCCTTAGCAAACTTACTCATACTATAGACGTTCTTGTCGTTCCCATGTCTTTGCAAACAGAAAAGCAGGAATCCTGTTTTAATGTTAAATCAACATCTAGTTCATATTGCTGCCTTGTGCCTCAGGTTGCTCGATTCCTTGTCCACCCTGTTCCTCGGCAGACTTTCTAACCCCCAGGCCGAAGGTCTCGATTTCCCTCCTTTTCTTCGCAATTTCCTGTAGTTTCGTCTCACTGAAAAAGTCCAAAGGCGTGGCTTGCATCCCTGCCTTTGCGAGTTCTCGGGCCTTGATGATCCATTGCTGAAACCAATGACTGGGCGTTGACCCAAACTCATTCTCCCATCAGAAGGCCCCATCGCGCGGATGGTGCATCGGAGGCCGCCTCTCTTCCCTAGGCCTGGAGATTTCATCCCTCTCACCCCCGCTGCTGATTTCTATGATCGCTTGTACATCCTCCTCCTCATCCTCCTCGTCTTCCGTCTGTATGGGGCTATACCCTCCCGTTAGGTTCTTTGGATCGTAGGTATAACGATCCTCTGTCCTTGTCCCATACCCCTCACAACTGTCGTGGCCGCTTCGTCCTTCAAGCGGGCTTTCTCTTCTCTCCTTCCCATCCTCACGCTCGTCGTGCATGTCCCATCCCCCCTCGCTTTCCCCATGCCAAGTCTCACGTCGTTCGCCCTTGTTGGCTCCTCCCTCGCCAGAGGCCTGAGCCTTATCTCCCATATCCGCATTGCCCCCTTCTCCCACATTTGCCCTTTCCTTCTCGCCCTCACTGTCAGATGAGATTTCTATACCTTCTCCCTTGCGGAGGGGCGAGGGTCTTCTACACATGCATTTTTTTCCACCCCTGCCTACCAGCGGCCCGCCCATGAGCCCTATGTACAACTTTCTCTTCGGTGTCCTCCTCCCTTGGCTTGGTCCTGCTTCTTCCCCTCTGGTAGGCCTGTTGATTGCCCCGTTGTCGTTCTCGTTGCCGAATTCCATTTTTGCTTTTTCTTGTTTTTCTTCTAATTCCTGTATAACAAAACAGCACCCGCAAAACCCCTCACATACCCGTTCCCCCAGTCCGGTAGGCAGCTCCCCTTTCCCCAGAATGCTCCCAGTATCCTTCGCATCACGCCCCTATTATACATTTCCCTCTTTATGCAAATGCGCCGTTTGTGATGATCCCATTATTTTCCCGCCAAAAACTATGATACAATGTCCCCGACAATCCTTCTTGTTGTCACACAAACCCGTTACAACAAACTCCCAAGTCATCCTGCCTTTCAACCTCAGTCAGTCCAACCCATTGCCCCAACCCAAAAAAATGGCAGTCTCACGAACGCAGTCAGAGATTGAACCATAGTGTGGGCATGGCCGTTGTCAGTCCTTAACTTGTTGCCCCTCAGTTTCCTTATCCTCGGCCTCCTGAAGCCATTGCTCCACTGGGTCCCGACTTAGAAACCTGACCAATCGTTGCCCCGGGGAAGGTCCTTTCAATCCAGTTTCATCCAAATCTTTCAGTTCGAAGATGTTCAGTCTCACCCGCTTGGCGACCCGGTAGGGGCCTTTGAACCTCCTCCCCAGTTGTCCAGACCAAGTACTTTCCAGTGTCGAATTCCTTAGCAATACCATCTCCCCCACTTGAAGTGGCTCCTTTCTGACATTCTTAATCTCGTCCCACCTTGCTTTGTCCCTCATTCTGTTGTCTAGTACCCGGTTGGCGATGTTTTTCATTACTTCTTCGTTTTTGAGGACTTGTCGACATCTTGCCTCGATTAACTCTTTCGTGGTCATTCGCGGATCATCATCTAACCTGTTCCAGGTAGGTATCAAGGCCTCAACGGGAAAATCGATCTCCCTTCCGTACCAAAGTTCTGCTGGGATACATCCCGTTGTCCTCTTAGGTGTCATGTTCTCTGAAAAGACAGCCTGCTTGAGATACCTAGGCCAGCTTCCCAGATGATCCGCTGCGAGCTTTGCAATCGTGTTCTTTAATGTTCGGTGCCCTCTTTCTACAGGTGCATTGGCCTTTGGGTGATACGGCTCGATGAGTTTGATTGGTACGCAGAGTCTCTTAAGCATCCCCAATACTTCTTGGTTCACAAATTTTGTCCCATTGTCCGCTATGAATCTCCTGACGAAAGGATGCCTCAAGTAGAAGTCTTTTATCCAATTTGCTACACTTCTCCCTGTCTTTTTCTTGAGAGCGACGCCTCCACGAACCCACTCAAGTTGTCTCGCGCATCTAGAATATACCTGTACCCATCTGTTGATACAGACATGACCGCAAGGTCAAGGTGGACCAGATGTCCCGGCCCTAGCACCCGTGTAGGTCTAAGCGACTCAAAGACACGTGTTGAGCTTCGTTCTTGGCAAATAAGGCATGTCTGGTACTATATGGCGACCATGCTTGCCATGCCTGGCCAATAATAAAGTGGAGTTATCTTTGCGAGAGTCCCTTTGGACGATCGATGCCCTCCTGCTAACCCGTTGTGCATTGCCTGGATAACATCTAACTGCCTAGATCTTCCACACACAACTCTCCTAGGCATAGCACCTTCTTCTCTTCGGAACAGATGACCGCACCTTAGGACGTACCTTTCGGCCTCCTCCCTTGCCTTAGCGCTGACTTCCGTGGGTTGCTTGTTTCCTAGCAACAACAACCCGATCTCCCAAAAGATCCCTTCGTATGTCTGGGCATAGAAAAACTCCTTCTCTTCGTGGTCCTCATCCTTTCTCCCCTGCATCTGGTTTACCATCCATTACAACTCTTTCTTCTCCCAAGATTCCACTAAGCTCATCACGGTTTCCCTGCCTCCCTCAACCGCCATTGCTATTAGCTCCTCCTTCGGTCCTACTATTGCTCCCCATGAATCTCTCTCCTCTTTACGACCTCGAGTGGTGACGGGTCCTTCTCTAAGTTCTGCTACTACGGCAGGCGCCACCTTCTCCAAAGTCYGGATCAACAGTTCTCCCGACGCGCATTCTTCGCCCATCATTTCGTTGTCCACCGCAAGAGTTCCTCCCTTGAATTCAAGGAACGCGTCTATGGGCTCCTCCTCTTCCACCCCTTCTGGAGTGATGCAAACCCGGCGCAACCCATCGACCTTGTTTCTGATTCCCGCAATCCGTTCGATCTTGTAATCGAACTGCCAAATAAATCCTACCCATCTACCCACCGTCAGATCTATGGGCCTGTAATTCTTTAGGGCCCCCGCAACATTTGTCGGATCGATCCTAAGGATGAACCGCCTCCCAAATAGGTAGGCCTGGAAGGTCTTGAGGCAATGTAAAATGGCTAAGMCCTCYTTTTTGAACTGCGAGTACCGCCGTTCTGCGGAGTTCAAGGTTCTACTTTCGAACCTAATCGGTCTCTCTCTCCCTTCCTCATCCCGTTGAATCAGCACACCTCCTACGGCCAAGGGTCCTCCATTCGTTTATAGGATGAATGGTCGTCCTACTTCGTCATTAAAACAAGGCGCTGACAAGGCGACTTGCTCGGATGTCAATATGTCCTTAAGGGTTTGGACAACTCCTTCTTGCTCTTCCGTCCAATCCATGGTTCCTTCTTCTCTGATCATGGCCCGGATAGGTTCGACAATCTTGGCAAAATTCTTAATGAAGATCCTCCAAAATCCGACTACGCCTAGGAAAGCTCTTACCTCCGTTGTCATGCACAGGGGTGTTGGCCATTGTGATACCTTGTCTGTCTTTGTCGGATCTGGCTTCCTACCATAACCCCCGCAGCGAAATCCTAGTATAGTTACTTCCGGTACTGCTAGAATACTCTTTCGTCCGCTAGCTGTGATGTTATACACTTGGAACCGTCGGAGTAAGTCCTTAATGTCTTGCAGATGGTGCCATACAATTCTTCGAATCCCCGGCTGGACTTCAGTCTCGTCCTTCTCTTTAGCGCATTTGATTGGGTTGTCATCAATATAGGGCTCACATTTTTCTGGAAACGGTTACGGCTAGCATTCTCCTTTGTGCCTCGGCTACCGCGTTCGTAAAGCCCATAGGAGTCACCTGCATCTGCAACTGGCCTACGGGGGTGTGCATTGCGGTGTACGGCCTGTCCTGGACATCCAATGGGAGTTGGTCATATCCTGAGTACAGATCTATCAGGGAGTAAATGCTCCGACCGACGTGCGATTCTGCTAATAAATCGACCTGAGGTAGCGAGCCAGCATCTCGGATGGTTACCACATTCAGCTTCTGCAGATCCTGAATCCACCTTAACGTCTTGTTGGGCTTTCGAAAGACGAACCACCGGTTCGCGTATGGCGACGCCGTAGGTTCTGTGACAAAGGAGTTCTTTTTGCTCGAAGAAGATCTGTCACTTCCCCTGTTATCCCAAATTCATAGGACGGACCCTTGTCATTCCAGCACTCATGTTCTACCGTGTGGATTCTGACCAGAGGAATCACCTTTGCGTCCAACCGTCCCTTTTGGTGATCGCTAAAAGCAAATGCCAGGTGAAACTCTTGGCAGGTCCTTTTGATCAGGCGGTTTTCCTCTTCCGTTAGGAATCCGTCTACCCCTATCTTCATTGTATCGACTACCTCATCTGGTATCCGATGCCCTTCTGTCGCTCCTCTCTTGGATCACTCGAAGGACTTCCTCCTCCTTTTCCATGACCTCTTCCTTTGACGTCTTTTGCAGAATTGAGACTGGCTTCGCTTTCTTCCCTACCGGCTTGTACTTTCGAACACTTCCTTCCGGGATCTTTCTCCCAAAAAATGAACGGTCGGGATTGCCCTTGTCGCCTCTACGACCCGTGGTTGAATACTAACTAATTTTCCATTCAGACAATACCCCTTTTGCACCTCTCCTTCGAATTTGGCCAAGGCTGCCGAGTCCACTCCTACCTTATGGTATTTGAGGGTCTTGATGAGCTGTAACAAATCCGGGATCTCGAGTGCGACTTCCGGCACGTCCATGCATACTTCTTTCTGTTTGGGCAGACTGGCACCGAGTTCTACTTCTGACTCCTTTTCTGCTACCATAACACCTAAGACTTCGTCCTCCTGCCTCCTCTTCTTCTGGGGCAGGCCCATCTTGATCCATTCCTTCTTATTGAATGCCTCCTCAATCATAATTTCTACCCTTTCTCTCACGCCCTCCATCCGCGCGAAAGCCCCTTTTCGTGCGCTATCTTCGAACGACGGTGACCACCTTGCCAACTTCCACTTCGGAGGGTCTCCTCCTGTCCCAAGGAGTGGGGGGAGCTCTCCCCGTCCGGTTACCGGGTCCTCTATATCTACCATGTACGTGCCATCGTGCAAGTGCATGCCTATCATTTCTACGTTTGCGCACCATGGCCTCCCAAGGATAATGTCGTGATCCATTTCCTCCATTACGGTCATCCGCTGAAACGACCAGATTGACACCCTGATTCCTGCCTTGACTGCACATTTCATGACATACCCTGCGAATGAAATTTCCCCACCGGCTCCCCGGATGCTCCCCGTTACTTCCTTAATTACCGTACAGCCTGTGATTGTTGCGAAATCTCTCCTTATGAGAGTGATTTCTGCTCCCCCGTCTACTAATGCATCGGTATGATGTTTTCCGATCTGAATCTTCAATTTCCCTACGGGTAGCGCATGGAAACTGAACTTTGTCCCAGGAGGTGCCCTCATGACTTCGCCACCTTCTCGGTCTGGCAGGCTCAAACGGATGTCTGCAAAAGCTTTCTCAAGATCCTCCAGATCCCCGCGACTCCTTTGAAGGTTAGCAACCTCTTGCGAAACTTCTTCATCCCTTTCTTCTTCTGGTAATTCGGGGTTGTCGTCTATTTCTACTCGCCGCCGAGTCAACAGTTGTCTAAGCCCTTTGAGCAACCTAGGGCTAGCCTGCAACATGGTCTGAAACGACACCGACACCATGGTTCCTAGTAACTTGCTAAGGGTGTCGTCGATCTCGGGCAAGGTTAAGATCGGGATTTGATACTGAAACTTCTTCTTGGCAGCGGTAACCTTGTCTGCAGGCTCCTCTTCCCTAGGTTTCCCATAGACTTTCTCTTGTTCCCCGGCCTAAGGCTCTGCCGGGGGTACGGAGCTTCCAGCAACCTCTTCCATCACGGTGTCACGGATAATCCTTCTCCCGTCCGTCCCTAGCCGAGTAGTCGCGTTCACCCTATCACGTCCGTCGTTTTCCAAAATGAAGTTGACCTGCGGCCCGCGGCCCTGAAGTTGATCCCAGATGATTTCGACCACCGGCTCAGCTTCTACGGCTGCTATCTCTAGCCCATTGAGCATGATAACGGCTTGCCTCATCCCCCCTGGCGAGTTCCAATTTAGCCGTTCTCCTTGTGGTCCGAATATCTTTCCCTTTAACGACCTGGTACATCTCCTTTTTAATATATCATGGTTGAGTTTTGGACATGCGCCCACATAATGTCTCATCGCGGTGTAGTATCTGCACTGCTCGTTAGCTGGGTCTCTCCGTCCAAATCCTCGATTGGCTACCCCGGGCGGAACTGCGGCTTCCTGGGAAGGGAGGGCGGGTCGGGATACTTGCGCCTGCATAACCATTAGTGCTTTTTCCACCCTTTCAATTTTGTGGTTGACTCCGTGCACCCGTTCGTGTAGGCTTTCAATCCGCTTCTTTACCTTGTCGCGTGTCTTACCGGTCAGGTCTATGACCTCCCCTTCCTTAAGCAAGGCCAACATCTCGGTCACTACCGTCTTTTCGGCCAGGTCCGTTACGGTGCTAAAATCCACATCCCTGGTGTTTACGAACTTGCTCGTCTGCTGGTAGGCTGACAGAATCTTGTCTTTGTCGAACTCGGAGAACTGCCTGAGGAAGTATTTGCTCATTATTCGGTCCGTAACCCCGGGGATCCTTAGTGCTACCAGAGTGAATTCCCGTAGGAAGTCATTGTACGTTGCAAAGTTCTTCCTCTGAACTGCCGCTAAGTCGGCCTCCGTAACAATTTTCTCTGCTACCAGATATTTTCTCATCATCACATCCGGGGTCTCCTTCCAAGACCGGCTTGCAGTCACAATGGCCATTATGTCCCGCCCTAGGCTCAGTGACACATGTTGTCCTAGATGATCCATCTTTTCTTCTTCTGTCCATTTCAGTAACGCAGCTAGGTTCTCATAGTTGATTAGGAACTCCGTGATATTTGCCCCGTCGAACGTCAACTTTTTCTTAGCGTCCGCTAGGTAGCCCTGATTTTTGTTCAGTGCTCGTGCGAGGGATGATACTATCTTCTTAAGGCCGCCCTCGGAACTACTGGCCTCGCCCGCCATACTGGTATCCGGTCCTTCCTTGCCGGCCTTCTGTCCCTCCCTAGTCTTTGCAGTTCCTTCCGGGTCGAATCATCCCAACACCCTTTCCCTGAGGCTCCAGAGCCCTTCACACCCCCGCGTTACCGCCGGCGTAGTCGGCAGACGGCTAGCCCTACTATCTATGGCTGGTGGGTTTGTAGCTTTCTCCGCTTCCATCCCCGGAGAGTTCTCTCTTTCTTTCCTCCTTTTGCTCGACGTTCCCCCACGGTCGCTACCCTTATTCCCTTGCCCAGTTCCGCCTCGGCCGGTCCTCCTTTCATCCCGCGGTTCTTCCTGCAGGGGCCCTTCTTCGTTCCCAGTCATCATTTCCTCGATCAATCTTGCCTTGTACTCCGCGGTCCTTTTTTCTATTTTTGCTAGTTTGCGCCTCACATCCGTGACCCTTACTTTCTTAGACACAACTCCCTCTGAATTCCGGGGGCTTGTCCTATCCTTGTTTCTGCCCTCCTTGGTTTCCTGAGTCCCTTGCCTGCTTCCCCCGGCTTTCCCCGAGCTTTCCCCTGAGGAGATTCCCTTCCGGTTCCCTTTGGTACCATCCGGATTTATCGATTCTCTGTCTTTCTGCCCTTCCTCGCTTTGTACGGCACTGCCTCCTAAGCCTGGTCCTCCTTTGCTCTTACGGTTACCTGTCTCGTCCTCATCCTCTGTTGCCATTTTCCCTAGTTCTGCATAAACCAGAGAATTCCCTAGGACACACGCACCGTGAGGCATTTAGGTTCCCTAGGTTCCGGCTTCGTTGGCTTATCTTTATTCGGGAGATAGCCTTCCCCCTATTTCCATTTCTTGATTGCTTCCCTAAGAAGGAGCCACGACTGGCCCTGCTGCCCTGCCGAGCTAAGGGCGTGACTTAGTTTCCTTTATCACAGGCTCGTTTAGAGCGCCCTTGCCCCGTCGAGCCGGTGCGTGGGAGTCCGGCTTAGGCATCCCGCTAGGGAAAGTTTTCCGAGCAGTATTCCCCTTTTCGACCTTCAGGGTCATGTCAACCATTAGGAGTCTACCCCCTTTACTGTCTAGCGGGTTCTGATCATCCGGGTCCGAGGCCCTTTCTTATTTCCATCGGCGAACTTCTGTACGTAGTGGACAATACTCGATTTGCCCTATTGGCCCGCCTGCGGGTGCTAGTCCCGTTCTCGCCCTCGTGGCCCTTCGGGTTCAGTAGGCTCTTCGAATAGTTGTGCCACCCCCGCTAGATAACTTTCCCCTATCTCGATTTCCCTTTCGATTATGCGTTCGCATCCCGCCCAGTCTAGCCGTGGCACCCTAAACATCAGGATATGGATGACTTTCAATAACTCGTGGGCCTTGTTTCCCCAGAACAACCTATGCTCCACAGCGACATCGTAGAACATCCCAATGGTCGGGGGGAGGAAGTGATCTACCCAGACTATCGCCGAGTTTGCCTGTTCCTGCGCCCTCGCGAGGCTCCCGAAGACGAGGTCTATCATAAAACGGGGAACTCGGCACCTCAGCTGTGTGGTTGGTGCCCTGAATTCCCTCCGACCTCCCATTTCCACCCGGGTAAGTAAATCCACGTTTCTTCTAGCCCTGACTGATTGTCGTATCCGTGTCAACACCCGGACCGCCCTCCGAAAGACGGGAGCCAGCTCGTGGCCTTGCGCTATTCCTATCCCCAGCAAGTGCCACCCAGCCTCGGGTAGGTACAGGGCCCCAATTACCTCTAAACTGGAGAATAGATCATCCCCTGGTCCCCGGTTGATTCTCATTCCCATCCACCGACATTCTACTAACATGAAGGCGGTGTCTCTCCCCAAAGTTACGGCCCGCCATTCTACGTTGAATCCCCGATAGTTAGAACTCGATGAGAGGGATACTTCCCATCGTCCGCCGTTATTCTAGGGCGGTCTGGGGTACCAGGGCTCGCGTTCCATTCGCACACGGGGTTGGCGTTCCATTCGCACACGTCTTGCTGCCATTGTTGCCTTGGTGATTCCCTGCATAGTCCACATAGAAAGGGTTACAGCCAATCCTCAGTAAACATCCACCCACTGCCCCCTTTACCCTTCATGTTTTCATTCTTCTGCTTTGGTCCCAACTATCCCTCCATATCCCCAGGAGCAGCAACCTCCTCCGGTTGTTCGTACAGTCGGTAAAGGTCATCTATGTAGGTTGCGCCCCGACCTACTTCCCGCCAGATGACTCTCCACATAGCCTCATCACTTATTTGCGGAACTCCTGGCCTAGTATTTACTGCCGCTCGTAGTATACAAAGCAGAGGTGGCAACTGAGATTTTTTTGAATACCTGTACCTTACCTACCCATACCCTCTTTGAAAACTAACCACCCATACCCTCTTTGAAAACTAACCACCCATACCCTCTTTGAAAACTAACCACCCATACCCATGTATAGATGGCCTACCGGACCTTTACCCATCCTTACCTGCCCAAAAAAAAAAAAAAGTGTACCCGTACCTGCCCTACCTGAACCCCTTCAAACTGTAACTGCCCATAACTGCCCATGGACTTTCTGTTTCAAAACTGCCCATGGCCACCTACACCCAACCTTTTGTTAACCACCTGTACCGTACCCAACCAATTGTTTTTCACCCGTACCCACCCGTACCCACCCACAATTGTATGCACCCACCCATAACCATCCACACTTGTGACCCACCCTCCCCTAACCACACCTAACTGTCCTCAACCGCACTTAACTGCCCCTAAATGTCCCCAACTGCCCC
>BFEA01000037.1:3437543-3454294 GCA_003427395.1 Chara braunii
CCAAAGCTGCTATTCTTCAAAATGTTTTCTCGAAATATTTTCCTATAATACCTGCTAAAAAACTTCTGATTCTATACAATCGCAAGTCCGGTTTTGGACATCTCAGACGCCAGGGTATTGTCAAAAGTATTCCCAAAGACTCTTCAATAAATTCTTAAAAAAAACTGCTATAAAATTTCTGATTCCATATAACTGCAAATCTGGTTCTGGATAAGCATCGTAAATATCGATGCTCTATGTCTTTTGCTGCGATCCAAGCTTTGCTTAGAACTTAGCCAGTTTTCTAATTCTCTTTAAAAACTTTAATTCTCAATAAGTTTCGGATGGATTCTTGATGTCGTTTCTGATTTTGATCGAGGAAGGAGGGGGGGGGAATTAAAAAGGGGATGATGGAAGGAGGAAAGGCGACCTTCAATCAGAGGAAGGATGTTGGTGAAGGTGAGTAGGTCAGGAGGATGAGGCTGGGATGACATGGGCCGGTGCTGGAGTTTGGCTCTGTGACCCGGGGGGAGCTTGAGGCCCATGGAATTATGCCGAGGGTGGAAGGCATAACCAAATCGTCCAACACGAGCGGCGCCGGGGTCTGACCCTGTAACCTGTTTAGGGGCTTGTCGCTATGGGAATTGTCCAGGGAGGAAGGCACTTCCTGTCTGACAGAACTAGGTTGGTCGGTACTGGGGAGGGTTGCGGTGCCCTGTTACCCAAGCAGAAGGGGGTATGAGACCAAGTGAGTTGTGGTTCGAGGACTGAAAGTCGAGACCGACGGCTCTTGGGTTGAGGGGGGGATTTTAGGATGGTTGGCATTTAGTTTCGACCCCCCTTTTTTTTTCTTCTACGGATGGCTGTTCGGGGGTCCTAAGAATGCTTTTGGGCTCTCGGGATTCCTAGCGACTCTTCTTAGGTGGTTTTTGATGCTGTTATACTCAAGGACCTGTGGCTGTTCGATGCCAGAACGACGCTGGCCGGAGCTGGGGTGTTGCCCTGTGACCTGTTGCTGCAGGAGCCTGAGGCCTGGTAGAGAGATCTGGGGATGCTTTGGGGTGGGCATCCTACGGGACAGCTAAGGGTTGTTGCTGGGACGACGCTGGTCGGAGCTGGGGTGAGTTGTGTCGCCCTGTAACCTAGCAGGATGTGGGGTGTGAGACCTAGAAGAGCTCGGCAGGGAGTAGGACAATGTTGGAATGCCTCGGAAGGGGCGCTAGGGATTTCAAGGGTTTTTGAGCATTTGTAGACCCGCCAGGTCTATTTCTATGTTTTCGATTACAAATTTTTACTTAGTCAAAGCCTGTTAAGAAAGGGGGTAGTCTGTTGTGTCTTAAAAATGTTTTCTGGATCCTGGGGTTTTCTGGCAATTTCTTCTAGGTGGTTTCGAGGCTGTAATACTCGGTGACCTAAGGCTGTTCGATGCCTGAACGACGTTGGGCGGTGCTGGGGTGCCCTGTAACCTGCTGACGTAGGAGCATGAGGCCTGGTAGAGAGATCTGGGGGTGCTTTGGGGGGGCATCCCACGGGACAACCAAGGGTTGCTGCTGGGACGACGCTGGCTGGAGCTGGGGTGAGTTGTGTTGCCCTGTAACCCAGCAGGATGGGGGGTGTGAGGCTTGGAAAGCTCGGCAAGGAGTAGGACAGTGTTGGAGATCCTTGGAGGGTTTTGTTAGGGATTTTGCGGGATTTGGGGCTTTTGTAGGACTTTTGCAGTCTATTCCCCTTTTTTCTGAGTAACGGGTAAGGGATTGAGGTGAGAGAGAGAAAGGTATCACGCGTCCTGCTAGTGAAGGGGCTAGCTGGTAGGGCAGAAATAGGGCATATCAGCAGTAGAGATGGTGGCTTTGCTGCAGTAAGTCTTGCCGAAGTGAGGTAAAGAGGACTGTTGGTGGATTCCCGAGTTTTTTTTCTCGATTTTGTTTAACTCTGAAGTTCCTTACAAAAGAGGTCTGAAGTAGCTCTAAGTAGCTCCAAATTCCTTGAGCCAAAGACGGGTGATGGCCCCGGTACCTCAACTTCTAAATTCCACCTTTAGGTCAATTGGACTTTCCTAGTAGGCTCCTAGTCTCATTGTCATGAAATTCTCTGATGACTTTCCTGAACGTATTCGTCATGGGACGCTGGGCCCGGTTCCCAGTTCGTGCCAATTTGTAAAGATATGGTTGTATCTATGGGACGCTGGACCCGGTTTCCAGCAGGTGTTGCTCCCCACCAATAGATGGAGCGCGTTTAAAAAAAAAAAAAAAAAAAAAAAAAAAAAAAAAAAAAAAGAACGATCCACCCATACCCTGCGAACACTGTAGCCGTGATGTTACTGGAGTTGGACCAAGTCCGCCGGTAAGCGAACTTCTTTAGTCACCCCATTTCGACAATATGTGAAGTTCAGATCCCGACGAACTTCAGCAACTCACTCGTCCTCCGCATTGAGTACAATCGTGTTGCTATCGTGATCGAACCAAGTTCTCCCGCATCTGAACTTCCAGTTGGGGACGTTTGGATACCGGGGAACATTTTGTCGCCCCATTCCCAGCGCAGCTGAAGTCAGGATGCCTGCGAAACTGGACGTTTCACCCGTCCTCGCGACGAGTGGAGTCGTGTCGTTTCTGGAAGTGAACGAAGTTCGCAGGCATCCAAACTTCTTCAGTCGCCCCATTTCGGCAAACTGTGAAGTTAGGATGTCGGCGGACTTCATGTCTTCAGCCGAGCCATGACTGTAGTGTTGATGTTACCGAAACTGAACCAAACACCCTTCTCTCAATGTTCGAAGTTCGGATCACGGTGAACTTCGACGACTGTGGGCAGGGGTGCGTAGACAAAGTTCCACCTCATGCGGACTTCAATACTCGTACAAGATCAGGGTATCGTTAAAGTTGGCTGGTATGCGGACCTCAGTGGAATTGAACCAACCACGTCGATATTTGAACTTCTTCATTCTGCCCAGCACAAAATGTGAAGTTCGGATGCCAGCGGACTTCAAGTTTTCTCCTGTGTTCTGCAATGACTAGAGGTGTGATGTTACCGCAGTCGAACCAAACACCCCGTCCCGCAATGTTTGAAGTTCGGATCCCGACGGACATCGATTGTTCCTTGCGGGGGAGTTTAGAGCCGATTTACAGAACTTGTACAAGAGGAGCAAAAATTTCAACTTCGCTTGTATACAGACGATACCGTTCTTCCCCATTTCGACAATCTGTAAAGTTTAGATGCCAGCAAACTTAAACGAATCACACGTCCTCTGCGATCACTGGAGTCGGGGTGTTAACGAAACTGAACCAAGTTAGCTGGTACCTGTTTTCCTTATGTCGCCCCAATCGGACAATATGAGAAGTCCGGACACCTGGGGACTTCGGGCTCTCTCCCGTGTTCTGCAATTACTGGAGTCGTGGCGTTCAGGAGATTGAACCAAACACCCCTTCCCACAATGTTCGAAGTTTGGATCCCTGCGAACTTCGACTGTTATGGGAAAGGGTGTTTAGATGAGGTTCCTTGACATGTGTCTTGTGGATACCCCAAACTTTAACGACCAGCTTCTCTTCCACGAGATATAAAGTCTGCGTGTCAAGGAACCTCTTCTAAACACCCGTTCCCACAGCAGTTGAGGTTCGCCGGGATCCGAACTTCGAAAATTGCGGGAAGGGGTGTTGGTTCAATCTCCTCAACACCACGACTCCAATCATTGCAGAACACGGGAGAGAACTTGAAGTCCTCAGGTTTCCGGACTTCACACATTATCCGATTGGGGCGACTTCTTTTGGTCGCCCTTTTTCGACAATTACTGAAGTTTCAGTGTCGTCGGACTTGAAAGGTTCACGTCCTCTACTACCGGAATGAAAACTCGTTCGCCGACATAGAAAATATGTGAAGTTTGGATCCCGACAAACTACAAGTTTTCACCCGTGCTGTGTGACGAGAAGATCCGTGACGTTACCGAAATTAGACCAAACGTCCACATCCGAATTTCGTCAGCTACAGTGGTCGTGCTACCACAATTGAACCAAACACCCTTTCCCGCAATCTTTGGAGTTTGGATCCCTGTGGACATTGATTGTTCTGTGTGCGGGATTTTAGAGCCAACTTCAAAAATCGTAGGAGAGGAGCGAATACTTCAACTTCGCTTGAACTTCTTCGTTCACCCCGTTTCGGTGATCTGTGAAGTTCAAATGTTGACAAACTTGAACGAATCACACAACCTTGGCATAAGGACTTTCTGTCTCATAGAAGAGGAGCGGATCGTTAAAGTTTCGGGGTATCGAGACTTCTTCTGGTTGCCCCGTTTTGACAATCAGTGAAGTTCGGGTGTCGTCGAACTTGAACGCTTGACATCCTCTGCGATTATTGGGCTCGTGGTAGCATCAGAATTTAATCGAGATCGTCGGCATCCGTACTTCTTCTGTAGTCCCATTTGGACAATATGTTAAGCACGGACACCTGTGAACTTCCAATTTCACCCAGTGGAGTTGAACTTCGTTGATGAACAATGGAGGTCATTGATGAACGAGGTTCGATGCAGTCCGACGGTGAGTATTGTCCATCGGACTGCACATGGCCCCTTCGACGATTGCGACTGTAAACCACTCGCCGGGAAGAAATGGCGACGTAGGCGGGCGGACTCCCTGTTTGCACCCATTGTGGATTTCCTGAATTCACTGTGTGAATCCTTGGGTCGCACCCCCATGTTCGTGCATAATGAGAGTCAATGAGTTAATTGTTGGTTGGCAGATCGGTTGATTGATTGATCGCTTAATTAGTTTGATCAATAGATCGCTCGGCCCACCAACCGTATCCACCAACCACTCGCTTCGATCAATCCGTCGGTCTTTCGATTGAATGAGCAAAGCATCAATCGACCAGCCTACACATCAGAAACGAGCAATTAGGCAAGCGAGCAATCAATCAAATCAAATGGCATGTGGCGGATGATGAGCAATCTATCCATGAATCAAATGACAAGTGGTTGACAACAAGTAATCGATCGTTGAATCAAACGGCACGTGGCGGATAGCGAGCAATCGATCAAGCGAGCAATTGATCAAGCAAGCAATTCATTCGACATGTGTTGTTTGATTCGGCGATCGATTGCTCATCGTCCGCCACGTGTCGTTTGATTCATTGATCGATTGCTCATCATTCGCCACGTGCCATTTGATTTGATTGATTGCTCGCTTGCCTGATTGCCCATTTTTTATGTGTGGGTTGGTCGATTGATTCTTTGTTCGTTAATCACCTAATGAAATGGTACGCTATGAATGGCGAATCAGTCGAACCAATCAAATATTCCAATCAACAGGACATGTGGTCCACAAATGCATGTAGATCTAGTTGTCATGCAATCACACCGGAACAAACAAGTGATTAATCTGCACCCGATCTACCTATTAGCTGATCAATCAATCAAGCGAACATACATACAACCACCGAATGAGTTCGATCTACAGATCGCTCTGGAACAAACATAAGATTGATCTGCAACCGGTCTGGCAACCAAGGTTGAGGTCATACGCGACTGACCTCAACCCGCAAACATCCACGAATTGTGTTCTTTACTTGGTCTCGCATCATACTATTGTAAGTTTGTACCCCAATTCTCTATTGTTGCTTGCTCGTTGTCTCGATTAACAAGTAAGAACGTACCTTATGCGTGGGATGCAACATGTGAGACTGCATTTCAAGCCTTGAACGACGCATTGGTAAGTTACCCTGTACTCCGCATTGCAGATTCCAAATTAACATTCGTAGTCCCATACTGGCTCGCATCCGTAGTAACTACGAATGTTAATTTGGAATCTGCAATGCAGAGTACAGAGTAACTTACCAAGGCCTTGTTCAAGGCTGAAATGCGGTCTCACATGTTGCATCTTACACATAAGGTACGTTCTTACTTGTTAATCGGGACAACGGGCAAGCAACAATAGAGAATTGGGGTACAAACTTACAACAGTATGATGCGAGACCAAGTAAAGAACACAATTTACGGATGTTTGTGAGTTGAGGTCAGTCGTGTATGACCTCAACCTTGGTTGCCTTAGGCTCTAGGCCTGCAACAGACAACCGATGCCCAAGATAGATGACGCTATCCTGTGTAGCACACCGAACATGTTCGGAGCTTTTCCGAACGTCCGAACATGGTCGGGTGTTCGGATGAATGCCTCCCGAACGTGTTCGACCGAACATATTACAAAAAAAAAAAAAGTATTTTTTTTTGTAACTCGAGTTTGGTTACGAATTTGAGCATAGGTCCCAAACAAAAGTTGTTTGTATTATAATTTTACATAACATATATGTTTTTCAGATTTTTCGGAGAACTTTTTTTTTTTTTTTTTATGTTAGCGTTCGGAGAGTTTCGGCGCTCGTTCGTGTTCGGTCCCAAACGTTCGGGTTCAATCACCGAACCCGAACACGATGCTACATAGCCGCTATCCCTCCCAAACTCAGATTTCTCTAAGTTGAGATGGCGTTGCATTTTCTTGAGGATGGTGAACACTTCCTCAAGGTGCCTCATATGCTCCTCGATGGATTTGTTGAAGATCAAAATATCATTGAGATATGCCACCACAAACCGACCAATCTATTCGCGGAGGACCTCGTCCATAAGGCTTTGAAAGGTGGCCAGTGCGTTCGTGAGATCGAAGGGCATTACGGTATATCCGTAAAGCCCATCGCGTGTCTTAAACGCAGTTTTGTGTTGACCTGCAGGATCGACTTCAATCTGGTGGTATCCAGCCTTGAGAGCGATCTTGGAGAGGACCTTGCACCCACCTTCAGCATCAAGCAAGTCATCTATGCGTGACAATGGATATGCATTCTTTCTTGTGACACGGTTTAAACCACGGTAATCAATACACATGCGGAGTTTGCCTCCTTTCTTTGGGACAAACAAAACAGGTGTACCAAATTCAGATTCTTTGGGCTTAATTCATCCCTTGTCGATCATCTCATCGATTTGTTTTCGGGGTTCCTCCACCTCGTCGAATCCCATTCGGTATACACAGCCCTTTGGAGGAACATCACCTTCGACCAACTCGATCGTGTGTCGGACCGATCACGTGGGAACCCCATGTGGCTTGACCAGAACTTCTGGGAATCGATCGAGCAAATTTTGAATACTTGTTGGGACCGGTGGGGGCGAAGGATCAGCAAAACGATCACCTAGAGCAGGTCGCAGATTACGAATAGAGGCGGTCGGATCTGAAGTAGAGTTATTTGGATTAGGAGTGGATAGAGAAGTAGAAATGCTTGAAGTAGATTCATTAGATAAAGTAGTACTAGTACTAGCCGCAAAAGTAGTAGGCACATGAGTAGGGCGAACGTAGGCAACATACATTTGTTTATCCTCTTTGTGCTTGCGCCACTTCTTGCAAAACTGCATGGTTTTGAGAAAAGTCACTGGGGACTCATGCTTCTCATCCAAGAGGACGGGAAGCTCCCTTGAGCATCTTTGACCATGAAAAGTGGCTCCTTCTACTTGGTTCATTCGCATTGGGACTGCAGCCAGCCCAAACCGAGGACTGTGACGAAGGGACATTTATCAAGGACATAGAAGTTTAATGCGTGGGTGACCGTCTTGTCCTTGTCAAAGGTAGTGCAGATACCTTTGACTGCATGTGTAGATGAGACAACCTTTTTGTTGCCTACTTGAGTCCGACAAGGGCTCTGCAAAGCCACTTGCTTCATCCCCAAGCCCACTTTGTGTATCCCGTGTGGTGACATGAAGTTAGTCGTTGCACCACACTTAATCAAGACACGAAGATAGCGGTGGTTAATGAGAAGTTTGAAGAAGAATAACTTTACAATCCCCTATGCACACTATTGTTTCATCTCATCCCAATGCTCTAGGTGATAGTGAAAGTCGACCTTCTTTATCTCATCCCAAGGCTCAACATACAAAACATGACATTCATTAGCCTTGTAGTCAGCAGAAGATGGGGTTTCAAGAGAGGACAGCTGGTCCTTGACATGTTCCTATGAAGAACCATCACTGACCGATTCAGATTCCCTTGCTGTAGAGTGTGCTGATGATTCCTCTACCTTCGATTCGAGTTTCCCTACAGCCTAAAGCATTCTTGGACTTTATGATTTGTTTTAAGGCGATGCAGGCAACCTCCTTTCTTCATCCTATCTGGACGTCCATCCACGGTTTAGTGCTTGCGTCAAGAGCAAGGCTGCAAGGCATCTTGCTTTTCGTCAACTCATGGGTCTGAGTATGTAAATGACGAAGAATCCATGAATGCCTTCAAGAAGACTGCCTTCAAAAGTAAGGGACCCAGGACCACAATGAAGAACAACACTAACACCATTTTTTTCCCCAAGGGAGCGAAAATTTCACCCAAACCGGAAGATCCTGCCACAAAACCATGGGTAGATCTCCGAATAAGTGAAAGTGAGTGGAAACACAGGGTGAAGAAAGGGGTTCGCCTGCATTGCACCAAACCGCGACATTCAGTCCAACATTGCTTCAGATTGCACCAGGGAAACCAGCAACGGGGGTAGAGACATCATCAGCACGCTCTACAAACGGAGAGGTTGATCAAGTGCAAATCCTTCATTTGATTATGATCCCACTCAGCAAACCTCTCCTGAGACCCCATAAGGCTGAGAAAGTACACATCCTATACAAGGAGCCTTGGGTGGAGTCGGAAGAAATTGACTTTCATTCTCTCTTGTCGTGCTAGGCTCACATAAACCAAGAACGCGCGCAAGGGAAAACGAAGTTGATCTTCTTCAATCTCCGCATTAATGACCGTTATATCCGTGCGTTGGCTGATTGTGGCGCAACCGCTAACTACTTCTCCACGCACGACATTCGTAAGGCACGCTTGGGAATGAAGCAAGTGACTTTGTAGAATCCTTGTCGGACCCAAGTGGGCAACCAAGAGGTTGTCACATCTACGCATGCAGTCAAAGGTGTGCGTACTACCTTTGACGCAGACCGCACAATCACGCATGAGTTGAATTTCTATGTCCCCCTTCGAGGCGGTTATTGGCTTGGGCTGGTTATAGGCCCAATGTGAAAGAACCACGTGGAAGGACTCACAGTTCATGGTCAAAGATGCCATGGGAATCGAGCGTCCAGTCCTCTTGGATGAGCCGCACGAGTCCCAAGTAACTTTTCTCAATGCAATACAATTCTGCAAAAAGTGGCGCAGGCGCAAAGTTGATGAGCAAATGTATATAGCCTTTGTTAGGCCAGCTCATATGCCTTCTATTTTTGTTGTACATAATGATTGTACTTTGCATGCCATTTCTACCTCTAATGCAACTACTTCTACCTCTACTAAATCTACTTCTGGTCCAAACGACTCTGTTTTAAATCCTTTTGTTTTGGTTTCACCAATGCAATCCGGGATGCTTGCACCTGAATGTGATGATCCACCTCCGGAGATCCCATCAGAAATTCATAACCTTCTCAACCTATTTCCCGAAGTCTTGGCCGAACCGCATGGAGTTCTTGTGCGTCCAGTCCGACACAAGATCGAGTTGATAGAAGGTAACACTTCTCCAAAAGGTTGTGTCTATCGAATGGGCTCAGGCGAATTGGAAGAGTTGCGAAGACAACTTGATGACATGATTGAGAAAGGATGGATCAAGCTAAGTGAATCCGAATTCGGTGCAACTGTTCTGTTTGTCTCTACGAAAGGAGGCAAACTACGGATGTGTATCGATTACCACGGACGGAATAGGATTACAAGAAAGAATGCATATCCTTTGCCGCGTATTGATGATATGCTTGATGCTGCACGTGAGTGCAAGGTCTTCAGCAAGATCGATCTCAAATCTGGCTACCACCACATTGAAGTCGACCCTGCAGACTAGCACAAAACTGCATTCAAACCTCGCAACGGGCTGTACGAGTTTACCGTCATGCCCTTCGGTCTCACGAATGCACCGACCACCTTTCAAAGTCTCATGGACAAGGTGTTCCGCAATCAGATCAATCGATTTGTTGTTGTTTATCTGGATGATATACTAATCTTCAGCAAGTCAATGGAGGAGCACATGAGACACATTGAGGAAGTGTTACAGATCTTCAAGGATGCGCAGCTCCATCTCAACTTGGAGAAATCTGAGTTTGGGAGGGACAATGTCATCTACCTTGGAGGTCATCCGCAACTCGCCTCAACCGGCCAATGTCCGCGAGTTCCGTTCTTTTCTTGGTCGTTATACTATTGTAAGTTTGTACCCAAATTCTCTATTATCGCCTGTCCGCTGTCCAAGTTGACAAGTAAGAATGTGTCTTACACATGGGATGGGGAATGCACAACAACCTTCCAAGCGTTGAAGGAGGCTTTGGTGAGTCATTCGGTGCTCCGCATTGCAGATCCCAAACTTACATTCGTAGTAACTACGGATGCAAGCTTGTATGGGATTGGTGCAGTGTTGCAGCAAGATGACGGCGATGGCTTACGTCCGCTTGAATATTACAGCAAACGCATGCCCAGTCACATGGTAGCTGCCTCCACTTACATGCGAGAACTACGCCTTGAGAGAGGCACTAGATCATTGGAAACACTACCTCTTGGGTCGTCATTTCAAAGTGTTATCAGATCACGAGACTTTGAAATGGATTCAGACACAAATTAATCCATCAACCACATTGAACCGTTGGCTGCATGAGATTGATGTGTATGATTTTGAACTTAAGCACAAGAAAGGTTGTTACAATCGCGTTGCGGATGCATTGTCTTGCCATCCTGAGTACATGACTTGCCTTGTGGGTTCCTATGATCTTCGTAAGAATTTGAAGGAGGAACTCATTGAGCACACTGCCAAGAACCCGGAACTCAGTCCCATCCTTGAGCAGATTCAAGCTGACCCTAGCAGTCAGCCTCATTTCCATGAGTGTAAGGGCTTACTTTTTCGATGCTACGGGAAGCACGAACGACTGTGTGTACCCAACCATGAAACAATCCTTACTCACTTCTTGGACTTGGCTCATGGTCGGAGTGGACACTTCGGTTTTGAGAAAACATACGGAAGTCTGCTGCAAAAGTTTGTATTGCCAAGAATGAAAGGAATGACACGAAAGTTTGTGGCTGAGTGTGAAGTTTGTCAACGCATCGAACCGTCGCAGCAAAAGCCCTATGGGCTGCTGCATCCTCTTCCTATTCCTGATGGACCGGTGAGTCTCTTTCCATCGACTTCACGGACATGGGGAAGAAGAGTAGGAATGGATATTCGCAAGTAATGGTGATCGTTGATCGCTTTTTAAAATTTCTAAATTTGATTCCATTACCACCTCACGCCCCAACTGACCTTGTGATCAAAGAGTTTCATAAGAAGTACATTCTGCAGCGTGGGCCCCCGAAAACACTCGTGAGTGACCGGGACACTAGGTTCATAAGTGCAGATTGGAAGGACTTCACCTCCCAGATCTATGACATCAAGCTCAAGATGACATCTGGTCGACATCCCGAAGCCAATGGGCTGGCCGAGGAGATCAACCAGACTGTGATCCAACTTCTCCGAGCTCTAATTGTGCTTGCTTAGAACTCTTGGGATGAGAAGTTGCTGATTGTGCAGGGGTTGTACAGCTCCATACACTCCTCCACCGGGATGACACCTAACCGACTGCACCTGGGGTGGAAAATTCGCAATCCTCTATCCTATCTGTTTCCTGAACAGCCACCTGGCTTGACACCTGGCCAGGCAGTCTACAACGCTAAGTTTGATCGTTTGCTCAAAGTTGTTGTCGCAACTATGGAAAGGCAACGCAATGCCATGATTAAGCATGCAAACAAAAAGCGCCAGCCTGACTTCACAATGAGAAGTTATGTCTCGTTAAGATGTCTGAGTTTTCTAAAGAAGAAGGTGTATCACGGAATCTTCTTCCTCAGTACTACGGTCCGTGGAAGGTGCTGAACCAAGTAGGAGATGATTCCTTTGGTCCTTCTTACATGATCGACGTGCATACTCATCTGCGCACGTACCCAGTCTTTCATGCATCGAAGTTGTTTCCGTATGAACCACCTGAAAATTTCCCGTATCGAGAATCAATGATTCCCCGCGCAATCAATGGCGGTCACGAGGTTGATAGAATTGTCGAGCAGAGTGGGAAGGGAAGAAACAGACAGTACAAAGTCCATTTTCTGTACCACCCATTGAATGACTCGCGAGTTATCAACGCATATGAACGATTGATTAGTTCTGAACAACAGCCTAAATTCACTGCTATCCTCACTCCTATGGAACATACCCGATCTCTCTTTGCTATTTACGCTTATGATGCATTATGCAAGGACTCTGATTGAGTTACTCGCTCGAAGGGACCTCGCTCTTGAGGGGGGGTTAGTGTAATGACCCACCATAACACAGACTGAGAACACTACTGATTTCTAAAGTTTTGCCAGTGGAATGGATGCCTTGCTGAGATTCCCCCATTCTGTTGTGTTTTCTAAGTCTGTATATGTGCGTGCCTGTTGACTTGCATGTCTGTCTGAGTGCTTGTCGGCATGAGTGTGTGTGTGACCCGCAAGGGTACTTGCTTGTTTGGCAGGCCCGTAGGGCCGGTACTTACCTGTGGCCGTGGCATTGAGGGTTGCAGCAGGGAAAACACTCAAGTAGCGGAGCCAGGGGCCCGCGGTGCTTAGAGCAGCGGGAAAAACACTCAAGTAGCGGAGCCAGGGGCCCGCGGTGCTTAGAGCAGCGGGAAAAACACTCAAGTAGCAGGTAGGCCGGTACCACACCCAGTAGCAGTAGATGTGCCGGGTACTCGAGGCCGAGCAGAAGAAGACAAAGTTGGCATCTTTAGAGGCCCAGTAGCGGTAGGCTAGGTCTAGGCCGGTACCAGTCCATCCACTCTGAGTCTAGAGCCTGTACGGGCAATATCAGAGTCTGCAATGATGTTTCCCTCCGAAAAGGAGGAGGTACTGGTTGCTTGGGAGGCCAAGTGGCCTGTAAGTCACCGCCCAGGAGGCAAGCAGGCTGCTATATCAAGAGGCCGAGGCAAGAGCTCGGCCTCATTCTTCAGTGTGCGAGTTGGGCGTCACGCTGTTGGAGCGCCGGTTGGAAGAGCTGGTTGTTACAGCGCTGCTGGGAGGAAGAAGTCGGGAGCCTCCACCTTGGCTATGGTAGAGCTCGGGCGGTAGGAGGAGGAGGGAGAAGGGGACCAAGGGGGAGAGTGGCGAGGTACCTACCTGGCTACGGTGAGCACCATCTTCATCACCTTGTCAGGCGCTGCATCTGGAAGGCCCCCGTGGGGGTAATGCCGCACCAAGGAAGCTCAGGGTAGAGTCAGGCATGGTGGTTCAGTGAGCAGCAACATAGCTGCTTGAAGCGACAGCGGCATAGCTGCTTTGGGTTGTCCTTTGGACAGGAGGCTGAAGCCTCAGTAGTCCGCCATAGCCTCGGCCTGCAATGACGAGGAAGGAGAAGGGTGGCCATGGCTATGGTGGACCTCATGTTGTGCCTCCGGTAGACGTGGGATTCGAACATTGATTCTGGTTCAGCCATTCAACATTATTATTGTTCTTTCTTGTTTGAATAAGAGGGGAGGAGATAAGGAGGAGGAGATTGGTTGGCGAGGAAGAAGAGCCTTGTCATTGGTCTATGATGGAGTACATCGTCTTCTTCTTCTTTCTTACTTCTTCTTCTTCTTCTTTCCCTCTCTCTCCTCTCAAGTTCATTCATTTCTTTTTGCAATTGGATGACATTGTACTTTCTGATGAATGTATACTTCGAAATTGGCCAGGATCGTAATAGACTTCAAATCCAACTTAGAGAAGTACTTCGCGCCGCCCAATTGCTCAAGAAGATCGTCCATGCGAGGAAGAGGCCCCACATTCTTGACGGTTTGCGCGTTGAGCTTGTGGTAGTCGATGCACAATCGTAGATCCTTGTTCTTCTTCCGTACAAAGAGAACTGGCGCTCCGTATGGAGAGCTACTAGGGCAGATCCAGCCCTTGTCCAACAAGTCATCGAGTTGCACGCGGAGGACCGTAAACTCCTCGCTCATGCGATAAATGCAACCTTTCAGCGGCACTGCACTGACCTCAAGAATGATCCCGTGAGAGATTGGCCGATCCACCACCACACCGGTAGGTGACTCGAAGATGTCGGCGAACTCATCAAGCAATCGCACCACACGGGAGTCCGAAGACAAGTCCGTGGGTGAAGAATCGGCTACCGCGATGGTCCGCAGGAAGCATAGGCCTATCTCGTCGGGCTGCTCATAAGCGCAAGTAGCCCGGAACGACTTGGCCGTTACCACTTGGCACCAAATTGAAGGGTGCGGAAGAGGAATAGTACACGGCACTTCGGCGCCGAAGGCGCCGAGAACAGTAAGAATCCGGCGTTGGAAGTTGACCGTGTGATCCGCACTTGCAAACCAAGGCATTCCCAAAATAATGTTGAAGTCTGTGTCCAAAATGTCGAATGTCACCGGTTCGCATGCATGAGGTGCAAAATACACCGGTACGGCCTCGATGTAGCGGTCGATAAGTTGCTGTGTCCTTCCGTCCGCCAACTTGATCGTCGTCGAGTTTGCCTTCCTTCGAACTTGTGCGCCAAGGCCAGCCTTTTACATAAAGGCCTGACTCATAAAATTGCGAGACGCACCGCTATCTAGCAAAGCACTGCAGGACGCTTGCCCAACTTGGATGCGAACATAGAGGAGCGGTGCGTTGTTGTCGTCGTACCGCTGATTGCGAAACTCGCGGGCCACCTTGGTAACATATGCAAGGATGTCCCCCACCGCGACTTCGTCATCCGTCGGCGAAGTTGGTGGTGCATAGAAGGATAAGTACGTGTGAATATGAGCGCATAATGTTGCGCATTGCGGTCCCGGCAAGCGGTCTGTGGTCGGGAGAGGAAGCCATGTGAAATCCTCGGACGTGGGCGGGTCTAATACCTCTACGTTGAACTCGCGTGCCGAATCGCGTGAAGAACCACTTGAAGACGATAAGTTGTCGTTGTCGGACTGAGAAGATGCCGCACACACGTCTTGTCCTTGAGCATGAGTACCCAGCGTAGGAACGAGTCAGGCAGCATAGTCCTCAAAAGAATAAAGAAGAGGAGGACTATCGACTTCCGCATGTGCCTCGAAACGAAGGGCGGTCACCCGCGAAGTGACCGGTTCCGAAGGCGTCGAGAGTGTCGTCGACTTACTCCCAGCGGTGCGCAGTTTCCCGATTTGCCCTTGCCTTTCGACGGGCAGCCCATTGTCTCGTCGAGATCGTTGTTACACCACAGACAATAACAAAATCTCGTGCGTGCCTTGTATGCTTGCTCGGAGAGACCGTATTGGGACCATGGGGCTGGAGCTGCTGCGCCGGACCCGGGGCTAGATGTGGTGTTTGTCTTCGTCTTGCCGCGTCCTCGGCCTTTGCCGGGGCGGCCACCATCCCGGGCGGCTGCGAATCTGTCCCCTTCATTGGCAGACACTGCCTCGCTAGTTTGGGCGATTGACGTTGCCGTTGCGACCACGACCACTTTCGACCGATGATGATCTCTGCTCGGGCCTGTCGCAGATGAACAGTAGAGGTTCTTAGCCTCCTTGTTCGTGAAAATAATCTGCGCGACCTTGTCGAAGAGCTCCGCCAGTGTCGTCAGGGTGTCCTCGACGTGAGTCAAGGCATTGTCCAATGTCGGACACGACCTCGAGATGAAGTAGTGTTTGATGGCTTTGAAGCCTATTTGAATGTCTGGGACGAATATGAAGCGTTGGTACTCGGCAATCTAGTCAACACTCGGCAGCGTGCCTTATTTGAAGACCATCAACTTGTCCATTGCCTTTATCTCCGGCGGCTCTACTTGGAATCGCTTATGCCACGCCGCCTTTAGATCATCCCAGCTGACCTTGGTATGCAAGTCGGCAGCCATCACTCCGTAATTGGACAGGAGATTGTCCAGCCATGCTTGGCATGCGCCCCCCGAGCGGGAGTACAAGTACGCGTGATGCTTGTGCTCGTTGATGTAGAGTAGCTACAACTTGAGTTCGAACTTACGGAACCACGGAATCGAGTCCGTCTTCGTCGAATCGCAGAAGATCTCCTAATCATCGAACTTTGGAGTTGTCTCGCGTGGTTCTAATCTCGAGTGAGTGGCGACAGTACAGATCCGCTGCTCCAACTGTTGCGTGGCGTTTTGCTGTAACTGCACGCCGTCCTTGAGGGATCCGACGTCAATCTCCAATGCCTCGAGGCGATCGAAGGTGTTGGAAGAGCTGGCAACGGGGGTGGCGACGGTTTGTTCCAGCTGCTGGAGGCGGCTGGTGAGTTGGTCAAACACCTAATCGTGTGTCTGAACCGCGTCGTTGAGGTTGTGAATGTCCTCCTGCTGTGCAATGCACGTGGCCAGGAGGTCCGTGAGATGGGAGAAGAGTAGAGCGATCTTGTTTCCATTCTCTTCCAGTTTCCCATTCTCAGCCTCGGCCCGCCAGTCCGTTGCCATTGTAAGCAAAGCTCGCTCTCCGCTGAATATCTTCTCGCATCGTTGAAGTCGTTCTTCATTGGCAGCCTTTGCTGCTGCCTCGTCTTCCTGGCGTTGTTGTTCAATTGCCAACAGACGTGTCTTCTCGGCGTCCTCTGCCTTCTTCTTTGTTGTGGCTGCTACTGCATCCGACTGTTGCTTGGCTTCGGTAATCAGAAGCAGCATCCAGGCCTGATAGGCCTCGTCTGTTTTCCCGGACTTCTGGTCCATAACGGTTGTTTGCAAGTGCAAGAGCATAGACCAGGCCGTGGGCCTCCTGACGTGGTACTCCCTGCTGCTGACGTCAGGGTTGTCGAGCCCCGACCCCGGGGCCCCGGCGGGGGTCCGGGGGTCCGGGGGTTGGC
>BFEA01000037.1:3481037-3501190 GCA_003427395.1 Chara braunii
CCACACACATATGGTGCACAAGTGCCACGGCACTTCCACACTCTCATGCGAAGTGAGCATCTGTCAAATGGGAGGCTGGCCAGTCCTTTATAGTGCTGGACTGGTCTGGCGTGCCCTGCATCCAGCCTCAAGTGTCTGGGACTCCTGCCCAGTACCCGTTGTTGCAAAGTGTGTGTCCCAGTATCTTTTCCCATGGTCTGCTGCTGCTTTGGGCCATCGGGCCTGTCTTTTGGACTCCTAGTCTGAATCAGGACTGACTCATGGGATTATGACTGGACTGGGACTGTGGCCTTTGACTCATTGCCGAACAGACGTGACTTCCCATCGAGGAGAAATGACCCTTTATCAGTCTTAAAAACCGTGTCCAATACCTGTTCGTTCAGGACCTGTTTGTGACTGTTCAAAATGACCTTTCATTTCATTATGAATGTGACATTTGCCTCAGGAACTTTGTCTTTTGGGTTGCTGCTCGTGAATTTAAGTTCTGGCCGACAGGGCCCCTCGCTGTTGGGGTACTCATCTGGGGTCTAATTCGTAAAGGCCCTTTTAAAATACAGCAAATATTCGGAATTACTCAGATGAGAGTACGCGCAGTTGGAGAATGATAACTGCAAGAGGGATTTCGCGTACCGTTTTAAAAAAACGAATTTCGGAAAAAAAATATTCCAGATTTTCCAAATAACGGGAAATTGCAAAAGGAAATCGAAATTTTTGAAAAGAAAGATATTCCAGATTTCCAAAAACGAAATTTCGAATTTTCAAAAGAAAAACGAAAACGGAAATTTTAGATGTTGCGCTATTGCGATTTTCCACAACAGAAATAGCGAGAAAACAAAATCCAAGAAAAGAAAAAAAAAGACGATTTTTGGCAGTGAGGTCAAATCGTGATTTTGGGGGCTAAGTAGTGTGCTCTAATCAATCAATCAAGACTAATCAGCTACCTAGTCCCCGCACACATGTCAGATCAGGTTGTCCTGATTCACGTGCGGTGTTCCGATACCAACTGTTACATGCCCAGTTGGGCGATGTACATAATAAACCGAGGATCCGCAATGTGAGACAAAGGACTGAATGGACAATGCAGTGCAAGTGAAATCTCAACAAGCAGTGTACATTTTGATACATACAAAAATGGTGCTTTATAGCGCAGTGGAAGACTTAGATACAAGTCCTGACCTGACCGGGACTGACCTCTATCACGTAGTGCAAGACAGCGCAGCAGAATGCTAGAATACCAATGACTAGCCCAATCAATGTTGCAACGCAGACCAAACATACATCATCCTCATCATAAAGTGTGAAGGGGCCTGGCGGTGCACACAGCAAGAATGCGCCAGATCCAAATCATGCACAGACGAAGAGGAGGGGAACAGACGAAGAAGAGGGGGAGAGATGGGAATGTCGTCAACACCAAGTCTTTGTTACAAGTCCCAAATAATCCCTCGTCAAAATGTCTGAAGCCCAATATCGAGTCTGGATCCAAGTGTCACCAAGCCCGCTATCTCATAGTCTGCTGATGGAGTGAAGTCAGGTAGCGAGAGGGTGAGAGGGAGATGGTGGACTGAGAAGAGGAAGAAGAAGAATTCTCTCTCTCTCATATGCCAGGTACTAACCTGCGAAGATGGCACTGTGCTGCAGGTACCTCAAAGGCGAAGCTGGAGCTATGGCACTGCAGGTAAGTATCCCTGGCCTCCGCCCAATCTCTCTCTCTCTAGTACTACTCTAGCTCCTAAGAGCGCCCAGCGCTGAAGACTACTGCTAACGCTCCTAGCGCCCAGCGCTGAAGACTACTGCTAGCGCTGCTACTACTCCTGCAGCGCTCCTCCAGAGTTCTGCTGCCGAATCCTGAAGACTACCCCCTGCCTCCTGAACTGCACGTGAAGTGCCTGGGAAGTACCTAGGAACTACCTGCTGGTCTGCAGGGCGGGCCAGTCCTATATAGTGCTGGTCTGTCCAGGAGGCTGCTCTTGCCAATGCCGAAACGTGCCAGACCCTAGCGTTGAAGCTCAACCAGGGGTTGTATTGAAAACAGGCCCGAAATGGCCTGTGCTAAAACGCTGGTTTGTTGGCTGAGTTTCAGGGCGCGTCGAACTGATGAGGGCCTCTTCCCCCACCATGGCCACAGGTAAGTACCGGCCCTGAGGGCCCAATGAACGAACAAGTGCCCTTGCGGGTCACACACACACTCAAGCCAACAAGCACTCAGACAGACATGCAGACCAGCAAGCGTGCCCACAGACAGACTTAGAGAACTTAGTAGCAAGCGGGAAACTCAGCAAGGCATTCAGTCCATGAGCAAAACTCAGAAATCAGTTGTGTGTCTCAGTCCGTGTATGGTCGGGTCATCACACTTGATAAATTTAATAATTTCCACTTTAATCAGTGCTTCCCCTGCTTTGCCACCAGTCAATGACGAGAGAGACATGAACGAAGATAGTCCCCTGCACTGTTACGTCACCATATTGAGCAGAAGGGGCTCTGATAGCCCTACCTCCCAGCTACCATCCTTGAGTCGAACCGGGAGGACCACTATACCTTTTTTTAAGAGAAGGGTGTCTTCCTGATTTTTGTCCAGCCACTGTTTGAGGCGCTGGCGCTTACTTGTTAGTTCCACTACCAGGTGATCTGTGGAAAGTCTCTCTCCTTCGAATAAATCTTTTTCCTCTTTTCCCTCTGCTTTACCGTTTGCTTCCCTTGTGTGAAGGTCATCCGTAAGATCAATTTCCTCTGTCAATGACTGAGACATGTACTTGTTGTTTTTTCTTCCTCCTCTAACTTCACAGCATACTCTTCTCCCATGTCCCCAACCCTTTGTTGAGTCACTGTGGAGGCTGTCTGAGAATGAGTTAATATCAAGTACTTCCTTTCCCCCATGAGCTCAGACACAACCTCTTTCAGTTCACGAGTCTCTACTATTTCTGTTTGACGGGGGCACGGCATGTCCTCTGAAAATGAGTCTTCCCCTGGGTCACTGGCTGTCTGTGACACCTCAGCAATCTATTTAAGTGTTTCATCCCCAGGTATGCTTCCAAAGTCTCCCACCCCATGTTCACCTGCTCCTTCGTTGTAAGGTGATGGAGCAGAGAGAAGAGGCCCGCTTTGTGGGTTCGAATCCGCCATCCCATTGCTGGTACTGACGTGAGCATGGTCCCAGGTGGATCGTGTTGCAGTGTGTTTGAGCCCACCAATCCCATCTCTTGGATGATAATGGGATCTGCTTGCTGGGCGTGTAGCATCGCAACTCTTACCTCCGAAGTGCTGGTAGGGGGAATAGCCTGGTGCAATAGCTGTTGAGTCTGATCACTTGCCATGACAACTTCTCTGCATTTTCCTTCTTTTTTACTTTTTTTTCTTGTTGAAAGCAGACTTGTCTTTTCTCTGTGTAAGCATGTAGCGGCATAGCATTGCTTGCCGCCTTGAAGACTCAACCACTATTTTTCTGATTTCACCCGGGTAAGTTTTGAATTTCTCCCTAGCCTTTTTCTCTGGCTGCATCCGTTCCTGTTCTTTGTTGTGTTCTCGTGACTTCAGGTTCTTTTTTCTAGCTATTGCATTTATTCTTTTCAGGCTTCTGGCACTCTTGTTGTATGCTGTCAGCCCCTCCTTTCGCTGAACATCTCCACTTTCCATAAATGGGTGCTGCATATACATATTCTGGTCACCTTGCTTGTGTTCCATCAAGCAAGCACTCCCTCAACCTGATCCATTTTCTCACCATTCTGCCTGGGTTCCATGAGGAATGTTCTCCCAGCAGACTGTGTGAGGGAAAACCAGCTGGAAACAATAAATAGCAGCTTGTTGCTAATCTCTACCCAATCTATGCCTGGCGGGAGACCATATTGAACAGCCATCTTAAGGCATATGCATTAACTGACAGTGGATGTTTTGGCACACTTCCTCTGCCCAAGTGGGAGCTTTCATTTTTAGATTAATTAATAACCAGTCAGCAACTTTTGCTAGTTCTGTGCTTAAGTCTGCTGTGGCATCCAGGTCTTTCCCCTCAGGAATCAGCGGATTTAGGGGGGAGGCCGCTATTGGAGCATTTTCCACTTCCATCCGGTCTGTGCCAAAGGCATCCTTGAGAACGTGAACATCCATCAGCTCTGATTGCTCATCATAACCATCATGCCCCCTACAGTAGCCTCATTCGAGCCACTCGCTGCATTTCTTAATTCCTCCTCATTCTGCTGTTGCTGTTCAGGGCAAGGAATATAAGCAAGAGCCATAGACAGGAAACCAAGTTGCAAAATCACGCAGAAGTCCAGATAGTCATGTACCAAGCAGAGAGCTCGAATAAAGCAAGATCCCATCCAAATAAGAGCAAAGCAGTGAACTCGTGTGTCAATGTTATTGCCCTCAGGCCCCACCAACACAGTATCCAATGTCGCTCATCTCTGTCTGGCGCCCAGCGCCCAGCCTACTCTACTGAGCCTATCTAGCCTCTCTACATTCATGCAACAGGATCACTTCCGACGTTGAAGACCAATGTACATGACGTTGACGCCAACGCCGACCTCCCACATACACCAGGTGCGTTCTCTCTTCTCCCCTCGTCGGACCTTGACCACCCACTCATGCTCCTCCTACCCGAAGACCACCTTCGCTCATCACCGGCATGCGCCCCTGCAGCCCGGCTATGGCTGCTGTGCACCCGCTGCCCTGCAGCGCCCCTCTCACCTCATAGCGCCCGCAGCGCCCCAGCCAACAGTGCGCATGCAGACGCTTGCGCAGCAACGCCGCAGCGTGTCCACATTGCCTGCCTAGGCCAGAATGCCCTCCCCCTGGCCAGCGATCGTCCTATATGGAAGCCACGGCCCTGTTTGGCTGCGTGGGCCTGGCAGAGGAAGCTCCCAGTAGCTTCCGGTCGGGCCCCAGTGTCTGCGCCCAGGCCCTGTCTGCCAGTTGGGCCAGGCCCCTGTTTGGTTTGGCACGTCCAGGCAGCCTCCAGGCTCCAAGTGTTTGCCATCTTCTCATTGGCTCACTGGGCCTCTGTGATGACAATGCTGCCTTCTGATTCGCCCACGGCCACTTCGTGATGTGTCAGCCTCACACTGCATGTGCCCAGGGCGCAACCACCCGGCCCTGGGCTCAACTGCTTGACGCAGCTGCTGTCTCTGGAAGGAGCCCAGGGTGAGGCTCACGGTGCACTTCAACCAACTGGCGTGATGCAACTGTCTGATACCCACACTGGGAAATATTGAGATAAGGGCCTCTCGTGGATATTCAGGCCCGCCTTCACTTAGGTGGGCACGATGCTTGCTGGGGGCCACAGCCCAGATCATGTGCATGTTGGCTAGGGCCCCGCGATGGCAAATTCCTCACATCAGGCTGTACTGAGGATACTGGAGACTGTGTTGACTGCTGGGGGGCATCTTTCTTCCTCAAGCATTTTTCTCTTTTACTTCCCTCCACCCTGCAGCAGTTGACTTACAATTTTTTGGCTAATAGGAGGATGGATCCGGACCGATTACTTTGTCTTTCAGGCCCTTTTTCAGCGTGTAATGAACCCAGACTGGAAGATACTCGTCAGACGTCGAAGTACAAGTTGACTCAGATCTAAACAATGTCTCAGATCTGAACAATGTCTCCAATAGTCATCAAAGTGATCTCTGAGGCAAGGTCTCGTTACCAATAGACGAAGAGAGTGGAGGGAGAATAAACAATAGGAGGGTGGAAGCGATAATCAATGACCACCAAGAGAGTAGCCCAAACATTACCCACTTCTTCTCCGGGCTTCCCCTCGCCTCCACGTCATCAATCAGTATCCAGTAACAATTCTGACAAGACCTGATCACATAGAAGTGCCACGTGGCACTGTCCTCTCGTGGAGACAATGAAGACAAACAGCAGTGCACACTATCGACGTCAACCTCAGGTGAGTACCAGTTCCCCAATCGTCCACAGATCCCGATCTCCCTCCTTGTTGCGACCAATCACCTCATGTAGACAGCGTGGCCAGTGCCACGTCAGCAATGGAGACAGGTGGAGACAGGCGGCATGCGCCACATCAGCAATGTAGACAGGTGGCATGCGCCACATCAGCAATGAAGACAAATGGCCTGCGCCACATCAGCAATGTAAACAGGTGGCATGCGCCACATCAGCAAAGTAGACAGGTGGCATTCGCCACATCAGCAATGAAGACAGGTGGCATGCGCCACATCAGCAGAGGCTGGCGCTCAGCATGCTGCCAAAGTTCGCGTCGTCGTCCACAGTGCCAGCGCACAACCAGCGTCAAGCCAGCGTCCAGCCAGCATCGAGCCAGCGTCATGCTAGCGTCCAGCCAGCGTCAAGGCAGCATAGCAAGACTGAATGTTGACCTCCTGGAGACCAAGCATTATATAGTGTTTGACGAGGCAGTCTGGCCTCATGTCTCCTACCCACAGTTGTACAGATTAACTCACAGCCGAGGGGCTGGATTGTGTACAGTTGCAGACTTTCACTTGGTCCTCATGTTGTCTTGGTACCTGCATACAAACAAGTGTGTGTGTCTGACCGGCGGCCTGGGCTGGGTCCACTTTGACTTTGACTGTTGGTCGTCAAGCAGTTGACTTTGGTCAACTGTCACCCGCTCAGGCCCTGAATATGCAGGGGTCTTTTCTCCCCTGCGCCCTGAATATGTTAGGGGTCTGGCGCCTGAGTGGTGGCCTAGCGAGGCCCTTAGACATTCTACGAGGCATACTTCATGAGTTATTGCATTCCTGCCGGCCCAAATTTCGAGTTCCATCGCAGAAACACATCAATTTTCCTTTAACCCACGTTCATATGCAGCAGCAATGTCAGGAGCAATAGGTAGAAGTTCCTTTTTGCTGAACCATCTAGCTTCAGTAAGGGGTTGAGACATGAACTTTACCTTATATTGCTTTTGCGGTCGTCCTCTGGCGTACTGCGCAGCCACACAGGCCTGCAGGGCCCGACCAGATGGAAAATAAGGGCCCTACACGCCCTGTGTCGTTTCAGCCTAAAAGCCTGAAAACGAGGGCCATTTTCGGGCCCTCATAAGTCGACCTGCCCTGAAACTCAGGCGCCAAACCAGGGTTCAGCATAGGCCATTTTGGGCCTGTTTCAAGACAACGTTTGTTTGAACTTCAACGCCAGGGTCTGGCACGTTTCAGCATTGGCAAGAGCAGCCTCCTGGACGGGCCAGCACTATATAGAACTAGCCCGCCCTGCAGGCTGCAGGTAGCTCATAGGGACTTCCCAGGCAGTTCACGAGCACTTCACGTGCAGGAGGCAAGAGGCCGTCTTCAGGATTCGGCAACGGCACGTTGGAGGAGCGCTGCAGTAGTAGTAGTAGCGTTAGGAGTAGCCTTTAGCGCTGGGCGCTATTAGGAGCTAGAGTAGCGTTAGAGAGAGAGAGAGAGAGTTGGCGGAGGCCAGGGAGACTTACTTGTGGTGCCATAGCTCCAACTTCGTCTTCGATGTACCTGCAACAAGGTGCCACCTTCACAGGTTAGTACCCAACTGAGAGAGAGAGAGTTCTTCTTCTTCCTCTTCTAAGTCCACCATCTCTCCCTCACCCTCTTGCTACCTGACTTCTCAGTATCTGCAAACTACGACAGAGAGAGAGAGAGAGAGAGAGATTGGTGACTTTGGGACTTGACGACATTTGGATTCAGACTCGACATTGGGATCGAGACACTGGACGAGGGATTATTTGGGGCCTGTATCGAAGACTTGGTGTTGACGACATTCCCATCTTCCCCCTCTTCTTCGTCTGACACCCTTCCTCTTCGTCTGTGTATGGTCTGGACCTGGCACCATCTTCCTGTGTGTAGCGCCAGGCCCTTCACACCTTGCAATGATGATGATGTATGTTTGGTCTGCATTGCGACATTGATTGGTCTGATCATTGGTATATTAGCCTTCCGTTGTGCTATCCTATACTATGTGAGAGAGGTCGGTTCTTGTTTTGGTTTGTCCTGTTACGATATGCGACAGTCTCATTACCAATAGACAAAGAGAGTGGAGGGAGAATAGACAATAGGAGGGTGGAAGAGATAATCAACGACCACCAAGAGAGTAGCCCAAACATTACCCACTTCTTCTTCGGGCTTCCCCTCTCCTCCACGTCATCAATCAGTATCCAGTAACGAGTCTGATAAGACGCGATCACATAGAAGTGCCACGTGGCATTATCCTCTCGTGGAGACAATGAAGACAAACAGCAGTACACACTATCGACATCAACCTCGGGTGAGTACCAGTTCCCCAATCGTCCACAGATCCCGATCTCCCTCCTTGTCGCGACCAATCACCTCATGTAGACAGCATGGCCAGTGCCACATCAGTAATAGAGACAGGTGGCATGCGCCACATCAGCAATGTAGACAGGTGGCATGCGCCACATCAGCAATGAAGACAGATGGCTTGCGCCACATCAACAATGTAAACAGGTGACATGCGCCACATCAGCAATGTAGACAGGTGGCATGCGCCACGTCAACAATGAAGACAGGTGGCACGCGCCACATCAGTAGAGGCTGGCGCTCAGCATGCTACCAAAGTTCGCATCGCCGTCCACAGTGCCAGCACACAACCAGCATCCAGCCAGCGTCGAGCCAGTGTCATGCTAGCGTCCAGCCAGCGTCAAGGCAGCATAGCAAGACTGAATGTTGACCTCCTGGAGACTAAGCCTTGTATAGTGTTTGACGAGGCAGTCAGGCCTCAGGTCTCCCAACCACAGTCGTACAGATTGACTCACAGCCGAGGGTCTGGATTGTGTACAGTTGCAGACTTTCAGTTGGTCCTGATGTTGTTTCGGTACCTGCATACAAACAAGTGTGTGTGTCTGACCGGCGGCCTAGGATGGGTCCACTTTGACTTTGACTGTTGGTCGTCAGGAAGTTGACTTTGGTCAACTGTCACCTGCTCAGGCCCTAAATATGTAAGGGTCTTTTCTCCCCTTCGACGTGGGTCTGAGTGGTGGCCTGGCGAGGCCCTTAGACATTCTACGAGGAATACTTAATGAGTTATTGCATTCCTACCGGCCCAAATTTCGAGTTCCATCGCAGAAACACATCAATTTTCCTTTAACCCACATGCATATGTAAGGGTTTTTTCTCCCCTTCGACCTGGGTCTGAGTGGTGGCCTGGCGAGGCCCTTAGACATTCGACAAGGAATACTTCATGAGTTATTGCATTCCTGCCGGCCCAAATTTCGAGTTCCATCGCAGAAACACATCAATCTTCCTTTTTGTTGAACCATCTATCTTCGGTAAGGGGTTGAGACTTAAACTTTACCTTATACTACTTCTGCGGTCGTCCTCTGGCGCCTATAGAAAAATAGCCATGTTCCAAAATCTTCTGTACTTTGTAGCCTCCATTAATGGAGGGGGGAAACATAGATGGTCTATTAGGAAACTCAGTTCCCTCTACATATGGCAAGAGTTTAGATGCGTGAAAGACAGGATAGGTTCTGAGGTGAGGGGTTACATCAATTCGGTAAGAAGGTTCATCTGCATCCTATATCACCTTGAGAACTTCCCAGGGCCGATAATAGATAGGTAGCAATTTCTGAGATACATTTTCTTCCAAGGAAAATTCCTTAGATTTCACCCACACCAGATCACCTTCCTAAAACTGCGATGGCCGACGATGTTTGTTCGTCTGCTCAATCATCTGCAGTTGGCCTTTCTGGATATTTTCCTTTACCTTTTTAATATCTTCTTTATATAAAACTGCAAATTCACGAGTCCCTGGAGGTAACCTCTGAATCTAATCTTGAGTTAGAGCATCAACGGGACGTTGAGGTTTCCAACCTTTATGCAGTGCATTGGGTGTTCTTCCTGTAACAGTGTGTATGCTATTATTATATGCACTAGCAATCTTAGGTAAGTTCTCATCCCAATCTATTTGATCGGGTCGGACATACATGTGCAGGAGTTGTTGACACATAAAATTCTTCTGTTTAATTTGGCCATTCGTTTCAGGGTGTTTGCTTGACGACATAGTCAACCTAGTACCATAGACTTCCATAAACTTATGCCATTGTATACTAACGAACTTAATATTCTTATAAAAAACAATGGATTTCGGGAATTCATACTCGGAAACCAACCGCATCTGAAACTTCTGGATGACCAACTCAGTTCTAGCTTCGACAGGCAAAGGAATGAATATAGCATATTTTGAGAATCTATCTACTGTAACAATTACCTTACTGTTATCGTTTCGGCTCTTAATGAGACTCATAAAGTCTATGGAAATAGACTCACCTAGCTCACTTAGAATAGTCAGTGTTCTGAACAATCCCAACGAATTCACATGCGAGGGTTTGTTTCTTTGACAAACAAGACAAGTCCGCACATAGGTTAGTACATCCTTTTTCATTCTCTTTCATTCAAAGCGTTCTCTTACATCAACATACGTCTTCTTAAAACCAAAGTGTCCCTCGACATCATGGCATTCCCCAATGATTAGACTCTTGATCTGTACTTGGTGAGGAATACATAATCTTTCTTCGGTTTTATCTAGGAATAGTTCAGGGCTCTTTCCTAGGGTCCCAATAATAGGACTCTAAATAAGATCACTCACATATCCCTTTTGGATTTGTTCCTTTAGTTCACTCCCGATATCGAGGTAGGAGAGAATAGTTCCAAAAAAATTTACACGCCTTGACAAAGCATCCGCAACCACATTGGGTTTCCCTTTGATTGTTTTCAATTCAAAGTCAACGGTGTCGATGAAAGTGGACCATCTAACTAACTTATCAGAGAGTCTAGGTTGAGTCTTGATCCACTTCAGAGTAGAGTGATCTGAGTAGACAGTGAAGTGTCTCCCTAACAAGTAGTGCTTCCAGGTGTCCAATGCAACAACTAAGGCATACAAATCCCTCTCGTAGGTGGAGTTGGCCACTTTCTCTGACGGAAGTCTCATTGACATAAACTCAATAGGGTTATATCCTTTACCGTCGTCCTGCTGTAGCACAACCCCAATCCCATACTGACTTGAGTCAGTTGTGACAATGAAAGGGAGAGAAGGATCAACAATTTTTAAGACATGGTAGTGAGTCAGTAGATGTTTCAACTTCCTGAACGATGACTCACAATCTTTGTCCCACAACCAAGGTTTTTCCCTTTTCAGAAGTCTTCTCATAAGAGCAACTATCAAAGAGAAGTTTCTAACGAACTTCCTGTAATAACTAGCGAGTCCAAGAAAAGATCTCGACTCAGTTATAGTCTTAGGTTGGGGCCAACCTCGAATTGTTGTGATCTTCTTTTCTTTGGGCCTTAGTCTTTCTTCATTCACTATATGCCCTAAGTACAAGACTTCAGGTTTAGCAAACTCAGACTTTTTCGGGTTCAGTTTGAAATTGCCCTCGTGCAATTTCTGCAGAATAATTCGTAGATGTTTCTCATGATCTTCTAGTATCTTACTATACACTAGAATGTCGTCGAGATAGACTACTACAAATTGATCTAACCATTGACGAAACAATTCATTCATTGACCTTTGAAAGGTCGTAGGTGCATTAGTCAAACCGAAAGGCATAACCACGAGCTTGTGGTGACCATACCTTGTTCGAAAAGTTGTTTTGTGTCGATCTTCAAGAGCCACCTCGATCTGGTGGTACCCCGACTTGAGATCAATTTTACTGAGCATCCTTGCAACTGGTCCAACAAGTCGTCAATGCGTGAAAGTGGTTTCGCGTTCTTTACTGTGACGAAATTCAGCCCACGATAGTCAATGCATAGTCGAAGTTCACTTTCCTTTTTAGGCACGAATAAGACAGGGCCACCATAAGGAGATGAGCTAAGGCGAATCCATCCTTTATCCGTAAGGTTTTGCAGCTGTTTGTGAAGTTCCTCGAGTTCTCTAGGAGACATATGGTAGATGGGTCCCTTGGGAATCTTGCTTTCAGGAATAATCTCGATCGTATGCTTAATAACACGCTTAGTGATTCTCGTCGACTCAGTTTGCATGTCCTTATATTCATCGAGAAGTTTCTCAATAGAAGAAGGGTAGGATGAGGAACATTTTCCTACTCATTTAACAAGTATCATCATTACATCCTGATCTAGCTTCTTCTTTGAGACCATCGATCTGAAGGCTGAGTAACTCATACAACAGAAAGACAAGGTTGAGTCAGAGTCAGACCTATGGTACACTTTAATCGCTCGCATTTCGAACTTTTCGTCCTTTAGCTTTAAAAAAATTTCTTTGAACCTGACTGTTGGGTCGGCTTCCTCGTGCCAATCGATTCCCAGAATCATGTCAAAAGGCAGGTTCTTTTCAATGAGGAAGGATATCTCATGCAAAATTTTATTTCCTTCCGTAGTCATGAAGTAACACTTGACACAATCGACGTATTGAACGACAGTGATCGTGCTCTTGTCAGCCAGCATAGACGTGATAGGTCTAGGTAAGTCTCTTACCTTGATTCCCAGATGCAATTTGCGAATTGCCTTTTCTGAGATGTACGACTGCGTCGATCCTGGGTATAACAGCGCACCTATCCGCGTATGTGCAATCTCAATATCCGTGATCATGAATTCACCCTTAGACTTAGCTTTCTTAGCCCACGAACTTCGAAGTGCTATGAGTTCATTGTTGAGCTCGTCAAGGGAATCGTCCAGTGAGACAGAACAAAGAACAATGTCAGGGTGCTCTGGACGACGGGCTAAAGAAGAGACATCCTCTGCCTTAGAAGTCGAGAGGTTAGAAGGGATTGTTGGTGTCTTACCTTTTTCTAAACCCTTCAACTCAGTAGGAGCAGATGCTACTCCTACTGGCCGCTCGTTCTTGGGTTCCGAATCAAGGGACACCAGACTATCACGTGCCCCACGGTTCCGCACTTGAGGCACTGGCGATTGTCCATCTTAGACTGCCACTCCTCACGTGCCATTCCCATCTTTTCCCAGGGTTTCTCGTATGCGATGCCGAGATGCTCGGGAAACGAGCGTGGTCTCCTCTTCTTCTTCCATTGACTTGGGCCTCCCTTGTTGACCACTACGGCAGCGACGTCACCCTTCCCAGACTCGCTACCGCCATTACCTCCTCCTCCCTCGGACTCGTTGAGGGGTAACTTCTCAACGGTCTCATCGTCAAAGACGATGAGCATGTGGTCCTGACGCTTTTGCCACCAAAGGACCGGCTTGTCGTACCCACCAACTGGTCCAGACTTTACTACCGAAGAATATGTGCCCTTTACCTGAGCGACCATCTGTGCTCTCGTTGGAGAGCGAGATCGTGAAATTGCCTATAGTTGTAGTTCCCTGACTTTGCCTCCGCCATGAGCTTTTCGCGAATGGGATCGGGTAAAGCACGTGAATAGAGATACAGAACCTGGTTGTCCTGCAAGTTCAATCCAGGTACCTGCAAGAGACGGTCCACTTCACGTGACAAAGCATCCACAGACGTCCAACGATTTTGGCCTATGGTGGTGAGTTCATCAAAGGCCTTATCGGTTGTCGTCTTATCAAGAAATCCCTCCTTTATTTTTTGGAGAAATTGCTTGAGGGTTAGGATCTTAGCCCACTCACCAATGTCCTCGAAGCCAGCAACGTTGGCTTCAGACAGTACCCACGCCTTGGCCACTCCTCCCAAACATGACGTAGAGAAAGCCACCTGACTTTCAGGCTCAACAGGTGCGGTACTTCAGTAGGTCTGGATTTCTACAATCCACAACAATAAATTTTCTTCCTTGTTATTGTTGTAGGTGAATGGCAATTTCATTTTCACCTTTTCCTTTCTCTTTTTTCTTCTTTCAGCGTGTTTTCTAGTTGCTTGGCATTTTCCTCCATGATCTCTACAGACAATTTTGGTTCCACCTTCTTCTCTTTCTTTTCTTCTTCCCTATTCTTTCCTTCTTTGTTCCATCTTTTTTAGGTTCTCGGCGATATAACATTCAAGGGTCATTCGCCCTTGCTTGATGTGTTCCTCGACTCTCTTTCCGGTTTCCAACATCTGAACGACCGTCTTCCCATTTTCCAGTTCACCTTTTGCAGCGCGAAGATTGAACTGTCCGTGCACCAGCCGTTCAACTTCTGGTCCGACACCATGTATTTCGCCAAGCAACTGGCGAAGAAGGCCTATCAAAGTCTGCCTTCTTGCATCTACTTGACCACGAGTCTTAAGTCCCCCCCTTTCTTCATCGGCATAGACGGTGAGAGGGATAGGAAAGAAGAAAAGAGGTATATACCGCGTAACAATGGAGGCACGCAAACATTTCCAGAGATAAGCCATATTTCCCAACGTGTGAATGCCGCACAATAAATGAATTTAAAGATAGAAATCAATTCCACAGCCACACAATTTTCTTGAGCACGAAATAATCTCGGCAGAAAAGAAGAAACAAATTCTCAATAGTTTTCTACTTCTAACTTTGTTGTCTTTTCTATGTGTGATGTGCAGGTATCGCAGCCACGACCAATGTGATCAAGACAACAACACACAGGTGAGTATGCACAACAACCACAAAACAACCAAACAAGTGAGTAGGTCATCCAACACGACCAACAACAATTAATTGCCAGCCTTCCTTCCTCTACAGTTGCACCATCTGCAGAACCAACGCAACCAGACACAAGGGCCAACACGCGACACTACAACAAATCGTGAAGCCGTACTGTCTGCCAACACACAACTGCAAGATCAACGCCTCACCCACAGCAACGTGCCATGCATGTCACGTGTCAACCCTGAAATGCCAACACAACAGCTCTACCGAGTCTGCCACGTCATCGTCAGTGACCTAGAAGGTCTAGGAGAGGGATGCCACATCAGCAATGCATGGTCTGCAAACACATCCAACACTGGTATACCACGTAAGATCAAAATGTGGAGCGCTTTGTCAACAAACAATCGCGACATAGGTACGTGCCACATCAGACAATGCCCTACCAATAATAGGAGAATGCCAAGTCAGCACCCCTATGTTATGCCACGTAGGCAGCGCGCCACGTCAGCGGTCCCAAATCCACACACTCTCTCTCTCTACCAGCGTCATGTCCGCCTATTGCCAACAATGCTTTCGCCGGTATCCCAATGCCACGTCAGCAGCAAAACACCACATAAGCAATGTCGCCGTTTTCTTCTTCAGTGTGTCCACGCCATCACCTTCAAGGGAGGCTGCACACACGTGTGGTACTCAATGTCTAGAAGACATGCGATTACTCGCACACATTGATAAACGTGTTTCGTTCCTGCACGTGCGGCACCTCCCACTTACCTGGGTGCCACGTCAACACCTGACAGCAGATCGCGATGAAGGAGGTATGCTCCGATACCAAATTGTAATGAACCCAGACTAGAAGATACTCGTCAGACGTCGAAGTACGAGTTGACTCAGATCTGAATAATGTCTCCAATGGTCATGAAAGTGATCTCTTATACAAGGTCTCGTTACCAATAGACGAAGAGAGTGGAGGGAGAATAAACAATAGGAGGGTGGAAGAGATAATCAATGACCACCAAGAGAGCAGCCCAAACATTACCCACTTCTTCTCCAGGCTTCCTCTCGCCCCCACGTCATCAATCAGTATCCAATAACAAGTCTGACAAGACCTGATCACATAGAAGTGCCACGTGGCACTATCCTCTCGTGGAGACAATGAAGACAAACAGCAGTGCACACTATCGATGTCAACCTCAGGTGAGTACCAGTTCCCCAATCGTCCACAGATCCCGATCTCCCTCCTTGTCACGACCAATCACCTCATGTAGACAGCGTGGCCAGTGCCACTTCAGCAATAGAGACAGGTGGCATGCGCCACATCAGTAATGTAGACAGGTGGCATGCGCCACATCAGCAATGAAGACAGATGGCCTGCGCCACATCGACAATGTAAATAGGTGGCATGCACCACATCAACAATGTAGACAGGTGGCATGCGCCACAACCGCAATGAAGACAGGTGGCACGCGCCACATCAGCAGAGGCTGGCGCTCAGCATGCTGCCACAGTCCAGCTTTGTCGTCCACAGTGCCAACGCACAACCAGCGTCAAGCCAGCATCCAGCCAGCGTCCAGCCAACGCCATGCCAACGTCCAGCCAACGTCAAGCTAGCACCAAGGCAGCATAGCAAAAGTGAATGTTGACCTCCAGGAGATCAACCCTTATATAGTGTTTGAGGAGGCAGTCTGGCCTCAGGTCTCCCACCCACAGTCGTACAGATTGACTCACAGCCGAGGGCCTGGATTGTGTACAGTTGCAGACTTTCACTTGGTCCTTATGCTGTCTAGGTACCTGCATACAAACAAGTGTGTGCATCTGACCAGCGGCCTGGGCTGGGTCCACTTTGACTTTGACTGTTGGTTGTCAGGCAGTTGACTTCGGTCAACTGTCGCCCACTCAGGCCTTGAATATGTAGGGGTCTTTTCTCCCCTGCGGCCTGGGTCTGAGTGGTGGCCTGGCGAGGCCCCTAGACATTCTACGAGGCATACTTCAAGGGTTATTGCAAGGGGATCCTGGAGAGAGATTCTCTGTGAGTTGTTTGCTGCTGAAGCAATCTTTCCATTGCCATCAGTCCCACTTAGTTAGCGACTGTAAGTAAGCCGGCAGAGGCTTGGCAACTGCGACCTGGATGGACGCCGTGTGAATGATCAATCAAATCTGTGACCAGTCCCACCAATACCACCCTTCACCGATGATTCTGACAATGTTGTTGATCCCTCTGACATAGACCCATCTCCAGGTTGGGTCCTTTGGGGCTGTGTGGACTGTTGGTGACGATAGGATTGCTAAGCCTGCTGAGACTGCTTGGGCTGCTTGGGCTGTTGGGACTGCTGACACTGCTGTGTCATTTATGAATGTTGGGACTGGTGAGACTGCCCTCCACTCCCTAGTCACGGTTGTTGGAGGTGGCAACCAGTTTGCTGGTGGTCTGGGCGTCTAGCCCAGGTCACCTTTGCCATCCCAGACCCAACCAATTGGTTGTCCCGTCGGGTTATGGTCGTCACAATATACCCATCCTTCATAACTGGGCACTACGGGGACCCATTTATGCGGTATATGTGGATCACGCTTGAGCCTTTGTTCTGAAGGAAGTGCACGTTGGGGATGTTGAGGGCATGCGAATTCCGTACTAAGGTGACCATACGCTCTGCATTTAAAACACCACGGGCGTAATTTATGTGCCGTGTGGATCTGGTAAATTCTCCCTCCCATTTTGAAGGGGATAATGCCATCCAAGGAGAATGGCTGATCTTTTGGCAGATCTATTGCCAACATCAGGTAATCATCCCATTTGGCCACTCTCCAGTTTTCTTTTGAGTCTTGTGCAATGAACCCAGACTGGAAGATACTCATCAGATGTCGAAGTACAAGTAGCCTCAGATCTGCACAATGTCTCCAGTTAACGTGAAAGTGATATCTGATAGAATAACTCGTTACCAATAGGGGAATAGACAGAGGACAGGGTGGAAGAGATAATTAGTGACCACACAACAATAGCCCAATCATTTCCCACTCCTTCTTCGGGCTTCCTCTCGCCCCCACGTCATCAATCAATGTACAGTAATAAGTTTGATAAGTCCTCATCACATAGAAGTGCCACGCGACACTATCATCTCGTGGAGACAAATGAAGACAATAGCAGTATACTGTATCGATGTCAACCTCGGGTAAGTACCAATTCCCAATCATCCATAGATTCCGATCTCCCTCCTTATCGCAATCAGTCACCTCATTTAGACAGCGTAGCCACTGCCACGTCAGCAGTAGAGACAGGTGGCATGCGCCACATCAACAATGAAGACAGGTGGCCTACGCTACATCAGCAACGTAGACAAGTGGTCTGCGCCACATCAGCACTATAGACACGTGGCCTGCGCCCCATCAGCAACGTAGACAGGTGGAATGCGCCACATCAGCAATGAAGATAGGTGGCGCTCGCTACATCAGCAGAGGCTGGCGCTCAGCAGAGAAGGCGCCAGCATGCTGCCACAAACCCACGTCGTCGTCCACAATACCAGCGCACAGCCAGCGTCAAGCCAGTGCCCAGCCAGTGTCGAGCCAGTGTCAAGCCAGCATCCAGCTAGAGTCAAGCCAGCGTCGAGGCAGCATAGCAAGACTGAATGTTGACCTCCTGGAGACCAAGACTTATGTAGTGTTGACGAGGCAGTCTGGCCTCGGGTCTCCTTCCCACAGTCGCACAGATTGACTCACAGCCGAGGGCCTGGATTGTATACAGTTGCGGACTTCCCCTTGGTCCTGATGTTGTCTGGGTACCTGCATACAAGCAAGTGTGTGCGTCTGACTGGCGTCCTGGGCTGGGTACATTTTGACTTTGACTGTTGGGCGTCAGGAAGTTGACTTTGGTCAACTGTTGCTCGCTCAGGCCCTGAACCTTTGGCTGGGGTCTTTTTCCCCTCTTCGGCCTCGGTCTGGGTGTGGCCTGGTGAGGCCCTTAGGCATTGCACGAGGCATACTGCATGGGTTATTGCACTTGCATTTTCATGCAATTTGAGTTTTGCATTATGAATGTGAAAGGATCATAACACTTCGTTTAACTGTGCAGCTCAGGTCACACAACTTCGGAGCGTGGTTTGATTGAATGATCGACTACCAACTATTAATCACCTTACCTTACCCTGCACCTGACTTGTCTGTGAGGGGACACATTTACAACCATGGACTGTTACGAACTTAGGATTCAACCGACACATTTCATTCTCTACATTTCAAGCTTCAACATAAACAGAGGAAGAGAGTTCAAATACTGACTGGCTCTGACCTCACACCTTTCGGGACAGGCTGTCGATTTGGCGTGCCAGTCTTTGCTGCTCCGAATTAAACTTCTGAGTCATCTGCTGAAACTGTATCAGCAAGTTCTCCTTCTCAACCACTGCTGCCTCTTTCTCCTTTCTTTACACAGCCAAAACAAAAAGAAACATGCCGACCAACCATTGCAAATGTCCAAATTCATGCATGATGTCCATCCAAACCTTGACAGTGCATTTCAGTTAACTGAAACTTGTCTGCCTCTCTAATCCCCTTATTCAGCCTATCCAAGCCATCACACATTCACACATCCATGGAAGCCAACCCTACTCCATCCTATGCAGTCTGATCCAAGCACATGATGACTCAGGTTGTTTTTTGGATCTGTATGTTTCTTGACCTTAGGCCGATGACCTAAAACTGCAGCAAAGCTCATGCATGAATCACAGATTGACTAACATTGAGCTTAGCCCGATGACCTAAACTGCAGCATAGCTCATGCATGAATCACAGATCGACTAACATGGCTCTGCTAGTCAATCACCAAGCAAGGATATAAGACTGAACTTTGGACAAGTGGGTTTGTAGGTCATGCAGCATTTTCAACCAACCAGTAGGCCCGATCAGTTGCAGATGCTGGGTTCTGCAAAGATGCTGAGGCCCAGGGCAATTACAGTTGCGCCCCAGGCACATTCAGCTACTGGGACAGAGGTCGAGCCTCTAGAGTCTGGCCTCGCCCAGCCAGACAGGATAAAAGAGAGTGGCACTCACTCACTCTCATTCATTCATTCTGGCTGGACGGAGGCGGACGAGAGTCGCACAGAGTGGTGAGGGTGCTGGCGAGGCGCAGGGAAGAAGCTGCCGAGGGCACAGCTCGAGGGCTCAGCAGCCATAGCCAGGCCGCGGCCCCCATAGCTGGAGGAGGTATGGCGGAGGTCCTTGGGCGGGGGACAGAGTGTGGGGTAGTCAAGGGATGGGCGATGTGCGCGAAGGCACTTACCTGGTGAGAGAAGCATGCTACTTCGTCGGAGTCTTCATTCGTCATCAGGCTGCAGCACTTCATGAAGACCTGTTGTAGTGTAGAGGCCTAGGTCGGCAGGTGCTGTCTGATCGTAGTCTGGGCACCGAGCGCCATATTTAGGAGAGCGACACTGTGGACATTGATGTTGGAGGTGAGAAGAGGGATTTCATTGTCAATTGGCTTTGGTGCTTTGCTCTTGCTTATTTGGTATATCTCGTGGTGCAATCTGCTTTCAGCTCGTGCACAAGTTATTTGGATTTCCGTGGAATACTGCAATGTGGTTTCTGTCATTCACATTGCTCATTTTCCTTGCAATCAGTGTTGCAACCCCCGACGGTCAGCGGCCCTTGACTGGTCGGCTGCCAACCCGCCGACCGATCGGATGGTCGGCACCTACCGGTCGGGGGTCGTCGGCACCCTGCAAAAAAACTAAAAAATAAATAAAAATGTTTTTTTTTTTTTTTTTGG
>BFEA01000037.1:3515655-3530418 GCA_003427395.1 Chara braunii
AAAAAAAAAAAAAAAAAAAAAAAAAAAAAAATAAAAAAAAATTGCGATTCTGTAAAATCTGAAAAATCCGGAACGGTACCCCGAAATTTTTGGAAAACTACGAAGTTAGCATTTCAATTGGCAAGTTTGGGTTAAGGGAGTCTTAGGATAATTAGGAGGAGTTTGTCATTTTTTTTTTAACTTTGATTTATTCTTTTCTAAATTCGAACCCCCATTCGATTTGCATGACATTTCGATTTCCAAAATCGTGAGACTTTGCCTAGATCTCACTCGATGCCTCACCGATATCAGATCGACAGATATTCAAAAAAAACAAAACAAAGGGAGGAATCCTTTCTTTCTTTATTTATTTTCGGTTGATAAGGACCGGTGCAATCAGACTATTTTTCATTCACACTCTCATGCATGCAAACAGGTGCGCAGCAAATTGGCGACAAGCGCCCACTCAAAACTCAGAGAAATGGCAACCAAACTCAACTCAGATACAAGTTCACTTCAGACGGTTATGGCGACACAGCGCCTACACAACTCTCTGTTCGCATACACCGGATCACCCTGGATATCCCACACGCGAATCTCTGAACACTCACATACACACGCACTGAACTCCAACTACAGCTATGGCGGCTATGGCCGCTACTACCCTATCGCTATGGCTACACTCCGTCTCTCTTGCCCACTTCGTCTTCGGGCTCACTGCAGACCTCCTTGCACAAGTCGTTTGTGGCAGCGCTTCCGCATGGCTCACGCAGGAATCAATGAATGACTGGGCGCTGCCTCTTGATTTATATGTCTGCAGCTCGTTGGTCTGGCCCTTCCCCATGCCCGAAGTGCACACAGTCCCATGCGGTACTTGCTTGACTGAACCAGGTCTGCCTAGGACTGGGACTGCTGACTCAGCACGGGTAGACTCCACCACTTGCCTCACCACTTGCCCACTTGCCTCAGCCTAAACGTGGGACACACCGAAAGGCCACTACTCGGACCTTCCGGAAGGCCGTAGACTTGGCCTTTCGGTACTGTAGCAGCTACAACCTTGAGCTTTCTGGACTGTAGCAGATACGACCTTGACTCTTCAAGAAAGCTACAGCTACGACGTCTAGACCTGACTGGGACTCCTACTCGACAGATCTACAGATCGAAACCCTGCTACCTACGGATCCTGCGACAACCTATCAACTGTTACATATACACAGGTCACAGGTTCAATTCTAGGGGTCGACACAGATGTACACAGGTAAGGTGGGGACTAGCGATCGAGCCCTGGGATCTGCATCAGCTACTGCGAACTGTTGAATACCGTTTCACTCCCGCCGGCCTAAATTCGAGGTCCTCCGAGAATAACCCAGTCCAAGGCAGGACCTTTACCTCTCTGATCTCCCTCATAGGCTCTAACTATGTCGGGAGCTGTCTCTAGAAGTTCTGCTCTCGTGAACCAGCGGTCGTCCTCCAGTTCCTGATAAGCAAACTGGACCTTATACTGTTTCTGTGGGCGACCTCTACCTCCTGTTCTGAACACATCTTCACCTACAATGCCGTCAATGTCATATCTTCCGTCCATCTAGAGGGAAACTGCTGTCTTGTGACACACGGCAGTAACTTTGATGCGTGAGACACAGGGTAGGTGTGGAGGTGTGCTGGGATCTCTATAGTGTAGGACGGCCCATCCTCTCCGCCCTTGACTTCTAGTACTGGCCTCGGTCCTCTATATGCGGGCAGTAAGTTTTGCGAGATGTTCTCTTCAGGCGCAAACTCTTTAGACTTGGCCCAGACCAGGTCGCCTACCTGAAACTGCGATGGGCGACGGTGCTTATTAGCCTGTTCTATCATCCGGTGCTGGGCCTTCCTGAGGTTCTCAACAACAGTGGCTATCTCTTTCTCATGCTGTATCGCAAACTCCCTGGTACTGGGCGGTAGCCTGTGAATCTGATCCCGGTTCAGTCCTTCAAACGGTCTACGTGGTCTAAAGGACTTGTGCAACTCGTTGGGAGTGTGACAGGTGGACAAATGTACGATGTTATTGTATGCGCTGCCTACCTTGGGTAACATCTCGTCCTAGTTAATCTGATCGGGTCTAATGTACATGCGCAGAACTTGCTGCAGGATCTTGTTCATCTGCTCAGTCTGACCGTTAGTCTCTGGATGGTGGCCAGACGATATCAACAATTTTGACCCATAAACTCTCATGAGTTCCTGCCAGTTCTGGCTGGTAAAGCGACTATCTCTATCGCTAACTATGGACAACGGGACTCCATGCTCACTAACCCAAAAAACGAAGAACTTTTGTATCACTAACTTTGTGCGTGCCTCTGCAGGCAAAGGAACGAAAATAGCATACTTGCTAAATCTATCAACTACGACCATGACTTCGCTCTTGCCGTACCTACTCTTGACGCCGGCATCCATGAAGTCAATGGAGACTGAATCTCCAGGCTGGTCTGAAATGGGCAAGGGTCTGAGAAGACCTAGAGGGGCACGCGTAGTAGTCTTGTTCCTCTGACAGACTTTACAACTGCGGACATACTCTACGCAGTCGTTTTTCATTCCTGGCCATGTGTACGCGTGCATAAGATTGGCTAAAGTCTTTTGCCAACCGAAGTGTCCCTCTGTATCATGGCATTCCCCTAGGATCAAACTGCAGATTTCTTCACTGTTGGGAACGCATAGGCGGTCTACTACATTAGTGTTCTCGAATAACAAACCCTCTGTAGTGCGGTAATCTGGCTCAGTCTCTGGGGCCTCCTTAACCTTCTTGAGGAGGTCACTATAGATAGGGTCCTGCACATATGCTTGTCTAACTTTCTCTTGCAGGTCACGCCCTATGTCCAGATAGTGGACTACGACTCCAAAGTAGTCTAATCTCCTACTCAGAGCATCCGCAACTACATTGTACTTGCCCGTAACAGGCCTGAGCTCGAAGTCATACTGGTCTATCTCAGTGGCCCACCTAGTCAACTTAGGTGTCATCTTGGCCTATGTCTTCAACCATCTAAGAGTCTCGTGGTCGGAGTACACTTTGAAGTGCCTCCCAAGCAGGTAATGCTTCCAGTGCTCTAAAGCCTGCCTGAGAGCGTAAAGTTCTCTCTCATACGTCGAGGTAGCAACTTTTTCTGAAGGCATCCTTGCTGACATGAACTCAATGGGTATATAACCATTGTCGTCGTTCTGCTGCAACACGGCGCATATTCCATACTGACTCGCGTCCGTGGTGACGACAAATGGCAAAGACAGATCTGCTTCCTTGAGGACAGGGTACTCTATCAATGCACGCTTCAACTTCGTTAGCGCAGACGTATAGTCTTTATCCCACTGCCAGATTGCCTCTTTCTTGAGCAACCTGTGAAGGGGAGCGACGATAGTGGAGAAGTTCCTCACGAACTTCCTATAGTAATTAGCTAGGCCTAGAAACGACCGCAACTCTGTCAACGTGCGGGGCGTCGGCCAATCTCTAATTGTTGCTATCTTGCTGTCCTCTGGCTTAATGCCATCTCCGTCCAATACGTGGCCCAAGTACAGCATGTGTCTCTTGGCCTACTCACACTTCTTCGCGTTGATCTTGAAGTTAGCCTCCCTCAGCTTCTCCAAGACCTGCCTCAAATGACCCTGGTGCTCTTGGAGGGTCCTACTGAATACTAAGATATCGTCTAGATATACTACGACGAATCTATCTAACCATGGCCTAAACAAATCGTTCCTACACCGCTGAAATGTCGGTGGCGCATTGGTCATTCCAAAGGGCATCACTATGAACTCATAATGCCCATAACGAGTCCGGAACGCAGTCTTGTACTTGTCATCAGGATGGACCTCTATCTGATGATACCCGAACTTCAAATCTATCTTTGAGAAATACTTACAACCCTGCACCGGATCTAAGAGATCGTCTATCCTGGGTAATGATTCAACATTTTTAACTGTAATCACATTCAGACCCCTATAGTCGATACATGCGCAACTCTCCTTCCTTTTTGGGGACAAACAAAACTGGTGCTCCAAAAGGAGACAAACTGGGCCTAATCCAACCTTTTTCAAGGAGCTCGTCCAACTGCTTGCGCAGCTCCTCCAACTCTCTAGGGGCCATTCGGTAGACTGCTCCCTTAGGAGTTCTACTGTCGGGCTCTATCTCTATCCTGTGTTGGATTGGTCGCGGCTATCCTGTGTTGGATCGGTCGCGGCTATCCTGTGTTGGATCGGTCGCGGCACTACTCCTGTCGGCGGCTCGACTAAGTCTTTAAACTCTTCCAGCAGCTTGGCAATGGCTGGATCCGTGGAACTATCCCCTTCCTTAGGCTTAGTGACAGGTCTAACATATACTACAAAGACCTGATCCTCTAACTGCTCCGTTCTCACTAGTCGCGAGAACGCGGGAGCACTGAGACAGCAATGTGTCAAGGAGTTGTCTACTTCGGACACATGGAACAGACGGGTTGTCTTAACCTCGCCTGACGGACTAGGGATCCTACACTCATGCTCTCTCAAATGGAGTGTGGCCCCTGCTGCCTCTCCCCAGTCCATGCCTAGGACTATGTCAAATGGAAGGTCATCCTGTACGAGGAGAGTCAGGGAATGGAGAACTTTCTCTACCTTTTCATCTTTCTCTAGGCGAAAATACGCCTGGATTCCCTCTAGGTAGTCCTCGACACGCATAGTGCGGTTGTCTGCGAGGACACTAACTATGGGGTCTACTAACTTTTGGACTTTCAATCCTAGCCTCAACTTTTTCAGCGCTTTACGGCTAACAGAACTGCGGGTGGCCCCTGAATCTATAAGGGCCTCTACTCTACTCCTGAACACTTCTACATCCACTAACACTAGCTGCCCTTTACTGTCTCTCTTTATTTTGGCCCAGGATGGCATCCTCTCCTTTAACTCTTCTACCACGCCTGTGAGGGATGTGCCTAGAGAGACACTGACACAAGCAGTCTCTGGACAACTAACTAGGCACGGGCCTGCAACCTCTACCGAAGGCACATGTGGTGTGGGAGTTTCCTGTACGTGCGCGCTCGCTTCCCCAAATGGCCTAGTAGTAGGGGCAGTTGCGACCCCTACCGGCGACTGCCTTTTGACTCTTGGGCAGCCCAACGGGCCTGTCTATACTTAGGACAATATTTTATGATATGGGCAGGGTCACCACAGTAAATGCACTGCCCCTGCTCCATTCGCTGCTGCCAAATTTTCTGGTCCAGGCCCATATCTTCCCAAGGCCGACCTTGTGGCCAACCCAAGTGCCAACCTCCTGACCTTTGAGGTGACCTGCCACCTCGTCGTTGTGGGGACCGACTGGGACCTTGGCGATTTGGCGGGGGACCTTGACCCCTACCTCCCGCTTGACGGTTCCCTTGACCGCCAACCCCCTGAGCGCCCGATCCTCGGCCTCCCATGGCCTGGCCCCTTTGGCCCTGGCCTCCTCCTCTACCTTGCGGCCTCCCTCCAGCCGCGACAGCTACATAGGACCTCCCCTAACCTACGCTACTATCCTCCTCCTCGAGGCCCCACTCAATCTGACTGTATGGGACCTCGTCAGTACCACCTTCATCTAAAGTGAGGATCAAATGATCCTTGGCCCTGACCTGGCCTGAGATGGTACGGCCTTTCCACTTTTTGCCCTTGTCTAAGTCCTTGTGCCAGAAAGTGGAAACTGGCATGGACTTGGCCTCAAACAAGACCACTTCCCTACTCAACTCATCGTACGTGATGTTGGGCTGCTGGGTCTTGTCGAAGAAGTGCCCTCTCAAGGGCTCTGACATGGCACGATAGAATAATTGGACCAACTGGGTCTCTGTGACCCCATGGTCCGGGACGGCTACCAAGTCGTCCATGACACCTTTGAGTGCTTTTGCACTCCTCCACTGTCGCGAGTGGATGGTTTGTAGCTTATCAGAGGCTCTAACGCCTCTCGTGGGATCATCAAATCGCTCCCTCAAGAGTTTGAGGAACTGGGGAAGTGAGGTGGTCTTAGAGTATGCAACCATGTTGTTTTCACAACCGGCTGCGCGCGCAAGGGGCCTGGCAAAACTGGCTGCTTCATCTTTCAAGGCCTGGAAGGCTGCGAGGACTTGTTCCTCAGACAAGATGTGTTGTAAGTACACATAACTGTTTACACTAGCCTCCCAATTATCAAAATTTTCCTCCTTCCCGCCATATGCGTCAGGAAATTTGAGCTTTACTGGCTCTTTGTGGGGACATGCTTCGGCTTCGGCCACAGCCAGAACTTTGGCGCCCTCAATGGCGCCAGCGCAGAACTTTTTTGCGCCTTCCTTTAGTTTTTTTACTTCAGTCCCGACGTGGGTCACCACGTCGCGCGCGAACTCTCTAAACCCAGATCGGATGGCGTGCAGGGTCACATCTTGACCCTTGACGGCCTGATGTTCTTCTACCCAGGCCTTGCTCAAAATTTCTAGGTACCCCTGGATCTTATCTAGTTTGGCGGGGACCTCCGCTTGTGTCCTCACCTCTTCTCTACAGGCTTGAACCTTCTCCACTTCTTTCGCCACCCTGTTGACCTCCTCTCTCCTCCTCTTCTTCTCCCTCATCATTCTTAGTTTCCACTCCAACTTTTTCTCGTCCTCTGTCATTTGGCGTTCCAGGGGATCTTCTATCGTTTCCAATTCCCTGGCAAACGTTTTTTTCTCCTCTTGCGGCACATATAATTGTGCCTCCACATCCTCCCCTAACGATAAATTAGCCACCCATTCAGTTATCTTCTTCTCCATCCACGCGTCCTCTCCCTTTGTGCCACTTGTCTCCCCTCTCTCTTCTCCACGCCTTCTTTCAAGGGGCTCTTCTTCTTCTTCCTCCTCCTCTGTTGCTGCTTCTTCTTCTGCAGCCTTTTTGCTCTCTTCTTCCTCTCGCTCTAACAGCATCATCTTCTCCTTCTGAAATCGCAACATCTCCTCCTTCAATCTTTTCTTCTTCGCCGCCTGCTCCTCCGCGATAGCCTTTAGCTTCACCTGTTTCAGGAGCTCCTTCTTCTCTTTCTTCTCTCTCAACAGGGCGGCAATCCGGGCCTGCTCGGCCTCGGAGGGGGCAGTACTCTTCCCACTACGGGTGTCAACCATAGTGATTGGTGCACAACCAGACAATCGGTTCCACTCCTTACCACTTAGACTCTACTCCCCCTGACTGACAAACCTACTGACTCAATCTATGGACTTACAGAATCCGGACAGGATCCTGTCAACTATGGTCTCTAGCCTAGACCTACTCTAAGGCTGTCACTACAAGACCTGTTGCTGATCAGGAGGCATTTAAGGAGATCCCCCGTAACTCCTCAGAAATTCTTTAACATCGCAGAGAGGACGACGCAATCAGCAGGTCTTCTCAAGACGTAGACGGCCTGTTGTGCAGCCCACAGCTCGGATTTTGGGCCTACCGTGCCACACCGAGCAGCCCGCCGGTCAGTACCGGTCCTTGGGAGGGTTCGTGTCCTTCGGGACAGTCGAGTCGTCAGACACAGTCTTTAGCCCTACTCAGCCTGTGTGGGTTTGGTCAACAAGGCCCTATCCTTCATCCACGGAGTTCCTACACCTGGACAAAAGAGACTCGATGGAGAAAGAAGAAACATACAGACTTGACTCAACAAGTACCACAGGGTGTGTGCACATCCATAAGGCGAGGGGATAGGCTGAAGGCTTGGCGATTTTATACCGGCTCCAGCTTGGTCAAACTTCGTGGTCAACGGTCTTGGTCAACGCCTTGGTCAACGTTGCAGTCAACCCCCGGTCAACCCCCGGTCAACTCTGGTCAACGCCCAGTCAACCCCGGTCAACACCTCCGGTCAACTCCGGCTATGGCGGCCGGCTTCACCTTCGTCACCACCCTTCTCCTTCCTTCTCCCTACCTCGCCTCCTTTCTCTTCACCCCTGTTGTCTTCTTTCTCTGTTTTTTTTTTTTTTGATCGTCTCTCCCTTCCCCTCCTCGGCTATGGCTTCTTTCACCTTCCTCGTCTCCTCCTCCGTCCTCTCTTTCACCCTCCTTCGCTTCTCTATGGTCGAGCTCCGCGGCTATGGCCGCCTCTCACTTCATGGGACTGCACGCACACTTCACAGGTAAGTGACAACCAAACTTGTATCGCTCATCTCTCTCTCTCTCTCTCTCTCTCTCTCTCTCTCTCTCTCTCTCTCTCTCTCTCTCTCTCTCTCTNTCTCTCTCTCTCTCTCTCTCTCTCTCTCTCTCTCTCTCTCTCTCTCTCTCTCTCTCTCTCTCTCTCTCTCTCTCTCTCGCCATAGCGATGTCTTCAACGTAGGTACGTGGTAAGCCAATCTTGTATCACTCAACCTTTCTCTCTCCTCTGTCTCTCTCTCTCCCTCTCTCTCTGTCTTCTTCTTCGTCGTGGTCTTCTCTGCAGGTGTGCGCGGCGGCTTCTTCAACCTCCAGGTCCGCTATGGCGGACTTCTCTCGGCGGCCACCTCAGCTATGGCGCATCACTCTCCCTGCAACACACAACGCTGCGTGTGGAATAGCGGGTACCAGCTCCGATACCAATGCAATCAGACTAGCTTTCATTCACACTCTCATGCATGCAAACAGGTGCGCAGCAAATTGGCGACAAGCGCCCACTCAAAACTCAGAGAAATGGCAACCAAACTCAACTCAGATACAAGTTCACTTCAGACGGTTATGGCGACACAGCGCCTACACAACTCTCTGTTCGCATACACCGGATCACCCTGGATATCCCACACGCGAATCTCTGAACACTCACACACACACACACTGAACTCCAACTACAGCTATGGTGGCTATGGCCGCTACTACCCTATCGCTATGGCTACACTCTGTCTCTCTCGCCCACTTCGTCTTCGGGCTCACTGCAGACCTCCTTGCATAAGTCGATTGTGGCAGCGCTTCCGCATGGCTCACGCAGGAATCAATGAATGACTGGGCGCTGCCTCTTGATTTATACTTCTGCAGCTCGTTGGCCTGGCCCTTCCCCATGCCCGAAGTGCACACAGTCCCATGCGGTACTTGCTTGACTGAACCAGGACTGCCTAGGACTGGGACTGCTGACTCAGCACGGGTAGACTCCACCACTTGCCTCACCACTTGCCCACTTGCCACAGCCTAAACGTGGGACACACCGAAAGGCCACTACTCGGACCTTCCGGAAGGCCGTAGACTTGGTCTTTCGGTATTGTAGCAGCTACGACCTTGACCTTTCTGGACTGTAGCAGCTACGACCTTGACTCTTCGAGAAAGATACAGCTACGACGTCTAGACCTGACTGGGACTCCTACTCGACAGGTCTACAGATCGAACCCCTGCTACCTATGGATCCTGCGACAACCTACCAACTGTTACATATACACAGGTCACAGGTTCAATTCTAGGGGTCGACACAGATACTGTACACAGGTAAGGTGGGGACTAGGGATCGAGCCCTGGGATCTGCATCAGCTACTGCGAACTGGTGAATACCGTTTCACCGGGAATGGAAAGTGCAGCTTGCTTGCCTACCTGCGTTTGCCTCCCATCCCGCCCTTTGTCTGCTTTCCCGGTTTGGTAAGTGCCACGTCTGCAGTATGCAATGACTTGTTGTTTTCTGGTTGCCTGTAACCTCTCTCTGTCGAGGCTGTACTATAGGTAGGATAGATTCGTAATTTTGTTTGGCTGAGGGCTCACCGAGAGACCTACCTGTGAGGGAAATTCGTGAGCGACATATCTGCAAATTCGGGAAAAATGCAGGCCCGGTACTAACAGAATTCCCTACCGCTACCCTAACTGCGAATAGCAGGCCCGGGCGACCCCTAGGACAGACAGGCCCTAAGGGCCTATTCTGATAGACGGTCCTATAGCCTATAGCCGGGTCCGGTAGAGGCCGAAAGGCCGAAACAGAAACGGTACCGGTCGGTCAGTCAGTCCGGTCTAGGTTGAGTCCAGGCTAGGTTAGTCTTGGGCACATCGGTTCAGGGCTTTTGTCAGTTGGTACCGAGTACATCGCTGCTGCGCTACGCGTGAACCGGAAGTGGTGACGGCTCAGCGTGGAAGGAGACAGGCATAGCCAGACCTTCGGAGCGTCGGCCATAGCTGGGACCTGCGCTGTACTCTGCCAGCACACAGGGGCTGACAGAGGTCTGGGCTATCGAGGTCTGCTGGAGGCGAGAGAGTTTGGTGCCCTGCTGGACCCTCCTCCGGAGTGGGGTTCTAGGGTGGTGGCGCTGCAGCCATAGCTGCAACTTTGTCCTCAGAGGTCATCTTGTCAGGGTTTGGTGGTGCTGCTGCAGACTTCCACCTAGGAAGTCTTCCGACACTTCGTCATCATCAGATACTGTGGCGCTGGTCTTCTTCTTCATCCTTTGAGTGGCACTTGGCCTCAGATGCCTGTTTCAGGGTGGCGCTTCCCTGTGGAGGCTGTATCTGGGTGGCGCTTGATGTTTCAGGGGCTCAGGGGTGTTACGGGTGCTGATCAGGGTTGGGGAGTGAAGCGCTGCTCATTTCTGGGCAGCGCACTGTAGTTCTGAAGTCATCCTGACAATTTGAGACTCTGAGTTTAATAAATAGTGTGTAACTGGGTTTGGACTATCATCGTTTCATTGTTTCCTGGATGTGATCTGCTCGGCTTTTCTTTATGACTGGTTGTGAGGATTGAGTGGAGTGAACTGCACTTTCAGTGTACCCTGTCATATCGCATGGTCAAGTCTTCCACTGTGTACATCTCTCCCTGTGCGGTGTGATACTCCTATCCTCTCCCCTTCCTTTTGTGTATGTATGGGCATACTTGGAAGTCTATGTGAGTGCGTGTTGGTCTTCAGACAACAAACAACCAGAATCATAACAGTTGGTATCGGAGCGATTGGATCCAGACTCTGGAGCGATTGATGAGTTGGAGCACCCATCATCTTCTGGTGAGATACTGGAGTTGAGTCTCACGGCGATTCATCATCTTCAGGGTTGTTGTCAGTAAGGGTGGTGGCTGTGAGTGTGTGGCGAGAAGAATTGGACAGAGGGTGACTCACTCCTGACTAGGCTTGTGCAGGAGTGGTTGGCGACTGGTGCTCAAAGGCCTGAGAGGCTATGAGAGGCTAATTTTAGCCTGGTGATTCACCTGGAGGCTGGCGATTGGCAGGGAAGTGATCCCAGGAGGTTGCGATTGTGGAATTGGGTCAGGATCCCCAATTTCCAAGCAGCGCAGTACAGGGTGATGTTGCGCTGCACTGACTTTGTCAGTTATTGGCACCTGGGAGTCTGAATTCTTTGAATCTGTCAGTTGGGGGTGAAGCGCCTCAGAGTAATCTACTGGATCACCAAGTTTCAGGCAATTTGGTACGTGGGAACACTGGATACTGTCAGGAGATGAAACTGGCGAGATGGGGTTGACCAGTCAGCCATAGCCAGGGTTTCATGCATCTTCTTCAGAGTTGTCCCTGAAGTAAGTGTGTTCCTTACTCCATCCTATGTGGCGATTCTGGGACTATTTTTAGAATAGTGAAATTTGGTCTGTTTGTCAGGTGACAGTTGAAAATTGAAATTCAGACTGTGGGACAGCCATATCCAACTTCCCCTACCTATCTTCTTTGACTTCTACTAACCCTGTTTGACCTTCTTTCTGACTCATATTTCGTCTGCAACTGCTTTACAATATTGCGATTTATACTGTGTAGTGAATTGGTGAGTTCAGGGTCCTGTTTTCAGTGATAATGCAAATTGGAATTCTACGCTGACGTAGCTAAAGCTTGGCTAGACTAGTGCCAGTCATAACTTTGATTCTGTCCGTCAGAATTCAATTTTGTCAGTCCGTGGTAAATCGCAATTCAGTACTCAGACTGTGTCCGAAATCGCACATCCAGATTTGATGTTCTGAGTCAGTTACAGTGAAAACTGTGATTCGCCATACCTAGGGTATGGCATACAGGGTCATACAGTGGTGAAGTCTGTAGGGTAGGTCTAAAAATAGGGTAACCTGTAAATCGTTGCATCTTGGTCATCAGTGGACACCTGTCAAACCCTAATTAGTCACTCTGTCTAATTACTAATCAACACTAATTAGTCCAAGACTGCATCCTGTCAGTTATTAAAGCAGGATTTGCAATTATTGCATGCAATTGTTGTGTCAGGGCAGGGATGGGAAAATCGTGAAATTGATTTTTGTTGAGGGTACTCTAAACTGACCCTGACCCTCAAGCGGTCTGCTGAGACTGAGCACTCACTTGCTCAGTAACTAACCAACTTTCTCTCTCCAGGCAGGTGACAGTAATTGAGTGAGTATTGAAGGGAAACCTCAATTCTTGTTACCTCCTGCTCTGTCTCAGGTTGATTGTTTATTTTATTTTATTTATCTCCATTGTGGGTGACCAAAATGACCGATTTTGAGAAGGGCGAAGTGTCTCAGAAGGCTGAGACTTCTGAGGTGAAGCCTCAGATACTGCCCAAGCCGCCTGTCCTGCTTGACCCTCTAGAGGCTGAACTGAGGGCCCAACAGGAGGTACTCCGCCAACAGGCCAAGGCAGTTGAGTCTCTAAAGGCTGAGCTGAAGAGGAAGGAGGCGTCTGCAAGAAAAAAAACGAGAAGGCGGGAACTGACAACAGACGTAGAGAAGGTGAGAACGAGTGGCAGCTCCAATCAGTACAATAAGGACATAGTTGAATTCGTCCTTCTGCAGGACGAAATTCATCAATCCTATTTTACTAATTGGGACGCCAGGATCACCAGTCTGGAGGATAGCATGGCTGAGCATACTCAGCAGCTGAAAGATATTTCCTCCAAACTGGACCGTCTCTTCGTCCATCTGCAGATCCCACCTGCTCAGACAACTCCTCCCTCTCCTGGGCCTTCTCAAGCAGGCTCTCAGTAGATCCCACAATCCAGACCCTCATCTCCATCCTCTACACCCAAATCAACAGCAGCTTCACAACCCTCAGCACCATTTGACTTTTAGCGGCCCAAGCTGACACGTCCACCCATGTTCTCAGGTGAGGACCCAAAGGTGGATGTTGCAGATTGGGTCACTGCCCAGAGAACCTACCTGAGTGGGTTCAAATATGATGAGGATGTCAAGGTGTCCGCCATCCTTGCTCGCTTGGAGCGGACTGCACTGAAATGGTGCACTTCCACCTCCAGCAAGCAAGGAATGGAGATGTCTGATTGGGCACAGAGGTTGGGGGTGGCTGGTTTTCTGCAGGCCCTGCAGGATAGGTTTGCAGACAAGGAGCAGACCAGGAAAGCAACAGACAAAATTATGCGCCTGGGCCAAAATAAATTTGATGGCTCCTTGTCCAAACTCTATTCCACCTTTGAGAGTCTGACTTCGACTCCAGGGTTAGAGATGAGTGAGCAGGATCTGCTCATTCATTTCTTGCGTGCAGCGCCTGAGCAATACCAGCTGGCTCTATTCTCTCAGGGGCACAAGGACTGGCGGTCCTTTGGCAGAGCAGCCCTGGACTTGGAGTCCAAGCTCCATGTTCAGGAAGCACCTTCTGAAGGAAGGAAGGGACCCTCCTCCAAAGGGCGAAGGAGGAGGAAGGGTGCCCTGTTCGCTGCTGCAGCTTCAGGTTTAAATAGTGACGCAACATTCCAGGGTGGGAGCCCTCCACCTGGGACTGCTTCATCATCTGCCGCAGATTCTGCTGTTCTTATGCTTTGATGGGCCTGACAAAGGGCAAGGCCCCAACCCAGAAAGCATCAACCAGCAAATAGGGGAAAGGAAAGGGACGTGCCTCTTCCCCTGGTGCCCAGAGAGTTCCTTTGCCACGCAACGTTCAATGGCCAGCTGATCCCCTTGATCCTTCCACCTTCCCCTGGCATGCACTCAGGATCCAGGAGGGGGTATGGAGGAAGAGAAAGGGCAAGGGGGTCTGCTTGAGATGCGAGGGGGGCCATTTCCTGAAGGACTGTCCCAGCATGCCTCGTAGGTCTACAGGCAACTCTAGTTAAAAAAACTAGAGCAGAGAGAGGTGGAAGCAGCAACTCCTTCCACCAGTGCTGATTCACTTTCAGATGAAGGTGAATCTTCACATTCTCTCGCTGGTTCTTCTTTTTCTGGAGTTGCATCTTCAGGGTCTTTCACTTTTGAAGACTCTGAATTGGATGAGACCTCGGAGGAAGACGATGCTCAGTGCCTTGCTGATCTTTTCTTGTTTTTGCAGGAAAAGAAGAAAAAGCATAGGCCTGAACTCATCCTACTTCGACCCTCCATCCTGGGAGCCAAGATCAAAGCGCTCTTGGACTGTGGGGCTACTCGCAACTTCATCTCTCCCAAGGCAGTCAGCAAGTTGCACTTGGATCGGAGGTTGGTGAAATTGTGACAGCCTATAGAAGTGCGCATTGGAGACACTTCCACAGTCAGGATCACTACTGCTGTCAAGGGCCTACTTGTGTCCTTTGACAAACAAGGACAAGTCGGGCACCACCTGAACTTCTACGTGTTTCCTAATGTTCTCTTTGACCTTGTCTTCTCTGTGCAGTGGCTTGGTGCCACCAATCCTATGATCGATTGGCAGATTCCTCGAGTTGAGTGACCTGACCGGCATGGGGTATATTGCCCTTGCATGCTCGCTGACGAGTACCATCCGACCAGCAGCTGTTATTGCATGAGTGCTCGCAGATTTCTGCGATTTTCACGCCAGACTGACCACGCCCATCTGTTTGTGGCTTATGCCAAACAGACTGACATGGAGACTGCCCCTGTCCGTCTCAGATTCAGTAGGTTGTGGACAGTTTCTCATATCTTATGGAGGAGCCTATTGGACTTGTCCATAGGCAGACCAAACATAAGATTGAGATCCTGCCTGGTTCGGCCCACGCCCCGCCCACCCACCCACGCCCCAC
>BFEA01000037.1:3574897-3598046 GCA_003427395.1 Chara braunii
GGAGAGAGAGAGAGAGAGAGAGAGAGAGAGAGAGAGAGAGAGAGAGAGAGAGAGAGAGAGAGAGAGAGAGATGAGCGATCCAAGATTGGTTGTCACTTACTTGAAAGGCGAATTGTGGAGTCCGGTGGAGAAGGAAGACAGCGGCCATAGCTGCGGAGCATTAACACAGAGTACCGGAGGAGAGAAAAAGGGTGGACAGAGAAGGAGGGACTAAGGAGAAAAAGAAAGAAAGTGAAGGAAGGGGAAGTAGACGACGAGGGTGACGAAGGTGGAGGTGCCGGCAGCCATAGCCGAGGTGAGGCGTTGACCAGACCGTTGACCAGAGGGTTGACCAAGGGTTGACCAAAGGGTTGACTAGGCGTTGACCAAGGTGGTTGACCAAGCGTTGACTGGGGGTTGCCCGCGTTGACCAAGGTGTTGACCGGAGCTGCTGACCAAGATTTTGACCAAGCTGGAGTTGGTGATATCTTGCTGAGCCCTTAGCCTATCCCCTTACCCTGTGGATGTGCACTTACCCCACGGTACTTGCTGAGTTTGAGTCTGTCTGTCTTTCCTTTCTGCATTGAGTCTCTTCTGTCTTAGGTGATAGCTCTCTGTGGATGAAGGATAGGGCCTTGCTGCCAAACCTATATGGGACTTAGTAGGACTAACCTCTACTCTGGCATCTGGAGACCTGGGCATGAGCGGCGAGCGCTCGTTAAACAACTCGTCTAGCCTAATGACCGGTACTGTCCGGCAGGTCTACTGAGTTCAGTGTAGAGGTTCCGAACTCCGAGCTGTGGGCTGAAACAAAGGCCGTCTTTAAGTGTTGAGGCCTGGTTGAACCACTCCCCTACCGAACCTAGTAAGGCTGATGATCTGTGTCTGACGACTCGACTGTCCCGAGGGATACGAACCCCTCCAAGGACCGGTACAGACCGGCGGGCTGCTCGGTGTGGCACAGTAGGCCGGAACGGCTGAGTTGTGGGCTGAAATCGTCAGGAAGAACTACGCTGATCACGTCGTCCTGACTGCGACGTTAAAGAATTCTTGAGGAGTTTGGGGGATCTCCTTAAATGCCTCCTGATCAGCTGTTAGTTCAGTAGTGACAGCCTTAGAGTAGTTGTGAGTAGTGGATCTTAGAGAGTCAGTCAGTAGGTTAGTGTGTCCGGGTAGGTCTAAGTGGTGAGGAGCGGGACTCTTGTTGTGCACCTACCACCACGATGGACGACTATCCGATGTATGGGTTGCTAGTTGGGTTCTCTCTCTGGGGGACCCTCTGGCGCCTCCTCTTTCCTCTAGGGTTTTGGCACGCGATGACGTGTAGAGTAGACACACGGGGTGGTACTTCCACCAAGCCATATTCAAAGGAAGAGGAGGAGAAGATGGCCGCCATTCTGCAAGAGAGGAAGGAGAAGAAGGAGGCCAAGAAGAAGGCCTTGAAGGAGGAGCAGGCGGCCAAATTGAAGAAGATAGAAGAAGAGATGGCCAGGGAGAAGGAGAGAATAAAGAAGGAAGAGGAGGCGAAGTTGAAAGAGGTGGACGAGGAAGAGGAGGAAGGACCGCCACTGCAAAAGAAGAGTGGGCAGCACAGTGGCAGCAAGGATGAAGAGATGGAGAAGCGGATTTCAGAATGGGTCGCCAACTTGTCCTTGGGTGAAGAGGAAGAGGTTGCTATGTACATCCCCAAGGATGAGCAAGAAGCCGCCATGAAAAAATGGGAAGCAGAGGAAGGTGTTCTGACGCGGCGGGCGATGGAGGATGAACAGAGGATGGCGTGGAAGCTCGCGATGATGACGGAGAAGAAGAGAAGAGTGGAGGCGGCGAATGCAGCAATACAGGAATTGGAGGAGGTGCAAAAATTGAGGTTACAATTGACACCCCAGGTAGATCTCGAGCGGAAGGTGGAGATCATCGCCCAGAGCGTCGAGCAATTAGCCAAGGTGCAAGAAAAGCACTATGAATTTAGTCGCAGCCAGGAGATATCTGTGCGTTCGATGCGAATGAGATTACGGGACTTTGCTCGCGAATTAGTAGGCGCTGTGGGGTCCGAGGTAAGTCACCGCCTCGAGAAGACTGAGCGTTTTTGTGTCGGCGCCATTGAGGGCGTCAAGGTGGCAGCTCCCAAGGAGGAGGAAACTCGTCCTCGCAGGGAGCCAGTCAAAGTCAAATTCCCTAATTCCTACAGTGGAAAAAGGGAAGAGAACTTTGACAATTGGGAGGCCAATGTCAGGACCTATGTGCATCTGCAACAGGTCTCCCGGGATCAGCAGGTCCTAATTGCGATCCACGCGCTTAAGGATGAGGCCACTAGGTTTGCAAGGTCCCTTGTTCGTGTTGCCAACTGCAGTGACGATCCAGTTGCATACTCCACATTCACCCCCCTCGTTGAGTTCCTGAAATTGTTGCGCGAGCGATTTGTCGATGTCGCTCGTAGTGTTAAAGCGTCAGATAGGCTGCAGACGATCCACGCCTGCAAGTGGAAGAGTGCCAGGGCACTCAAGAGTACAATGGATGAGCTAGTGGCTGTCCCTGACCATGGGGTTACGGACACCCAGTTGGTCAGCCTCTTCTATCGGGCCATACCCGAAGCCCTTCGGGGGCATTTCTTCGCAAAGAGCAAAGACCCTGCCACTACGTATGATTCTCTTAGTCGTGAAGTAGTGGCTTTTGAAGCCACGTCTGCATCTGTGTCCACCTTCTGGCACAAAGACTTGGATAAGGGAAAGCAATGGAAGGGCCGCACTATTTCTGGGCAAGTGAAGACTAAGGATAGCCTTGTCCTGACCTTAGATGAGGGTAGGGTGGACGAGATCCCCTACGATCAGATTAAGTGGGGGTTCGAGGAGGGGGACAGTAGTGTGGGCCAGGGGAGGACTTACGCTGCTGCCGCGGCTGGAGGGAGGCCGCAAGGAGGACGAGGACAGGGCCAAGGGGGTCGGGCCTCAGGGAGCCGGTTCCAGGGCGATCAGGGGGTTGGCGGCCGAGGAGGAAACCACCAAGCGGGAGGCAGGGGTCAAGGTCCCCCGCAAAACCGTCCTAGGAACAGGTCTCCCTATAGGGTAGGAGGATGGCATCCGGGGCTACCGCAGGGTAGGCCTTGGGAAACTTTGGGTCTGGAGCAGACTTTATGGCAACAACGATTGGACCGGGGGCAGTGCATTTTCTGCGGTGACCCGGGCCACATCATCAAATACTGTCCTAAGTATCAAGAGACCCGAACGGCTGCCCAAGGGCCAAAAGGCAGCCACCGGTAGGGGTAGCAACTGCCCCTACCACTAGGCCATGTGGGGAACATAGCGCTAGCCGGCAGGAGACTCCCACACCACATGTGCCTACAGCAGAGGTTGCAGGCCGGTGTCTAGACAGCTGTCCCGAAACTGCTTGTGTTAGAGTTTCGCTAGACACCTCCCTCACAGGCGTGGCCGAAGAGTTGAAGGAGAGGAGGCCCGCCTGGGCCAAGATGAAGANCCTCACAGGCGTGGCCGAAGAGTTGAAGGAGAGGAGGCCCGCCTGGGCCAAGATGAAGAAGGAGAATAAAGGGCAGCTGATTTTATTAGATGCAGAGATTTTTAGAAGTAGAGTAGGGGCCCTAGTAGACTYAGGGGCCACCCGCAGCTATATTAGTAAGAAAGCGCTGCAGAAGTTGAGGTTGGGACTTAAAGTCCAGAAACTGACACACCCCATAGTTAGTATCCTCGCGGACAATCATACGATGGTTGTAGAGAATTACGTMGAGGGAGTCCAGGCGTATTTCCGCCTAGAGAAAGATGGGAAGGTGGAGAAGGTCCTCCACTCCCTGACTCTCCTCGTAGAGGACAGCCTCCCGTTTGATATTGTGCTAGGAATGGATTGGGGAGAGGCAGCTGGGGCCACGCTCCATTTGAAGGAGCACGAGTGTAGGCTCCCTAGTGCTGCAGGCGAGGCTAAGACTGCCCGCCTGTTCCATGCGTCAGGAGTAGAGAATTCATTGGCACATTGCTGCCTCAGTGCTCCTGCGTTAGTCAGATTAGTGAAGAAGGAGCACTTAGAGGAACAGGTCTTTGTTGCCTATGTTAGGCCAGTCACTGAGCCTAAGGAAAAGAAGCCCGTAGACCCTGCTATTGCCAAATTGCTGGAAGAGTTTAAGGATTTAACTGAGCCGCCGACAGGCACGGTGTCGCGGTCCATCCAACACCGTATTGAGATAGAGCCTGGCAGTAGAACTCCTAAGGGTGCTGTGTATAGGATGTCCCCGCGGGAGTTAGAGGAGCTGTGGAAGCAGTTGGACGAGCTCCTTGAAAAGGGTTGGATTAGGCCCAGTTCATCTCCTTTTGGAGCCCCTGCTCTCTTTGTCCCTTAGAAAGAGGGAGAGCTGAGGATGTGTATAGACTATAGAGGTCTGAATGCCATTACAGTGAAGAATGTTGAGCCATTGCCTAGGATAGACGATCTCTTGGATCGAGTGCAGGGGGCGAAGTAGTTCTCCAAGATAGATTTGAAGTCCGGATATCATCAGATAGAGGTGCATCCTGATGATCAGTACAAGACAGCCTTCCGGACTAGATATGGGCACTACGAGTTCATAGTGATGCCCTTTGGACTAACCAATGCGCCAGCTACGTTCCAGCATTGTATGAACGATTTGTTTAGGCCGTGGTTAGACAGATTTGTTGTAGTTTATCTAGATGACATTCTAGTGTTTAGCAGGACCCTCGAAGAGCATCAGGGTCATCTCAGGCAGGTCTTGGAGAAGCTGAGGGAAGCTAACTTTAAGATCAATGCAAAGAAGTGCGATTGGGCAAAGACCCAAGTTCTGTACCTAGGCCACGTCTTAGACGGAGACGGCGTTAAGCCAGAGGATAGCAAGATCGCAGCGATTAGAGATTGGCCCACACCACGTACGCTGACAAAATTGCGCTCGTTCCTGGGCCTAGCTAATTACTATAGGAAGTTCGTGAGGAACTTCTCCACCATCGCTGCGCCCCTTCGCAAATTGCTGAGAAAGGAGACCATCTGGAAGTGGGATAAGGACTGCACGTCTGCCATGAAGAAGTTAAAGCAAGCATTGATAGAGTATCCAGTTCTTAAAGTCGCCGACCCGTCCTTGCCCTTTGTCATCACGACTGATGCGAGTCAATACGGCATAGGTGCAGTGTTGCAGCAAGACGATGGCAATGGGTATAGACCCGTAGAGTTCATGTCCGCCAGGATGCCTTCAGAGAAGGTCGCGCCGACCGTTTGAGGGACTCAACCGGGATCAGATTCATAGATTGCCGCCCGGGACCAGGGAGTTTGCTGTGCAGCACGAGAAAGAACTAGCTACTATTGTAGAGAACCTCAGGAAAGCCCAGCATAGAATGATAGAGCAAGCGAACAAACATCGTCGCCCTTCATAGTTTCAAGTAGGCGACTTAGTCTGGGTCAGTTCTAAAGAATTTGCGCCTGAGGAGAACATCTCGTAGAAGTTACTGCCCACATATAGAGGACCGTGGCCTGTTCTGGAAGTCAAGGGCGGCGAAGATGGACCGTCCTATACAATAGAACTACCAGCACACCTCCACACGTATCCAGTTTTCCACGCATCAAAGTTATTACCTTGTCAAACAAGTGATCAGTTTCCATCCCGTAGATCGATGATCCCRCCTGATATGGATGGAAGATATGACAWAGATGGTATAGTSGCTGAAGATRTCTTCAGAACTGGASGTAGGGGTCGTCCGCARAAACAGTATAAGGTTCATTTTRGTTATCAGGARCYGGAAGACGACCGCTGGTTTACAAGATCGGAACTTCTAGAGACAGCTCCCGATATMGTCYGGGCCTACGAGAGACRRCAGAAGGGTAAAGGTCCTGCCTTGGACTGAAATTTTCTCGGAGGACCTCGAATTTAGGCCGGCGGGAGTGAAACGGTATTCACCAGTTCGCAGTAGCGAATGCAGATCCCAGGGTTCGATCCCTAGTCCCCGTCTTACCTGTGTACAGTATTGATGTCAACCCGTAGCTTTGAACCTGCGACCTGGAGGATCATCAGTGGTAGGTAGACTTTCGTAGGACACAGGGTAGGAGGGATTCGAACTGTAGACTTGTAGGGTAGGAGTCTAAACAGCTCAGAGGTCGTAGCTGTAGGTTGTTTGAAGAGTCAAGGTCGTAGCCGCTACTTACCTGAAAGGGCAAAGTTGTAGCTGCTACAGTACCGAAAGGCCAAGTTAGAGACTTCTAGAAGTGGCCTTTCGGAATTAGCCTGCACTCAGCAGAGGCAAGTGGTCAAGTGGTGGTAGTCCACCTAGTCCGGTCAGCAGTCCCAGTTAGTCCAGTCCGGTCCAGTCAAGCAAGTACCGTCTGGGACTGTGCACCTCGTGGGCCAAGGGATACGGGGCAGACCAATGCAGTGCAGAAGTATAAATCAAGAGGCTGCGTCCAGCCATTCATTCATTCCTGCGGATGCCATGCGGAAGCGCTGCCTCAGCAGCTTGTGCGAGGAGGTCTGCAGTGTGCCCGAAGACGAAGTGGGCAGAGAAGTGTAGTGTAGCGATAGGGTAGTGGCAGCTAGCGCTGCCATAGCTGTAGTAGTGCATGTGTGTGTGTCGCGTGTAAGTACAGAGTGTTGCGTGTGGGACATCCAGGGTGATCCAGAGTGTGAGCAGCGAGGTGTTTGGGCGCACAGCCGCCATAGCCAATTACAAGAGAACTCGAGAACTCTTATCTGGTTACGATATCTCTGAGTACGGTGTGGGCGCATGTCGCCAGTTTGCTGTTCTGCTGTTCACGTGCATGAAAAGTGTGAATAAGTCGAGTCTGATTGCATGAGTACCGCACGTGCGTGCAGCCTCCCTTGAAGGTGATGACGTGGACACACTGAAGAAATTGGGATACCGGCGAGAGCATCGTTGGCAACAGACTGACGTGGCGCTGGTCAAGAGAGAGAGAGAGAGTGTGGATATTGGGACCGCTGATGTGGCTCGCTGCCTACGTGGCATGGCGTAGGGATGATGTGGCACTCTACTGCCAGGGCATGGTCTGATGTGGCACGTACCTGTTTTGCGATTGCCTGCTGATGAAGCGCTGCATACTTTGAGCTGACGTGGCATACCAGTGTTGTATGTGTTGCAGACCGTACATTGCTGATGTGGCATCCCCCTCGTAGACCTTCCAGGTCCTTGACGACGGTTGACGCTGACGTGGCAGACTCTATAGAGCTGCTGTATTGGCATTCCAGGGGTGACACGTGGCATGCATGGCATGCTGCTGTGGATGAGGTGTTGATTGTGCACTTGTGTGCTAGCAAACGGTACGACTTTACCATTTGCTGTACTGTCACGTGTCGGCCCTTGTGTCTGGTTGCATGGGTTTTACAGATGGTACAAATGTAGAGGAAGGAAGGTTGACCCTTGATTGCTGTTGGTTGTGTTGGCTGACCTACTCACCTGATTGGCTGTTCTATGGTTGCTGTGCATACTCACCTGTGTGTTGTTGTCTTGATCACATTGATCGTGGCTGCCGTACCTATACACTTTCTGTAGGACGTCATCACACATAGAACAAGCAGCAAAGTTAGAAGTAGAAAACTATTGAGAATCTGTTTCTTCTTTTCTGCCGAGATTATTTCGTGCTCAAGGAAATTGCGTGTGGCTGTGGAATTTATTTTTGTCTTTAAAACTATTTATTGTGCGGCATTCACACACTGGGAAAAATTACTTATCTTTGGAAATGTCTGCGTGTCTCCATTCTCAATCGGTTCATACCTTTTTTCTTCTTTCCCATCCCTCTCACCGTCTATGCCGATGAAGAAGGGGGGGAACTCGAGACGCGTGGTCAGATTGATGTGAGAAGGCAGACTCTGATAGGCCTTCTTCGCCAGTTACTCGGCGAAATACACGGTGCCAGGCCAGAAGCTGAACGGTTGGTGCATGGAGAGTTCAATCTGCGCGCTGCAGAAGGTAAACTGGAGAATGCAAAGACAATAGTTGAGATGCTGGAAACCGGAAAGAGAGTTGAGGAACTCATCAAGCAAGGGCGAATGGCCCTTGACCGTTATGTCACCGAGAACTTTGAGAAGATGGACCAAAGAAGAAAACAAAGGGAAGAAGAGAAGAAAGCAAAGAAGGTGGAACCAAAGCTGTCTGTAGAGATAATGGAGGAAAACGTCAGGCAATTAGAAAACACACTGCAAGAAGAAAGAAGGAAGATTGAGGAATTCCGGAGAAAGCAAGAAAAGCAAGAAGAAGAAGAGAGGATGATGGATGAACTTATGCAGAGATTTCACTATGAAGAAGCCGGTACTGAACTTGCATCCATTCTGCAGTCTATAATGGTCTATCTCGTCCACCTCGAAAAGAAAATAGATAGTAACACTGCCTCATTGGAGACATTGACTAGACTTATAAAAGGAAAGGACAAGGTCAGGATTTAAGAGGAGACCAAGGGGGAGGAAGTCAAGAAAGAACCCCAGTAAAAATTAATAAAGGATGCAATGAAGAAGGTAACATAGGAGAGACTCGAAGGTTCCAAGAAGGAATCTGAGAAGTCATTCGAGAATAAAGAAGAACAAGCCAAGAGAGAAGAACCAACTAAGGAAGCAGAAAAATCGAAAAGGAAAGAAAAGGTTAAAATGAAACTTCCCTTTACTTATAACGGAAAGAGGGGCGAGCACTTATTGCTCTGGATTGCAGAAATCCAGACATACTGCAGTACTGCGCCGGTAGAGCCAGAAAGCCAAGTGGCTTTTTCGACGTTTTGTCTTGGCGAGACAACCAAGGAATGGGTATTGTCCGAGGCCAATGCTGCTGGCTTCGAGGATATTGGTGAGTGGGCAAAGACCCCGACTCTCCGAGAATTTATCCAGAAGATTAAGGAGAGATTCTTGGATAAGACAATGGCTGATAAGGCCTTCGACGAGCTCACCACGATCGGTCAAAAGCGTTAGACCTCTGTGGATGCACCGTCACGCGAACTTGATAGGTTGTTGCAGGTACAGGGGTTGAACCTGCAGGACAATCAAGTCCTTTATATCTTCTCGCGTGCATTGCCTGAACCCATTCGAGGTCATCTCGTGGCTGAAGCCAAATCCGGTAAGTACAAGTTGTACAACTACTGACAGTTTCGTGACCTCTCGCTCCAAAGGGAGCACATGACAACACAGGTAAAGGGGGCGTATACGTCTGTTGTAAAGAGTGGTCCGGTAGGTGCGTATGGGAAAAAGGTTTTGTGGTGGCAAAAGCGCCAGGACCACATGCTTGTAGTCTTCGGCGATGATACCGTAGAGAAGTTATCCCTCGACGAGTCTGAGGGAGGAGGAGGTAACGGCGGCAGCGAGTCCAGGAAGGGTGATGTCGCTACCGTAGTGGCCAACAAGGGAGACCCAAGTCAATGGAAGAAGAAGAGGGGACCGTGCTCGTTTCCCGAGCATCCCGACATCGCGTACGGGAAGCCGTGGGAGTAAATGGGAATGACTCATGAGGAGTGCTCATCCAAGATGGACAACCGCTAATGCCTCAAGTGTGGCACCGTGGGTCATGTGATAACATGGTGCCCGGTAATTCAAAACCCAAAAGCGAGCAGCCAGTAGGAGTAGCGTCTGCTCCTACTGAGTTGAGGGGTTTAGACAAAGGTAAGACGCCAATAATCCCTTTCAACCCCTCGACTCATACGGCAGCGGATGGCTATTCTTCGGCCCATCTCCGGAACACCCTGAGACAGTCTTATGTTCCGTCTCTCTGGACGATTCCTTTGACGAACTTGGTAATGAACTCATAGCCTTAAGAAGTTCGTGGGCTCAAAAAACTAGATCTAAGGGTGAGCTAACGATAGCAAACATTGAGATTGCACGTACACGAGTAGGTGCCTTGTTAGACCCATGATCGATGCGGTCCTATATCTCAAAGAAGGCAATACGAAGGTTGTATCTGGGAATGAAGATAAAGGACTTGCCTAGACCAATCATGTCTATGCTGGCAGACAAGAGCACTATCACTGTCTCTCCGTACGTGGACCGTGTGAAATGTCATTTTCGCACAAAGGAAGGTAAGAAGATCCTACATGAGATATCCTTTCTTATAGAGAAGAATTTGCCCTTTGACATGATTCTGGGTATGGATTGGCAGGAGGAAGCCGACCTAGAAGTCAGGTTCAAAAAAAAAATTATAAAGCTGGACGAGAAGTCTGAAATGCGAGCGATCAAGTTGTGTCACATGTCTGGCTACTCGACCTTGTCTTTTTGCTGTATGAGTTACCCAGCCTTTAGATCGATGGTCGTAAAAAAAACGTTGGATCAGGATGAAATGATGGTACTCGTTAAACGAGTCGGTGAGTGTTCCTCATCTTATCCTTCTTCTATTGAAAAACTTCTCGATGAGTATAAGGACTTGCAGACTGATCCGACGAGAATCACTGAGCGCCCTATTAAGCACATGATCGAGATTATTCCCGGAAGCAAGATTCCCAAGGGTCCCATTTACCGTATGTCTCCTAGGGAACTTGAGGAACTTCGAAAACAACTGCAAGAACTTACAGATAAAGGATGGATTCAGCCCAACTCATCTCCTTATGGTGCCCCGGTCTTATTCGTGTCCAAAAAGGAAGGTGAACTTAGACTATGCATTGACTATCGTGGGCTGAACTCCGTCACTGTGAAAAACGCGGAACCCCGTCCGCGTATTGACGACCTGTTGGACCAGTTGCAAGGTTGCAAGTACTTTAGTGAAATTGATCTCAAGTCACGGTACCACCCGATCGAGGTGGTTCCTGAAGATCAACATAAGACGGTTTTTCGAACCAAATATGGTCACTAAGAGTTCGTGGTTATGCCTCTCGATTTGCCTAATGCATCTGCGACTTTTCAAAGGTCAATGAACGAATTGTTTCGTCAATGGTTGGACCGATTTGTAGTAGTCTATCTCGATGACATTCTAGTGTATAGTAAGACATTAGAAGACCACGAGAAACATCTACGAATGGTTTTGCAGAAATTGCGTGAGGGCACTTTCAAACTGAACCCCAAAAAGTTTGAGTTTGTTAAGCCTGAAGACTTGTACTTACGGCATATAGTAAACGAAAAAGGACTAAGGCCCGAGGAAAAGAAGATCACAATAATTCGAGATTGACCCTAACCGAAGACTATAACTGAATTGAGAGTTTTTCTAGGACTTGCTAGATATTATAGGAAGTTCGTCAGAAACTTCTCGTTGATGGCTGCTCCTATGAGAAGACTTCTGAAGAAGAAAAAACTTAGGTTGTGGGACAAAGATTGTGAGTCGTCGTTCAGAAAGTTGAAGTATGTTCTGACTCACTACCCTGTCTTAAAAATCGTCGATCCTTATCTCCCTTTCATTGTCACAATTGACGCAAGTCAGTATGGGATTGGAGTTGTACTACAACAGAATGACGGTAAGGGATATAGACCTATAGACTTTATGTCCAGGAGACTTCCGTCAGAGAAAGTGACTAACTCCACCTACGAGAGGGAATTGCATGCCTTAGTTGTTGCACTAGACACCTGAAAGCACTACTTGTTAGGGAGACACTTAACTGTCTACTCAGATCATTCTACTCTGAAGTGGATCAAGAATCAACCTAGACTCTCTGATAAGTTAGTTAGATGGTTCGCTTTCATTGACACCTTTGACTTTGAATTGAAAACTATCAAAGGAAAGTCTAATGTGGTTACGGATGCTTCGTCCAGACGTGCAGATTTCGTTGGAACTATTGTCTCCTACCTCGATATCGGGAATGAACTGAAGGAACAAATCCGAAAGGGTTATGAGAGCGATCCTATCTGGAGTCCTATCATTGGGACCCTATGAAAAAACCCTGAACTATTCCCAGAATATCGAATGACTGATGACTTACTCTTCTGTCTAGACAAAATCGAAGAAAGATTATGCATTCCTCATGAAGAACAAATCAAGAGTCTAATCATTGGGGAATGTCATGATGTTGAGGGTCACTTTGGTTTTAAGAAGATGTATGCTGATGTACGACAACGTTTTGAATGGAAAGGAATGAAAGAAGATGTCCTAACCTATGTACGAACTCCTCTTGTCTATCAGGGAAACAATCCCTCGCATGAGAATCCTTTGGGACTATTGAGACCACTGCCTATTCCAAGTGAGCCAGGTGAGTCTATCTCCATAGACTTTACGAGTCTCACTAAGAGCCGAAACGACAACAGTCAGGTAATGGTCATTGTGGATACATTTTTTAAATATGCTATGTTCATTCCTTTACCAGCCGAAGCTATAACTGAATTGGTCATCCAGAAGTTCCAAATGCGATGGTTTTCTGAGTATGGATTCCCGAAAACCATCGTTTTCGACAGGGATGTACGGTTCACTAGTCTACAATGGCAAAAGTTGATGGAAGTCTATGGCACCTGGTTGACCATGTCGTCAGGCAAACATCCTGAAACGAATGGCCAAACTGAACAAATGAACCGTCTGTGCGAGCAACTTTTGCGCATGTATGTCCGACCCGATCAAGTGGATTGGGATGAGAACTTACCTAAGATTGCTAGTGCTTATAATAACAGTATACATACTGTTACAGGTAAAGCATACTCACACTAGGGCCTCAAACTCGCAAAATCACAAAATGAGCGGCCATATCGAGTCCTTGTAAAGGAAGGACTAGATCTGGCCGCTCATTTTGGGATTTTGCGACTTTGAGGGCCTAATGTGAGTATGCCCGTAGAACGCCTAATGCACTGCATAAAGGTTGGAAGGCTCGACATACCATAGGTTCTCTAACTCAGGACCAGATTCAGAGGCTACCCCCAGACACTCGTGAATTTGCAGTTTTATATGAAGAAGATATTAAAAAGGTAAAGGAAAATATGCAGAAAGCCCAACTGCAGATGATTGAGCATGCTAATAAACATCGTCGGCCATCGCAGTTCCAGGAAGGTGATCTGGTATGGGTGAAGTCTAAAGAATTTTCCTTGGAAGAAAACATATCTTAAAAACTGCTGCCTGTTTACTACAGACCCTGGGAAGTTCTCAAGGTTATTGGGGATGCAGATGGACCTTCCTATCGAATAGATGTACCCACACACCTACGGACTTATCCTGTCTTTCATGCGTCTAAACTCTTGGCATATGTAGAGGGAACTGAATTTCCAAATAGACCATCAATGTTTCCCCCTTCCATGAATGGAGGTTACAAAGTTAAGAAGATTGTGGAACATGGCTATTTCTCTACAAGCGGCAGAGGACGACTGCAGAAGCAGTATACGGTAACGTTCACATCTCAATCCCCTACTGAAGCTAGATGGTTCAGTAAAAAGGAAATCTTACCTACTGCTCCTGATATTGTTGCTGCATACGAACGTGGGTTGAAAGAAAATTGATGTGTTTCTCCAATGCAATAACCCATGCAGCATGCCTCGTGGATTGCCTGAGGGCCTCGCCAGGCCACCGTCAGATCAGGCCAAAGGGGAAAAAGGACCCCTATGTAGATTTAGGGCCTGAGCAGGCGATAGTTGACCGAAGTCAACTACCTGACGCCCAACAACCAAAGTCAAAGTGGACCCAACCCAGGTTGTCGGTCATACACACACACTTGTTTGTATGCAGGTACCCAGACAGGATCAAGACCAAGTGGAAGTCTGCAACTGAACACAATCCAGACCCTCGACTGCGAGTCAATCTGCACGACTGTAGGTGGGAGACCTGAGGCCAGACTGCCTCGTCAAACACTACATAAGGCTTGGTCTCCAGGAAGTCAACATTCAGTCTGGTTATGCTGCCTCAACGCTGGCTTGACTCTAGCTCGTCGCTGGATTGACGCTGGCTGGACGCTGGCTTGACGCTGGCTTGACGTTGGCTGTGCGCTGGTGCTGAGGACGACGGCGCGAAACTGTGGTAGCATACTAGCGCCTTCTCTGCAGAGCGCCAGCCTCTGCTGATGTGGCGCATGCCACCTGTCTTCATTGCTGATGTGGCGCATGCCACCCATCTTCATTGCTGATCTGGCGCATGCCACCTGTCTACATTGCTGATGAGGCGCAGGCCATTTGTCTTCATTGCTGATGTGGCACATGCCACCTGTCTACATTGCTGATGTGGCGCAGGCCATTTGTCTTCACTGCTGATGTGGCGCATGCCACCTGTCTCTATTGCTGACCTGGCGCTGGCCACACAGTCTACATGAGGTGACTGGCTGCGACAAGGAGGGAGATCGGGATTTGTGGATGATTGGGAAAGTGGTACTCACCTGAGGTTGACGTCGATACCGTGCACTGCTGTTTGTCTTCATTGTCTCCATGAGATGACAGTGCCACGTGGCACTTCTAGGTGATCAGGACTTGTCAAACTTGTTACTGTATATTGATTGATGACGTGGAGGCGAGGGGAAGCCCGGAGAAGGAGTGGGTGATATTTGGGCTACTCTTTTGTGGTCATTGATTATCTCTTTCACCCTCTCATTTGTTTATTCCGCGTCCACTCTCTTCGTCTAATGGTAACGAGATATTGTATCAGATATCACTTTCACGATTACTGGAGACATTGTGCAGATCTGAGTTTACTTGTACTTTGACGTCTGATGAGTATCTTCCAGTCTGGGTTCATTACAATATGCCGCGTTGATTCGCTGATTTCTGGATTATTGGGTTCGGAAATTCCGAATTATAAATCGCTGATTCATTCCGATCTTTGTTTTGGAATCTTTTGCGTGGATATTATTTTCTTTTCACGCATTTTGGTGGTAACGAAAATTCCGAAATTCGTTATTTCTGCAAGGAACCTGACTGTTCACAACTTGCTGGAGTGCTTCACTTCGCATGCATACATGTCTCCACAGAGATAGGATAGCTTCACACAAAGCCAAAGTTGAGATGAGATAGGAACCAGATAGCGCAACTCATATTATAAAATTCACATTAAACAAGAGTATCTCGAGTTCAAAGGTTCAGCACCAACAAAATGCAAGTCTTCTTCACTCAGTCGTCATCATAGGACCTGGCTCAGCCAGTGTCACCCTTCAACTCACAAGTATGGCGCAAACAGGTAAGTAATCACCATATCCCACGTTGTAACTTGTCTTCTCTCTCCTTATCTTCTCTCTCAAGATCCCTGTCGTGGTTCCCTTCTCTCACTATGCATGCACAACCCTTGTCTACGAGAATCTACTCTGAATGCCTCTCACTGATATCCTACTACTAACCCCACTACTTCTACATTACTAACTCAGGCTGGCGCAACTATGGCTTCCCTGCAGCCAGCGCCCAGCTCATCTCCCTTCTGGCGCAGCTTCTTCTGCCAGCGCCCCTCCCTGCACTATAGCGCACAAGTGCCTCAGCACTTCCACGCATCAATGCCAATGGGAATTTGTCCTTGTGGGGAGGCTGCCTCGTTCTTTATAATGCTGGCCTCCCCTTGTGAGGTCTGAACTCAGCCTGTCTTGGGTCCTGTCCCAATCCCAGCCTCTGTGGAGTGTGTCCCAATACCTTTTCCTTCAAGGTCTGCTGCTGCTGCGGCCTTCAGGCCTGAATTTTGGACTTAGGGCCTGTATCTAGACTCTCCTTCTGACTTAATTCGTGACTGAGACTTTATCCTCTTGACTTCTTTTGGACAGACACACCTACTGCTCGAATAGACACACATTCCGCACGAACAGACACACATACTGCACGTACAGACACATCTCCTGCATGAACAAACATGATTTGCACACCCCCTGGATGAACAGATGTGACTCTCATATCTGAATATTGCAACTGTTCGTCCAGGGGCACAACTGTGACCTTTGATATTGACTTTTACTTAGCTAGGATGTGACTTTTGATCCTGAGAACATGTCCTTTGATCTGCTTTCACGAGTTGACTCTGGGCGAGCAACCCCACTATGCTGCACTCGTCAGTCAGGGTCTGAATCGGGTAAAGGCCCTTTTATTTCATTGTTTCTTTCGTTATTCCGAGATTCTGAAATTATTTTTATGGAAAACCTCTCTTTGCAGTTCTTTTTTTTTTTTTTTTTTTTTTTTCAAACCAACCCTGCCCGTTCTATTCTGGGGGACGTCAGTCCGGTTGCTTATTACCGGCAAGCATGAAAAAATGACATGAATGCTCGAGACAAAAGAAAACAGCATATCCACTCTAGACACCAATAAGGGTGCGGGGCTGTGAAAGGAAACTCACGCCTCAATCTGGGAGCGTCTGTAGAAGTCGGTCTGTTGGCCACGAAACTTACTGGCAGTACCCAGGCGCACAGCAGACAGGCCCCAAGAAGAGTCGAGTACTGGCAGGGGTTCATTTAGCAGTCTCAGAATGCTGCCCAAGGAGCACAGATCCAACAAACACAATGTTCCACCCTAGATGCCTTCCCTATCTGATTCTAATTGCCCACTTCTCCCTCACATTCCCATGTTGCCAAAACAGCCCGTTACCAAAACAACCCGTTATCCGTATTTAAACTAAAAGCCCATTATCCCCTTATTTAAACTAAATAGCCACTCACCACCTCATCATCGTGAGGGTAGCCTAAAGAACCTACTTTCCCTTTCCCCTCCTTCCTTCCCATGGTTCCGGTTTGCCAATATAGCCTGTTAACCCTTGATTAGAACTAGTGCAAGGAAAATGAACAGAAGCGAGATGACAATATTCAGATTGCACAATCACATTGAAAGCCAGATCGTATCACAGTGTTCAGAAAGCAGGATTGCACCAATATGACATCAATGGAGAATCGTAGCACTGAAAACCCATGTCAATGAGAGCTTGCTCTTGCCACCACCAACATATGTATCCAATCCCTATCCCCCTACTTGGCGCTCGGCGCTACTAATAGCCTACTAATTGACAATGCAACTGTTGACGTCAACAGCCTCCGAAGTACTTGAAGACGTCGCCCATGCAGACCATCGCCAATACCAGGTATGTGCCCTCACATCATCATCATCATCCTTCTCTCTCTCTCCCTCGACTCTCCCCCACGTCTTCCCTTGTTGAACACCCGAAGACCACCCCTGCGCCTCACTGTACATCCAAGCCCGCCAGCTATGGAGGCTGGGCTATGGCGCTGCCCTCAGCAGCGCCCTGCTCCCTGCACGAGCGCACCTGCTAGCACCTCGCCTCTCAGCGCTAGCAGCAGCCCAAGAGCTTCAGCTCCAACAGAGTTGCCGCCAACATGCGAGTGCTCGAATGAATGGCCAGGCAGCGAGCCCTTTCCTATATGGAAAGAGCTGGCCTGCCTTCGCAGCCTGGCTGGCCTGGGCCTGGGCCCACAAGCTCCCGGTAGGCCCCAGGATGCTGCGCCTTTGGTGCAGCTACTGGGCCTCATTCGGTTGGGCCTCCCAACTGTCTGTGTATGCGGCTGCGAATCTCGTCCAGGGGCTGTGCTTTCAGAAGAGCCTGGAAGGCCGTGGAATTTCCTTGCTTCTCGGCTTGTGATTTCCTCAACCAACTGCCCCGACGAAACTGCTTGGACCCCAAATATGAAATTAACAGTTGAGCACCTCTTGTAACTTGTTAGGCCCGCCTTCACTTAGGGCAGGCACAAATGCAACAAGGGGCCCTTACGCCTGCCGAGGACCCAGATCCTCGCATTCCCTCCTCCTAGTCCTCTGAGAAGTCTTCTATTCTGCAGGCATCTTCCCTTTGAGATCTTTTTCGTAGCCTGCAATGACTTGAGGTGCAGTTCTCATGAGTTCTTCTCTGGTGAACCACCGATCTTCGCTGGGATCCAGATGATGTCTGAATCTGACCCGGTATTGCACTTTTGGCTTAGGAGGGCGGCCTCTGCCCGGTGGTCGAGGAACAGGCATCAGACGATGCTCCACGATTTGGTCGATGTCCGCTTCACCATCCATGGTTGGGGGCAGCATTGACCGTCTGGAGGGAAACTGTGCAGTTTCTGCGAAAGGTGCCAGCTTGGATGCGTGAAAAATAGGGTGTGTCCGTAGATGAGGTGGGACGCAAATCACATAAGAAGGTCCATCCAATTGTTCTCCCACTATGTCCAGGACCTCTCAAGGACCGAAATATTGTGGCATTAGTTTCCTAGATACTCCCATTTCCTGTCCCAGTTCATATGATTTTACCCAGACCCTTTCCCCTACTTGAAAGTTAGAAGGTCGTCTGTGTTTATTCTCAGATGCAATCATAGCATCATGAGATTTCCTCATGTGCTCAACAGCCTTCTGCAACATCTGTTCGTATGTGATAGCAAATTCTATGCTACCAGGTGCTGCAGTAGCCTGTTTTTCAGGTAGTAGGAAATCGAGGGCGGAACGGGGCTTCCAACCAAGATGCAGTTGGTTGGGAGTCATGCCAGTAGTACTACGTATTGCATTGTTGTACAAGCTAGTGATGAGAGGTAGTTTCTCGTCCGAGTCATCCTGGCTTGGCTTAATGTATTGCCTTAGTAGATGTTGCACTACTCTGTTCATCTGTTCCACCTGTCCATTTGGATCAGGGTGATTCCCTGATGTCATTTGCAGTCTGGTTCCCATCTGTTGGGCAGTGTATTGCCACAGTTCGCTCGTAAAGCGAACATCCCTATCGCTGACGATAGACTTAGGTAAGCCAAAGTCCCGTACCCAGTTGTCCATGAACAATCTGATGACATAGTAGGTTTTAGCAGTCTCAGGCATAGCGATCAGTCTTGCATACTTAGAAAAGCGGTCTACTATAACGAAGATGTGTATTTTTCCAGACCTGCTGGTCACAAGAGTATCCATGAAGTCCATGGAGACACTCTGACCAGGACCTTCAGGAATCGGCAAGGGCTTGATGAGCCCAAGCGGAGCCTAAGTTCTAGGTTTGTCACGTTGACAAACCTGATAGGTTTCAACATACTTCTTGGCATCTTCCTTAATAGTAGGCCACCAAAATTTTTGTACTAAGTTAGCTGAAGTTTTCCTATAACCGAGATGACCAGTTGCATCGTGACATTCCCCTAAAAATAAAGTACGCAAAGACTCACTACTGGGAACACACAGTTTTTTATTCCCTGCCTTTTCAAGAAACAGCAAACCATCGACCATCGTAAACTCGTCAGAAGTTACCTTATCCTTCTCTTTGAACTTACGGATGATCTCAGACATAACTGCATCTTGCTGGTAGGCCTCCACCAAAGATCGAGTTAGATCATTAGATATGTCGAATTCAGTCACTAGCGCGCCCAGGTAATCTGCCCGACGTGGAAGTGCATCAACTACCTTGTTGTACTCTCCCTTGATTGGATCAAGTTGATAGTAATACATGTCTATCACTTGAATCCATCGCTTAAGTGCGTTAGAGAGTACCGGTTGTGTTTTGATCCAGCGCAGGGTCTCATGGTCCGATCTCACATAGAAAATCTGCCAAGGAGATAGTGTCTCCAGTGGACCAGTGCTCGGTAAAGGGCGTAGAGCTCACGCTCGTAGGTAGAGCTGGCTAGCTTCTGAGACAATATTTTTTTTCTCATGTACTCGATAGGTCTCAACTTGGGCCCCTCCTTTTGCGCAAGGACCGCGCGTATGCCATATTGGCTGGCGTCTGTGGTCACTACAAATGGATTATCAGGATCCGAAAGTTTAAGAACCTCGTAGTGTGTTAGGGCATACTTCAGTTTCATGAAGGACGCCTCACACTCTTCAGTCCACTCCCAAGGGGCTACCCTCGTTAGGACTTTCTTGCCTCGGTACGTTCGGGACGTGTGGCCATAGTTGCCACAGTTCATGCACGTGCCCCTAGCGACTCGGTCCCTCCACACCTCATACTCTAAACCAAGTTTCACCCATGCGGGCGTACCTTGGTCGCCCTGACCCGTAGACCGGCCTACCTTCTTCTTCCCGGTCCCCCTAGCCTTTTCTTTGATGGGTGCCACGACGGCCCCATCGTGCTCTGTGTCCTCCCCAAGGTCTGGGAAGTCGTCAATTTTTGTCGCCTGACCATCATGGTCAACGAACATTAATTGCCCTTTCTTCTTCCAGTCCTGGGGTAGTCTCTTCTTCCTACCATCTCCCTGACTCTAATGTGCGGACCCCAGTTTTGCCTCTATATCTAAGGCCGTCTTGCTGAAGGAGGCGAAGTTGTGCTGCTCAACATAGGCCTCGTCAACCAGCTTTGTCCTAACCTCTGAAGGCAGACATCTAAGGTAATCCATGAGGAGTACCTGCTGGTCATAGCGCACACCAGGTACCGCGAGCAGACGTTCTACGGTATCCGTGAGCTCTCGAACATTCTTGTACCTTCTGGCACAAAGACTGTTGATTGCGTCTATGGCCTTTTGAGGCTCTTGAGGGTCATGCCACCTATTGTACACGGACCGTACAAACTCTTCCAATGTCTGGGCTTGGGCCCAGACATCGAAGTTCTGACCATAGCCCTGTTGTTGTACTAGGCCATTCAACCAGCGAGCTGCTGACCCCTCTAGATAGGAGGCAGCTACTACAACTTCTTGCTCCTGCCTGGTAAGTTTGTGCCTCACATAGGTGGGCACCGTCCTCACCCACGTATCTAAGTCCTCGTCCTTCTTCCTGTCGCTCAGCAAGGGTATTTTGGGCATCCAATGCATAGGCTGCATTGGCCCAGGGGATTGTTGTAGTGGTTGCATACCCATCGAAACAGGTCGCTGCGCATTAACCTGCGCCTGGCTTGACAGTGGGATTGTAGTAACCATTATCGTTGATGGTACGACAGAGACTCTAAGGACCGGACCACTAATCGCCGCATAACCACTTGGAGGGGGCATGCCAAACATAGGTGAGAATGAAAAACCCAACTGGCAATGGTGTCATCGATGGACCCGCAACCGATGGGGGAGCTACAACAAACTGAGGCTGCCTCATCACTGGACGAGGAGCCTATAGTGCAGCTAGAATTCGTTTCTGGCCTGCCACTAGTTCAGCCAACACTTCCTGCTGAACAACCTGCGTCTCCGCCACACACAAGAGCAAATTCCGCAGTGCTTGCATAGCGGGATCTAATGTAGACTCATCCAGTGCTTCCAACTTGCCTAGTTCCTGCAACCTACTACCTGGTCTAGCTTTTCTCATTATTGCTCTTCTTCTTCTCTCTGCTGCCTCATCCAATTGTCGTTGTAGCTCATCCTGAAGTTCTTCTGCTTGGAGGATCTCATAATCCTCCGACGTGAGTTGAGCCGGCTGGCTGACTTGCAAGCCAACACTCTGGCTAATGGAAACCTGGGAACCACTCTGACTGACTCCTGACGAAGTGGCCTGGGACATGGTAGAGGAGGTAGCCATGGTTGTACCGGTGCTAGCTATAGTTCTAGACCTGACGCTGGCCTCAACCACCCCCGCTCTTCTTGCCGCTGTTCTCTCTCTAGCCTCTCTCCGCAGTCTCCTCTCGTCTTCTGGACCTAACTCTAGGGAAGTCAAAGGTTGACTGAGAGCAGTTCTACGAGTGGTCCTACGGTCGTCCACTAACAACTCCTCCTCACTAGTGCTTGCATCACTCATGAGCTACAGTGTGTGTGATCTAAACTAGAATCCACACTGAATCCTACCTCAGCATGACACACAACCGATTATGATACACAACTAACTTCGGTTGGCCTAGACAGAAACAGTTAGGTGGTTAGGTGTCAACCAATGTCAGATCCTACAGGGAATATTAAATCTATTTTTAGATTACTCTAATACAGATTGCAATGTAGCAAAGAATATTTATACTCTATCTGTAGTTGTCTGTCTGTTATTAGTCAAGTCCGTAACAACTAAATAATCAAAAATAAAAATAATGTTCCCTGCAGAGATGTATGCTGAATGGCAGTTTATCTAATTATTGCCACCGCGAACAGTTACCGGAATCCCCCCTCTCCCTGTATCCTTCTTGAGTTGTCACTTTGTGTCAACACCCTGAGCATCTGGTTGAGCAGCGTGTCTAAAGGTGTGCAATCCGGCCCACCCCTGTGCCCAGAGTCAACGTCGAACCTGCCAGCCCCTGCACATTATTTATCCTCGCATGCAACGAGCCTTACACCCGGTTTGATCTGGCTGATCAGGAGGCATTTAAGGAGATCCCCCGTAACTCCTCAGGAATTATTTAACGTCGCAAACAGGACGACGATCACAGCCAGAATCAACACCGAATCCCCGCCAAAAATATTTAAAGACGGTCTGATAAGCGTCTGTTCAAAGGGATGGCATGCCCTGCATGACTTCTATTGCGCAGCAGCAGAATCAAGGACTTGTGGCAAAGCATGCGTGTACTAGTCCCAGCGGGTTGGCATGGTGACCATGACCCGAGTGCTTTGTCCAGGGCCCTTCAGAGGCATCGCCCGTCTCCCATCAGCTTGCTGCCCAGGAAGAATGTCAACTCTCAAGGTTGAGCGCTCGCGACACCTCACATTGAGAGGACTCTCAAGACAGAACTCCCTTCCTCACGGTAAGAAGCAATGAAGAGGGTAGATAAGGAAGGAAGCAACGTACCTCATAATGCTGCCCCCAACCACAGATTTCTCACCGGCAACCTGATGTGCATTTATGATGACCGGTCTTTGCCTTGGCACAACCAACAGCAGAATGCAGTTCCACCTCGGCTTAAATGCCACATCAGCGAGCTCTCATCATCCAGCATACACCCCTGGTGTCACCACATAGCTTCCTGGCGCGCCCACACGACCCTGGGCCGCCTTACATCCAATCACCCAAACCTTGTCACTGCCCCACACCTCATGCGAAGCACCAAACAGCTATTGCGAAGAACCAACGAGTGCAGTTCGAACCAGCTCTGATACCAAATTGCAAGGAGAATGAACAGAAGCGAGATGACAATATTCAGATTGCACAATCACACTGAAATCCAGATCGTATCACAATGTTCAGAAAGCAGGATTGCACCAATATATAACATCAATGGAGAATCGTAGCATTGAAAACCATGTCAATGAGAGCTTGCTCTCGCCACCACCAACATATGTATCCAGTCCCTATCTCCCTACTTGGCGCTCGGCGCCCAGCCTACTCCCTACACAGCTACTACTAGCCTACTAATTGACAATGCAACTGTTGACGTCAGCAGCCTCCGAAGTACTTGAAGATGTTGCCCATGCAGACCATCGCCAATACCAGGTATGTGCCCTCACATCATCATCGTTATCATCCTTCTCTCTCTCCCTCGACTCTCTCCCACGTCTTCCCTTGTTGAACACCCGAAGACCACCCCTGCGCCTCACTGTACATCCAAGCCCGCCAGCTATGGAGGCTGGGCTATGGCGCTGCCCTCAGCAGCGCCCTGCTCCCTGCACG
>BFEA01000037.1:3606511-3617019 GCA_003427395.1 Chara braunii
GCAGCCTCTGGATTTATACTTCTGTGTTGCATTCGTTTGCCTTGCATCCCTGGCCCATGAGGCACACAGTCCCCCCCGTGGTACTTGCTGGACCGGACTGGTACTTTCTAGACTTTCCCATGACTGCATAGTGACAACCCTACTACGCAGTGCAGTTGCACTGGGGTCCTACTATTTGCCCTTGCCACTTGTCCTCGTCTCCAACATGGGCTTGCTTTAGTCACACCTACTTACCACTGGCGGTTCTACAGGTCGCAGGTTCAATTCTTCAAGTTGTCACAGATATTGTACACAGGTAAGTTGGGGAACTAGGGATCGAACCCTGGGTCCTACATCAGCTACTTCGAACTGGTGAATACCGTTTCACAGCTGAGGGCCTCTCGTAATTTGTTAGGCCCGCCTTCACTTAGGGCGGGCACAGATGCAACAGGGGGCCCTTAGGCCTGCCGAGGACCCAGATCTTCGCACTAGGGAACTGCTATTCCCACCAACTAACCGTTGGCCCCAGCATTTTTCTGTTTTTTTTTAAGATAGCCAAAAATACATACCCCTTTGCCCCTACAACCACCTCCTTCCTAATGCTCTACTACCTCATCTACATGCTAAAATTTACGTCTACCTTCTACTGTACACTAAAATCCTACAACCACCTCCATCCTAATACTCTACTGCCTCACCTACATGCTAAAATTTACATCAACCTTCTACTGTACACTAAAATTATCCATCCTGAGGATGCTGTCTCAGGATAGGGCCCAGCTTGATCAGGTTAGTGCGAGGGTCCCTACTCATCAGCTGCTGGTATGCGCCCCATCTCTTCCAAAATTTTCCTACCCCTTGCTCACCCCCCAGTTGGCACCTCCTAAAGTCTGCTGTCACAGTCGTTCGAATATTATCCAGGGCTCCTTCCTTGATTTTGGACATAGCAAGATCTCCCACTGCCTGATGCATGTGTTTCGCACTGTCCAGATCGCCCACAGAATAGCTGCTCTCAGAGTCTCTGTTACCAAAGTTTCTTCTGAGACGGTCTTGTCTACTCTCACCACTGCCCGAAGCAGGATCGCCGTCGTGTCTTCTTGTGAGACGTTTAACGGAGTTTGTTCCGCTGCGGTCTGAGCCCACCATTCCCAGAAGGCACGCACCGGAGGACAGTCAAGAAATAGGTGTGCGATCGTTTCCATGTAGCCACATCCCTCTGTACAAAGCTGATTCTTGAACTGACTTTTCGGTGCCTGCCACTGTGCTGTTGGAATGGCAAGATGATAAATTTGCCATAACAGAGCCGCTTGCTTCTGATTTGGCATGGCTCTTAGAATGGCACACTCCTCTTTCCGCCTCCTTCGCGTCCATCTCCCCCATAGACGCTCGGGAGCCAGTTCCTCTTCGCCCATCTGTCCCTCAATTCCTCTGCACTGTCGACCGGCGGGACCAGTGATCTATAAATCATTTTGGTAGTGACAAGGTGGAGCAGCACCTTCTTTCTATGCAGGTTCTGGGCCGGCCACGACCACTCCTGAGGGTCAAACGCCTGCTACCTTGTTGCTAAATTGAGCCTGTATGGAGGGAACTAATCTCCCCCTTTCTTGCCACCCGTGCAGACTATAACTGTTTCGACCGTGCTTCTGGGGAGACATCTTTTTTCCGGCCAACCATCCTCACCCGATGCCAGCAAGGATTCTCCCAATTCCTCATAACCTCCTTTAACAGTCCACTGGTTCAGCTGTAGCTGGCCGTCTTGCTGATCCCGGGCCACCTGGAAGACCATCGAGGGGCATTTATCCCCGTTCAGCCTTACCCACTCTTCCTTTTTCAGTTCATCCTTCTGCAACATCTCCACCCACTGCAGGGCGATAGCCTCCCTCAGTTCTTGTACCCGCTGTCTCCTGTTGACCTGCCATGGCAAGGCCCTTGCCATCTCTTCGTCCGACTTCCACTCCCCCCTTTCTTCACTCCACAGGTGGCCACTTTTGAAGACCCCTAGCGCCGCCCACTGCCTCCCGAAGGCCCCCTGTTTGCCTTGCCAGGGGAACGGATCCCCTTCCCTGGTGCAGATAAACCTGTTCTCGAATAGCAGCTGGTTGAATACGGAATCCGCCGTTAAAGGCAGGTTACTCTGCAGCTCAACCTTTTTCCACAGTGCGAGCACTGTTGACCATACCATGTACCTTCGCACATGTGCTAAGGAGACACAGGTCCGCCAGTTCCTCAGGCAGGTGGAGAGCATAAGCGACGTGAGTCTGAGTGATCTGCTGCCATGGTGTCCCTGCCATTCTCAACAGAAGCCACAGCAAATGCCGAAGTTGGAGCGCCACGATTTGCATTCTTGGGTCCGGCATTCCCAAACCTCCCGCACTTCTTGCTTGCGTTAACTTGGCCCAGGCCACCCTAGGAATAGAGTCCTCCGCTGCTGCATTATTCAACCATAAGTAGGCATGGATGGCTTGGCACAGGTATCTGAACGTTTTCCTTCCAGGCGTATGACAAGCTCCTGTGTACCACATGGTTGCCAAAACCGAGTTTTTCACTACCAGTGCCTTGCCAAAGAGCCCCAGACTCACTCTTGAACTCCATGCAGTCAATTTTGCAACCGCAGCAACAGCCTTTGTTGCCAGCTGTTCCACTCCACCATAACACGGAGTCAGGTTCACTCCTAAGAAACTCAACCTCTCCCCTTCTCCCACTGGCGGAACATCCCACCCTGCTGGTACTTCCTTTCCCTCCGGGAGGATCGTTTTTGACTTGCCCCGGTTGACTTTGCCCCCGAGTATTTGCAAAATGTGTGGAGGTCTTCCTGGAGGATTCGCAGTTGATGAACTGTAGGGCGGATGACTGCACCAGTATCATCTGCAGAGCAGTGGATTGAAGAATTGTCTCCGACTGCCGCTGCAACGGTTGCAGTCTGTCATCTGCCCGCAAGATGTCATGCAATGACTCAGTGTACAAGACGTATAATGCTGGGGACAGCGGGCAGCCTTGCCGCGCCGACCTCGTGATCGGGATCTTCTCCGACCTCACCCCATTAATTTGCACCACCGTGGCCGCATCGGTTAACAAGCAGCTAACCCAGCCACAGAAAATCGTCCCAATACCCGTATTCATCATCCCTCTCAACATGAACTCCCCTCGCACTCTGTCATATGCCTTTTCCAAATCAGTGGAAATGAAAGCCATCGCACAACCTGCACAACATTCTTCCTCCAAAATCTGTTGTGCTAGCAGAATGGTCGATGTAATTTGGCGGCCCGGAACAAAGGCAGTTTGTGTAGGATGGCTGAGTCGTTGCAGGACCCTGTTCAACCTGTTTGACAATACTTTGGCCAAGATCTTGTAAAGAGAGTTCAGGATGGATATCGGCCGCCAGTTCCGGACATTCTGCTTGGGCCCTTTCTTATACAAAAGAACTAAGTAGGCATCTGCAAAACCCTGTGGAGGGTCCCGCTACTCAATGCTTCATTGAAGGCCTGCGTCAGCGATACGGAGAAAAAATTCCTGAAGTCCTTTTACATTTCAATCGGTAGGCCGTCAAGTCCTGGCGCTTGGAGTCTTGGCAGTTCTGCAAACGCATCCTGAACTTCATACTTATTAATTTCCTCCTCCAATCCACAACTGCTGGCTAGGTCCAATCGTTGCTGAATATGCTGCCACACATCCCGTTCAGGTTGAGCAGCCATGTCAGCGGTAGTCCATTTCTCTTCCTCGGTGAGCAGCATGTGATAATAGTCCGTGACGCACTTAAGAACGCCCCTGGTCGTTTGCCTTGTCTCCCATTGCGCAAAGGGGGGGTCCATGGCCGAAATTATTATACATGCCTTACGCGACCCCAGCTCGGCAAACAGTCTTCGCGACATTCTCTCCCCCACCTCAATCCATGTTTCCTTCGTTCTTCTCCCCCACTTAACTGCCTCCTCCAATTGCCATTCTCTCCACACACTGGCCGCCTCCACTCTCTCTGCCCACCACTCATCTTCCTGCTGGCCATCTCCAGGCCCCTTGTTAAGATCCTGCATTCTATCTATGTACTCCTGTCCTGTATGGCAGTGTGCAACATAGGCCTGTCTCAACCTTTTCATGAGGAGACAGCGCAAGTCTTGGTTGGCCTTCACCACATGCTCCAGAATGTGTTCCTGCGGGCAGTCCTGCGACCAGTTCCAGAATCTATCAATCGTCGATCTGTGTTCTTGGCTTTTGAAGACCCAGGCAGGAATGGCATAGGGTGGTCTTCCCATTTCCATGTTCCCGACCGGGAAGCTTGCCACCACTGCGGAGTGGTCTGATGTAGCCATCGGGACCGCACGCGCTTGTTCCACCCTATCATTGAGATCTTGTGAAGCCCAAATCATATCTATTCTGCTCCGCCTGGCTGCCGCAGTTCCCCAGAAGGTGTAGGCAGATTCTTCCGGGTGCAGTGTTCTATACGCATCAGTACATCCCAAGGAGGCCATGCTATTCAAAAGCGCTAGTGAATCTGCATCAATCTGCGTCATTCCTGCCGAATCCAACTGCGGCGAGACGATGGAATTAAAATCGCCAGCTATTATGATATGCTCAACATTTGGCGTAATTGCTGAAAGGCCTTCCCACATTCTCCTTCTACGCCCGACGTCAAGGGGCCCATATACAGTCAAGATTCCCCACACCTCATCCTCCCACTGCAGCATCACCCAGGCCCAGTGGCCCCTCGTGTCTCCAAACCAATCCACCACCTGGCCTCTGAAATATGGCGAGACTAGAATTGCTACTTCTCCGCTTGTGCCACAGGCTGGTGACCAAACTTGATGCCCCTTCCACCACAGCATCGGGGCTGTAAGTTTGGTTTCGTCCAACTTTGTCTCTTGTAGACAGCATCTCCCTTCTTTTAGGGAGAACTGATCTCGCTCCCATCCCTCGCACATTCCATGTCATGATCCTCATCTATTAGCCCCTTCGAGGCTGTTTTCATTAGTACTTGGTGCGAGTTGTTCTCAGATTTTTCTCAAAAAAAAAAAAAAAAAAAAAAAAAAAAAAAAAAAAGATCCTCAATCTATTAACACACCTACCTACCATCTTCACAGCTTACCTACCTACTTGCCACCTTACCTACCCCCTTACACACCTATTTCTAAAAGTCGCATCCTGTGTTTTTGCACTGCCGGGGAGGGTGCCACCACGTCGTGACACCCGTCGAGAAACTGAAACCCACCTACTCCCCCATCCTCCAAATCCCTGTAGTACCCGTACCCTTTTGGAAGTGTGTGGCCCCCACGCGCTCCTCTTTGCAAAGCTCCACATTCAAACAGCCTAAGATCCCCATGGAGGCATCATGAACTACCGTAAAATCAAGCGGATGAGCCGCCGGCCCGAACATCTCCACGAAGTCTATCCATTGTGACCCCTTCAGGCTCAATCTCAATCTTTCCGGCCTCTTGGGACATGCCTCAGAAAAATATAACAGGAGGACATATTCTGTTCCTGCCGCAGCACGTCTCACAAATCTGTGTGATGACATACCAGGCAGGACATTTCATTATTTTCACTGCGCACACTCTCATCTGATTAATTCCGAATTTTTTATTTTTCAGAATTCCCGAAACTTGCAGAAATCTTTCGCAGTTCCATTATTAATTATTCATCCTACCCCTTAAGCGTGAGCGGCCTGCGGGGGAAGGTCGGTGGTCCGCTGCGCTCCGAAATGGGGTTGAACTTTCCGTGCGGGCCGGCGGATGAAGGCGATCGAGGGCGGTGGGTTGTGCAGAGCGGCGTACCAAATTGTTCACAGCGCGCCATCAAGCGAGAGAGCGTGCCCATGGGGTCGGGCAACGGCGGACGTTGATGCGAGGGAATATCTCGAAGTGCCCGCCGTCGATAAGCGGCGGGCGCATTTTTTTTTTTTTTTTTTTTTTTCTTTGTGTGTTTCGTTTTGTTCTGCCGCATTTTTTTTTTTAATTATTATTATTACTTTTTACTTTTAATTTCTTTTCTGGCTTTTCGTCGTCTCCCTGCATCCGCGCGTTTTCTTTTTTTTGCCTTTTGTTTTCATTTTGGTTCCCAAAAAAAAAAAAAAAAAGACTTTCCGTTTTTTTTCTTCCCCGTGAATTTGCATTTTTTTTACATTGGTCCGAAAAAAAAACAAACAAAAAAAGACAAAAGAAAAACAAAAGACAAAAAAAGACACTTTGTTTTGCAATTTTTTTTGGGTCGGAACGAACTTTCCGCTAGAACACGGCCAGATGCAGGCACACCAGTGTTTGGTGCTCGGTCCTTGGTGTGGGCGGTCCGCGGGCATCGCCACACCACTGTCGAAATGTGAGAAAACGTGGCGGGCGCATCTGGCCATGTTCTAGCAGGAAGTTCATTCTCATTTTGGCATTTTGCACATTTCGGGTGTGGTGTGGCGATGCCCTCTTTATGTCTTTCTCTCTTTATGCACTCTTTTTTTTGGTTTTTTTTTTTTTAATTAAAAAKTTTGGACCATTTTTTTTTCTTTTCTTTCTTTTTCCTCTTTTTTTTGAATTAAAAAATTTGGCACACATGCCCTCGAGGGTAGTGGAGCGAGGCCCATACACACACAGACACACACACACACACAGATGGGACGAAGTTTGCCTGTCTGCCTGTGTGTGTGCGTGTGTGTCATAGAGACAAGAGTGTGTGTGTGTGTGCGCGTGCGTGGGTGTGACAGAGAGTGTGCGGACAAGTCTGTGTGTGTGTGCGCGTGGGTGTGTGGCAGAGGGTGAGTGCGGTCAGGACTCTGCCATCGCCAGTGGCACGAGCCGAGACAAGGGTGCCCCGTGTAGCTATGGCGCGTATGTCTCGAGAAAAAGAAAAAGAAAAAACGGAAAAAAAGGAAAAAAAAAGGGAAAAAAAATGGAAAAAAAGGAGGAAGCTTGCCTGTGTCTCTCTCTCTTTCACTTCCTCCTCTTTTTCTGTCTCTCTCTCTCTCTCTCTCTCTCTCTCTCTCTCTCTCTCTCAGCGTACCAGATACTGACAAAGGTGGCGGGTCGATGCAGGTACGGGAGATGCTCTCTCTCTCTCTCTCTCTCTCTCTCTCTCTCTCTCTCTCTATATATATATATATATATATATATATTGTCATATATATATATATATATCGTCACAAACTATATATATATATATATATACCTACGGTTTACCGGGCAGTTCTATTTGACGATATATATATAGATGCGTACCATATACTAACAAAGGTGGCGCGTCGATGCAGGTACGGGAGATGCTCTCTCTCTCTCTCTCTCTCTCTCTCTCTCTCTCTCTCTCTCTCTCTCTCTCTCTCTCTCTCTCTCTCTCTCTCTCNCTTGGTCCGTTACTCCCGCTCTTCGCCATATATACTGTGCACGAGGGGGGAGGTTTCATGTTGAGGCGCTTGAGCTTGAGCAACCTCAGCGCGCAGACGGGAGAGAGAGAGAGAGACCATATGAGAGAGAGAGAGAGAGAGGAGAGAGTCTCTCGTACCTGCATCGAGGCGCAACCTTTGCGGCACTCGGATTTTGCAACAATCGGATTTTGCGACAATCGGATTTTGCGACAATCAGATTTTGCGACATTCGGATTTTGCGACAATCGGATTTTGCGACATTCAGATTTGGCGAGAAGAAGAGAAGAGGGAGATATGGCTTCTGCTGGTAGGTTCTTGTTCCTCCTTCTTCAACTCCGGTCGTCCTTCTTCTTCTTCTTCTTCTTCTTCTTCTTCTTCTTCTTCTTTTTTTTGGTCTTCTTCTTCGTCTTTTTCTTCATCGTCTTCGTCTTCTTCTTCTTCTTCTTCTTCTTCTTCTTCTTCTTCCTTTACTTCTTCTTGGTCGGGAGAGATTGTTCGGCGCCATGCGCCATAGCTATCTTGATCGATTGGTTCGTTGATTGATTGAATGATCGATTCCAATGGCTCCATCCGCGCCTCCCCCCGCTTTTGGTGATTGATTGATTGATGGATGGATTGATGGATTGAGAGAGAGAGAGAGGCGGATTGATGGATTGAGAGAGAGGGAGAGGTGATGCACTGATTGATGGATCGATTGCGAGCGGACCACGATTCCGAGATGACCGCAATCCCGACGCGACCGCAATGTCGACGCGACCCGAGCCGACCAAACGCAATCCGGACCCGACCCGACCCGACCCGACCTGAGAGATTGATAATCTTCCCGGCGCGAGCAGTCAATGGATCAATGAATCAATTAATCAACCTGCATCAATCAGTATATCAATTGATTGGTTGATTTATTGGTTGATTGATTGGTTGATTGATTGGTTGATTGATTAATTGGTTGGTTGGTTGATTGATTGATTGATTGACTGCTCGCGCCGGGATGAGCATCAATCTCTCGGGTCGGGTCAGGATTGATGGTCATCCCGGCGGGAGCAGTCAATCGATCAATCAATCAACCAACCAATCAATCAATCAATCAATCAATCAATCAATCAGTATATCAATTGATTGGTTGATTTATTAATTGGTTGATTGATTGATTGATTGGTCGCGCCCCCCCCCCCCCCCCGGCCCGTTCTGAAACGCACCCCAGTCGTCGTTGTTCTCGCCATCGTCGTGGAGGAGTTCTCGACGTGGCAAGTGTTCCCTCCCTTGCTCCTGAAACCGGACCCGACGAAGCGCAATCCCGACCCGACCCGACCAGACCCCAGACATTGATGCTCATCCCGACGCGAGCAGTCGATCAATCAATCAATCAACCAATCAACCAATCAATCAACCAACCAATGGATTGATTGATCAATTGGTTGGTTGATTGATTGATTGATTGATTGATTGATTGATTGATTGATTGATTGATTCGGACGCCTTCACCCCCTACCCCCCGCTCCCCCGCTTTGCTGACTGATTGATTGATTCCGATGCCTTCACCCCCTACCCCCCGCCCCCCCGCTTTGCTGACTGATTGATTGTTTTTTTTTGTTTTCAAATCGTTGTCTTCTTATTCTGCTACAAAATGGGACCATCTTGACGGGTGTTAAACAGGGCGTCGGTTTGTATTGAGAGAGAGAGAGAGAGTAGAATACCAGCAATGTTGTCGATCTATAAAAAAAAATACAAAAATCAATCAATGAATCGGATGACAATTGCCCGTCACTCAAGACCTCACCTCCCCGTGCAAATACGGCCTGCCCAGCAATGGCGGATCGAGAATGCACCTCCAAAACGGAATCAGATCTAGGCGGTCTGAGTACACGTCAGCAATGGTGGAGACATAAAGAAGCACGATCTCCCCGAGCACATCAACGGGATGGCTGCCCCACTGATTGGAGATCATATCGCCAACCTTCGTCACGTAGATCAGCACATGGCCGAGATCATTCCCGAAGAACCCCAAGCCGACGTCCATCTTCATAGCAGGTGCCCTCTCTCTCCCTCTCTCTCTCTCTCTCCAGAGTCCTCTCCCTCTCCCTTCCGACGAATGGAGCTGGCCGATTTGCCGGTCGGTACGTGCCAAAGTGCACAGCCGAACACACCCAACTACAAAAAACGACAGCAAACCGCAGCAGACAAACAGCGGATTGCCACGGTACTCTATCTTCCGCAGGAACTGCGATTACAGCCGATGCGGACCCCGTCTTGCACGTGGCAAGATCGCCACGTGGCAAGATCGCCACCTCGGCCTCCCGCTTCTGCTTCTCGCCACTTCCGCTTCTCCCCGCTTCTCCCCGGTTGTCGTCGCTTCTCCCCGCTTCTCCCCGTTTCCGCTTCGGGCTCCGCTTCTGGCCGCTTCCGCTTCCGCTCTCCACTTCGGCCTGTGGCAAGTTCGCCACCTCCCCCTCCCACGTGGCAAGATCGCCACGTGCCAAGTTCGCCACCTCCCCCTCCCACGTGGCAAGATCCCCACGTGCCAAGTTCGCCACCTCCCCCTCCCACGTGGCAAGATCGCCACCTCACCCCGCACTTCCGCCATCCCCCGCACCTCCGCCCATCTTCGCACCTCCGCCTTCCCCGCTTTCAATCAATCAATCAATCAATCAATCAATCAATCAATCAATTTCGATTGATTGATTGATTGATTGATTGATTGATTGATTGATTGAAAAAAATAAAAAATGATTAAAAGAAAAAAAGAAAAAGGACGGGGGCCCCCCACCTCCGGCGCTCACCCCTCCCCCTGCGTACGCTCCGCTGACCTCTGCCCACCTCGGCGGCTCCACCCACTTCCGCTCGACTCACATCTACGGGTCCACCCATCTCCGCGGCTCCGCCCACCTCCGCAGCTCCACCCACCTACGCTCGACTTACCTTCGCGGCTCCGCCCACGTCCGTGGTTCCTTCCACCTCCACGGCTCCACCCACATGCGCGGCTCCACGCATGTCCGCCATCCCCCGCACCTCGGCGCACCTTCGCACGTCTACCTTCCCCGCTTTCAATCAATCGATCAATCAATCAATCAATCAATCAATCAATCAATCAATCAATCAATCAATCAATCGAAATTAATCAATTCGGATTGATTGATCGATTGCTTGATCGATTGATTGATTGATTGATTGATTGATTGATTGATTGATTGATTGAAAT
>BFEA01000037.1:3620762-3633455 GCA_003427395.1 Chara braunii
TATAATGAGGCACGCAAGCAGACAAACAGCCACGTGGGCAGAAAGGTAGGCAGACACACATACAGGCAGACACACATACAGGAAGACAGGCGTGTCTGTCTCCCTATCAGCCTGTCTGCCTACGTATCTGTCTCCCACCTGCCTACCGTTCATGTTTACCTGGGCGTGGCCTCGATGTTTACTTGCGCCTGGTCATGCACTGATCATGGGGCTTGGGAGGCAGGCAAGCAAGCCCAGGTCAGGGAGGGAGGGTGCGGGACACAAGGTGGGTCTGGAACACAGCATCGGTGCAGGTTTGGGACACAGGCCGAGGGTCAGGTCGGGCACGGAGGCTGGGAGGAGGTGAGGGACACAGGTGTAGGGAAGGCTGGGCACACAGGAACAGGCACGTATCATATAGGGTACAACCCCAGGCTGGCAGTGAATCCTGCGTCGGCAGCCAAAGGGGGGGGGGGTACCAGTTGACCGGGCCTAGGTGCACGCTGGGAGCCTTTTTTTTTTTTCCTTTAAAAGGCCAGGCCATGAATAGGCCCAGACTGGGCCTGCACCTTGGGTGTTCGGTCCAGTCCCAGGCCTAAGCTGCTCGCCGGGTCCGGGCCCAGGCCTAAGCCTAAGTTGCTCGCCGGGTCAAGTCGGGGACAGCGGCTGGGAGCAGGCGAGGGAGACGGGTCCATGGAAGGGTGGGCACACAGGACCAAGCACGTAGTATGTAGGGCCCAGGTTGACGTGAGTGTGGACCTGGGTTTGTTCTCAGGTTTGCATGAGTGTTAACGTCTCATAGGTGTTGACGTGGCAAACAGGCAGACAGGCAGACATGTAGACAGGCAGGCACGCAGATAGACAGGCACGCAGACAGGCAGACATGCAGACAGGCACGCAGATAGAGAGGCAGGTAGACAGTGAGGCAGGCAGACAGGGTCCGCGACACAAGGCAAGTCGGGAACATAGGCTTTGCGCAGGTTTGGGACACACCCCGAGGGGCAGGTCGGGGACAGCAGCTGGGAGCAGGCGAGGGAGACGGGTCCAGGGAAGGGTGGGCACACAGGACCAAGCACGTAGCATGTAGGGGACAGCCCCACGCTCTGGCTGAATCTTGGGTCCACGCTCAAGGCTAACCAGCTGACAGGGCCCAGGTGCAGCCTGGGAGCCTTTTTTTTTTCTTTTTTTTTTTTTCCTTTAAAAGGTCAAGCCGTGAATACACCCAGACTGGGCCTGCACTGTGGGTGTTAGGTGCAGGCCCGGGCCTAAGCTGCTTGCCGGGTCCGAGTGTAGGATGGGGCTACGTGCTTACTCGTTTTTTTTTTTCTTTTCTAATTCCAACTCGAGGGCTCGACAGAGTCGACACGATGGAGCCTTTTCTTGCCTGGACGCAAACACCCGCTTCTAATTCGAAGTTGAGGCCTCGATGGTTGTTGGACGGAGTTGACCCGACGGAACCTTTTTTTCTTGCTCTCTCTCTCTCTCTCTCTCTCTCTATCTCTATCTATCTATCTATCTATCTATCTCTCTCTCTCTATGTCTATTTATCTACCAATGAATCACGCAATTCTATTGACTGCTTGGTTGATTGGAATTTTTTTTTTTTCAATTAGACAATCAATCAATCAACCAATCAATCAAGTGATTGATGAATCAATAAATCATTTTTGCTTTCTCTGTCCCTGTTTTGTCTCTCTCTCTCTCTCTCTCTCTCTCTCTCTCTCTCTCTCTCTCTCTCTCTCTTCTTTCGATCAATCAATCAATTTGATCGATTAATTGGTTGATTTCTTTTTCATGGTGGTCTCCACAGATGGACAAGCATCTACTCAAATGAATGTGGTGGTCGACAGGCAGGTAGATAGGCCGGTTGAAGGAATATCATGGTCCAATGTGCTGATGCAAATTCGGGCACATAGTGATGCGGATGGTGTATTCGGAAATTGGCTCGCGGATGCTCGCACGGAGAAGAAATACCTTGAGGAATGTAGTGAACGATACGAGTATGACATGGCTTAGCAAATTCATGACATGGAGCAGCGTCTGCTTCAGCGTGAGCCTAAAGTGCCTTATGGTATTGCAGGTAAGGTTCCGAAGGATTCCGCATTGAAAGGAGAATGAGGCCGCTATATGACTGACAATGAAGGCCTTCAGTGGACTCAGGATGAGTTGCTTGGGATGTTGAAGAAGAAGGAGGCGGAAGTGACTGCCTTGAGAGTGAATTCGCAAAAATTGAGGTGAATGCACGATTAGTGCTTGAAAGTTTCCTGGAAAGGAAACAAAGTGAAGAGGTGAGAGATTGGTCTTTGTCCGGTAGTGTGGATGCGAAGAAGGAGGAGAATGTTGGCGAGGACATTGCCAGCCAACTTACGTCTTTAATCCAATCCTCCATTAGAAATGACTTGCTTGACCAAGTTGCTGACCTTAGTACTAAAGATGATCCGCATGTGTCCCAAGAGTGTGAGTATTTGCATCTACGCTGTGAAACAGCCGAAAGTGGATTGAGAAAATTGTTGTCGGCGGGCGCCTTGCCATCGATTGATTTTTTTTTTGCATCAGAGGTGTTTGAGCTTTCATTAGGTCGAACTTTAGAAGAGCTTCCGAAAAATTGTTTGATTAGTATGTTGCAATCATTGCGAACAGTTGGTGTGGAGTTTGCACATAGAAATGCGTTTTTGGAGGTGCAAAATACAATGAGGTTTCCGGTAAGCGATAGCCAGTTGAGAGCGACAGTTGTTACTCTCGAACAATTGTACAAGGAGGCACGAGAAGAGTTAATGAACGTTGTGTTTCAACATAGTTTCTCGGATCAGTGCGGTGAGGGACTGACAGATGGCATGATGGCGAGTTACAAGGAACAGTTGTATAGCCTCATAATTTTGTTAGCAAATATCATTGGTGCTCATTCGCCGGTGCGGGTTATGAAGGAGATGGGTCATGTAAAAAAGGAATTGAATGCTCTTGCGAGCATAAATAAAAAGCATGAGACCAAATTGCATGAGGTGGTCCTTGCATTGGTTGAAGCTTTGAGGCGTCGACGTCCAAAGTGTGGCCACCTAAGCTATTTAACAAAGGGGGACTATAAAAAGATAAATGATTTGACGGTTGTTACACCTACGTGTGACAACACGACAAACCTTTATCCCCATGGAGATGCTCTTGTTGATGAGGACGAGAAGTTCGCAATGGATGAAAGGAGAAGGCAACTTCGTGGGCAGGACGATGTAGATGAATAGTGTGGTTTTTCTTGATGGTCGCATATGCATTAGTTGGTGTTCGAGTGAGAACAGTAAGAGAGGGAGGAGCTAGAGTGGGAGGGAGAACGGGGACGTAGGGTGGGATGGCGAGCATGAATACGTGCTTTCACATTTGTTCATTTCATTGATGATGATGACACTTGAATGGGTTTATGATAAAATGCTTAAATTATTTATTTTTTGACACTTTTATTGAGGTTTTTTTTTTTTTTTCTCTCTCTCTCTCTCTCTCTCTCTCTCGTCTATTTGTTTCGACATTCCCTCTTTGACAACTATTATTTGCATTTGCATGAAAATATTGTTGATGTATAAAAATAAAGGTTGCTTTAGTCATTTTTTGATATGTTATCTCATGTTGTACGTGTTCATTGTTATGGAGATTATGTTATTCTTTAGAGACTGGCATTTTTTTTTTTTTTTTCAATATTGTTGTGTTTTCTGTGTTTGCTCTTATACTGTTCTACTTATTCCTGAAAAAAACAACCAGGTGAGTATCCTTCAAAGTATGGACATGGGATAATATTAAAGATCGGTTAAAATCAATAAGAAGATTGAAAGAAAAAAAAATATACGGAGAAAGGTTGTAAAGTTGATGGATAATTAGGACAAAAGAATCTCAATCATAAAAAAAAACGGAACAATAAGTTTGAGTCCTCTCCCTGCAGACGGTCTCGAAGGAAGGCAAACGATGCTTAAGAATAAACAAGGTACGTATGAGTGTGCTACGTGGGGCGATGAAAATACTAAAGCGCTTATGTGAAGAAAATGAAGTCCTATTGGGAGGGTTGGGTCAGACTACGTATTTCTAATGAATATTGGAGAAGGAAACGATCCGATAATGAAGGGATAAAACTGACAATAAACGTAGCGTTTTTCCCAAGACTCCCGTGCTATCCCGAATGACCTCCTCTCACCTAACCCCGTTCCAAAAAATCATGTTCTCTACCCCCTTTACTCCTATGTTATCAAAGTCGCCCAAGCAAAAGAGAAGAAGAAAGGTGATGCCATCAATGGTTTGCCCGACCTCGATCGCTAGGAATGACTCTTCCTGGAACCACGACCTTCGAGGCTGGCTGGGGAGAGGTGCGGCATGCCTCATAGACCCATTTATGGGGGTGGTGCAATGTGTTGCAGTGGAGCCAACGCCTACTTCTGAGATCTGGGCCTCGTGCTCAGGCGAGGAGAATGGGTACTACAGACTACTTCCTAGCGATCGGGGCTCGGAAAGGTCGACAAAGACATTTTATCTTCTTGAAATCTTTTGTGGACAGATGACTGTCTTAGGATATCTAAGGCTGGCCACAAGTAGGGGCCGCCTCCATTAAGGTGGATTAAAGCCAAAAGAAGTTCTGATCCCAGTGACAAATTTATCCGAGCAGGAGAGTGAGCCCTACCAGAGAATGACAAAGGGCAAACGTGGACAGACGAGGTACGTATGACTCTATCGCATGGAGCCCTGAAAAGACTAAGGGGCGTATAGCATCACAAATCGAACATAAGAACCGAATGAGGCATATGAATAAAATAAGAGGCGTTTTAATTAACCTCGATTGGAGCCCAAAGAGGTGGCTATGGACCTATACATCTATATTTGCACGAACAAAGAAATTCCGATCTGAATTATTAACATTGATTAAGCTCGATAGTGTGCTAAAAAATAATAAAAAAACGAACTGACTCCTCATTTTCTTTGATCTTCTGTGCTTCGCATTTCGGCTGTGTTGCACTGCGTCTTCTTTGTTTTTCCTGTATTTTTTCCTTTTCTACTTGACACTATATTACTCTTCTTCATATATAATTACATCTATATATGAATGTTTTGACGTGTTTTCTTTTCGTTGCGGTTGTCTATATACATCTTATTCCTCCTATCTGCCGTGACATGCTCATGTACAAATAGGTACGTACGTGCCCATTAATTAATATGGCAAAGGACCAAGATCCACGTGATGGTTCAACCAACAGTAATCTATCCAATGTTCCAACCTTCTCTTCACCTGTGGATAAGTCCTTACATATTCCGTGGAAGCGTCGCAAACGCCATCGGCCTTTTGAAAGGGTTGTTAATGATCCTTTGGTGTCCTCGCCGATAGTATCAGAGTGTATTCGGTGTCCTGCCATTGTTCCAGGTCAAGTCGGTTTGTCTTCGTTCGAGGGCCCTTCTTCCTCATCGAACCACGGATTGAGACTGCGTATAGGTTCGGATGTTACTCCCTGTCGCTTTACGAGTGAGACAGCGATGTCATCACAACACGAACACCACAAACGCGGGCGACCACCTTCCCAAAGTCGTCGAACCCGGAGGTCTTTACTACAGACGGTGGGTGTTGTAGATGAGCCTACTGCTCGCAGGAGAGAAAAAAAGACGGTGGTAAGTCAAGATTATGGTCTTGATTGTTCTACTGAGGAACAATGTAGTGATAAGTCTCTATCTTTTCAACAATCGATTTCATCGATGAATGATTTCACAAGTCCTGTGTTTTTTAAAAGAACGAGTTAAGGAAATATTAATGTTAATACGGATCACATTACTTGTCCTAGAAATCTCTCTATGACCCTGCAAAGTGAACGTTCACTTGAAATTTGTACGGATGTTGCAATAAGTGCAGATTCCGATTCGATGGTCGAAAAATCGGTTGTACTCGATGATTTTCTCTTGCACTCGCCACAAGTGCACAATTGTTCATCATCGACATTGACTGTCGATATCCGACCAAAATGTGTGGAGAGCGACCTTTCTCCCACTTTGACAAATGTTCATGCACATTCATCTTTTGCTGTCACGATCCAACTGAATTCGCCGAACACATTAATTAGAAAGTTTATTGGATCTCATAATCGACGAAGAAGATTATTATTGTGGAAACCGATTCGTTCAAGGCGCAACAGACGGTACCGTATGTTGTTGATTCGACGACTGCGTGCGAATAAAGTCGTGCATCGTTTGAAACTTGGATCGTTGTCGTCGATGCCTCACCGTGTGTCATCGGGCTGTGATGCAAGTGCAATAGTTGTTGAACGTACTATAGCGGTTGGTGAAGGAACGGAACAAGTCGATAGAATGAATGTGATTGAATCGTGTTCTACGTCGCGTATAATTTCAAAACGAAGGAAAAGCCAGGGAAGACGACCAACTTTCATGTTAAACGTATGCGTGCATTTAGAGCTGCACTTAAGAATCATAGGGGAAAAGAAGATGTGTGTGCTCATAAATATTTTGTATTGGGTGTGAGGCAAGGTTTGTTTGTTGTGAATATCCTTCAAGAGATTCGAGCGAGCGCCTCTGCGCAATCGAGGAGTGCATCTTCTCCTGCGAGACAATCGCGGAGTCAATCTTCTCGGGCGAGGCACTCGTGGAGTCTGTCATCGCGAGCGAGACAACCGCAAAATCCATCCGTGAGAAATCAAAATTCAATGAACAATCGCGAAGACAGTGAGCCGAATAGTCGTGACGAAGAAATGAATGATTCTCATGATGGTCCGGCTCCTGATCTTAATGCACTCCCATTGGCACTCATGGGAACAACCTATGCGGCGGTTGAGAACACCGTGGCGATTCTTGGGAATGCTAGCACTGTTGAACCGTTCAGTATTGGTGGTCGAGATCCGTATAAGCATTGTGGTGCTAAATTGTGGCATCAGGAAAGAAAATTGACAAAGATGTGTTGCCGAAAAGGTACAAAGCGTTGTCCTTTATGGGAATGGTCTCGCGAAGGCTCCCCTGAGCATGAGATTCTTTCCCTTTGGACGTCTCAAACTTCCGACGGTCGATTCCTTCGAAACAATGCGAGGATAATTAACAACAGTTTATCCCTCGCATCCTCGTGGTTGAAGCAATCGAGCGATGGTATTCAAGGATTCCAGGGCCAACTTAGAGTTCGAGGTCTAATCTTTCATCGTGTCGGTGCATTGGCTATGGGGGAATGGGAACGTCCTCAGTTTGCGCAACTATACTTGCACGATCCTCAACGTTTGGACGACGTGAAGGGTAGATTTCCTTAACTTACCTGCACGTTCACCCAACGCCGAACTTGATCGAGCGAAACGCATATTGAGAAAGTTTCACGAATTGCTACAACGATGCTACAATTACGTGAAGGACTTTATGATGGTTGCTGACCTTCCGCCGGAAGCGTTGAACGGGAGGAAGTTGGTCATAAATCCGGATGCCATGCCTGATCAGGAACATGCAAGGCGTTATAATCGTCCTATGGGTTTACATGAGGTGTGTGTTCTGATGGCCGATGAACTCCTTCCTCGTGAACTGGAGATTCGTTTGCGTGCTCCTCTTCCGGGCGAGCGACAAACGGTTGTGATTCCGGAATGTTCTCGAGTTCACGACTGCTTAAGGTTTGTTTTACTTTTCCCGAAGGGAACTGATAGTTGGTCTGTCCGACGTGCCTCGGAAGCTGGATGGCCGCCAGAACTTAGTGCCAAGGAATACTATACATTTCACCTTCACGAACGCGATGGTGAAAGACCTTGCCTCCTTTATGCAGCACGTCTCTTCCACGAGTTTTGTTGCATGACGTACGCTAAAGTTGAATCTCTCCGCTTAAAATGGGTGAGATTCCACCAAAAAGAATTGCGCTCGGAGTATTATCAGGATTTACGAGACGCTCTGCAACAAAATGAACGTGGTGACGGTGTTGGGACAAAAGTGGTTTCACCGTCGACGTTCACTGGGGGGGCCCGATATATGAGTGAAAAATATTACGACAACATGACAATTGTGAGGCGATTCGAAAAACCGGATCTTTTCATCACTATGACGTGCAACACTAACTGACTGGAGATCAAACAAGCCCTGTTGCTAGGTCAATGTCCTAACGACAGGCCGGATCTTCTAGCGCGAGTGTTCAAAGGTTATCTAGCACAGCTGATTAATGAGATAAAGAACAAACGGATCTTTGGTAGGGTGAGTGGAATGTTGTATGTGGTGGAGTTTCAAAAAAGGGGTCTACCACACACACATATATTGGTTATCCTGCATCCGGATGATAAAGTTCGGGATGCGGATGCTGTTGACAATGTGGTGTGTGTCGAGATTCCTCCGGAAGGGGAATTGAGAGAAAGGGTAGCCAAGTTCATATTGCACGGGATTTGCGGTGCGGAGAAACGCGACGCTTCGTGTACGGAGGACGAAGAATGCACAAAAGGGTTTCTGAAAGACTTCATTTCGACAACAACATTCAAAGACGAACAAACGCACTCTTCGTATAGGAGAAGGAAACCAAATGACGGTGGTTTTACGATTGTTCAAAATGGAGTCGTTTACGACAATCGGCGTGTAGTCCCATATAACCCGTACTTGCTAATGAGGTTTAATTGTCACTTAAATGTTGAATATTGTGCTAACATCAAGGCGTGCAAGTACGTGTATAAGTACGTGTACAAAGGGTGCGATCGTGCTATGGTTTGCGAGCAAGATAATCATGCGCCCATCGACGAGGTGAAATTGTATCAAGATATGCGTGTTGTAGGTGCATGTGAAGCATGCTGGCGTCTATTTGAGTTCGACGTTACGGAACAATGACCCACGGTCGAAAGATTGCCCGTGCATCTCGAAAACATGCAAAAAGTGCAATTCGAATCTAGGACTGAGCATGACATTGTTTCACAAGAGCCCCCTAAAACGAAATTGACGACATGGATGAAACACAACTCTTTGAATGAACATGTTCCTAAAGAGGAGTTTCCTCTGTATGCAGAGATCATTAATACTCATGTATGGGATAACAAACATAAGAAGTGGAACCGAAGAAAGCGTGATCTTCACGGTCGTCCCTTTGAAAAGATATCTCGGTTGCATCACGTGAGGATCACGGAAGACGAACGGTTCTACCTGCGCGTGTTGCTAAACCATGAACATTCTCGTGGGGTGCGCTCTTTTGCCGAAATTTGTACGGTGGACGGAGTGGAATACGATTCTTTCCGATCTATGTGTCTTCGATTAGGGTTTTTACAAACAGACGATGCATACGATCAATGCATCGACACAGCCGCGGCGCATTACATGGATGAAGAAGTTCGTAAAATATTCGCTATGGTTCTCGCGTTTGGTCCAGTGAACGATCCGGTCCATTTCTTCGAACGACATTGGGATAAGATGTGTGACGATTTTCAGTATCGCGCAGGCAATAAAATTGTTCCCCCGAACATTTTGCAATCGTTAGTGTTATTCCATCTTGATCGTATTTTGCAAGAGTCTGGAAAAAAAATCCGTCAGTTCAGCCTTTATTATCCGATACCCGATGGGAAAACAATTGCTGAGAACATAATCAGACATTACGAGAACTTAACGGTATCCTCGATTCTAAACGATGAGTTGTCGTATGATCCGATTCAGATGCAACGCAGATATGACTCTAATTTTCGACGTCTTCATCCACGTCAACGAGTGTTGGTGGAAAGAATCGTTCGGGCTGTGCAAGAGAAAAGACCGTTGCGTGTTTTTGTCGATGCACCGGATGGAACAGGAAAAACTTTTTGCATTGAAACGACTTTGGTGGGCATCAGGTCGCGTTCCGCCATTGCATTGGCCGTCGCGTCCAGTGGGATAGCAGCAGCTCTTTTGACGGGGGGTCGAACGTTTCACTCACCATTTCGCGCACCTTTGAAACCTGATCACACGCGTCCCTTCTTGATCCCGAAACAAAGTGATCTTGCGGAGCTTATCCGCCGTGCCGACTTGATTGTTTGGATGAGGCTCCGATGAGTAACAAGTTCCACTTGGAAACTCTTGATATTACGCTTCGGGACCTCTGTAACAGTGACGAGCCGTTTGGTGGGAAAGTTTTACTTCTTGCTTGGGATTTTAGACAGGTTTTGCACGTTGTGAAACACGGATCGCGAGCGCAACAAATTGATGCGTCCATGAAAATGTCTCCTTTGTGGAAACTTTTGAGGTTCATCAACTCACCGAAAATATGCGAATCTTAAGTTTGGGCAATGATGAAATGGCACGAATGTATAAGCACTTTTTGATGCGCATTGGGAATGGTGACCATCCTCGTGTTGATCCTAATGAACCTGCTGCGGTCAGATTGCCACGCGAGATTTGTACGGATAAACCGATTGATGATTTGATTTAATGGACGTTTTATGATGTGTCCGGTTGTGGGGGATGCCGATTATTTCTTGCCTCGGTTAATTCTATGCCCTACAAATGACGATGCCGCTTACGTTAACAACTGTGTTCTTGACGACTTTCCTGGGGAGGTGCGTGACCTTTCTAGTGTTGATTACCCTGATTCGGATGATATCGGACTCAGTATTGAGCGCGAGTTTTTAAACTCTCTCGGCGAATCTGAGGCAGTCCAATCCAATAGTCCGAGTCACAGAACATACCTGCACTCACATCAAAGAGTCAAGCAAAAACCCACACACTACACGGAGTCAACTCCAACCAATCTTTATACTCATACCCCTCACTTTAGCCATGCAAGCCCCAACCTCCAGCCAACCAACCATAATCAAATAATCAGTACCTTTGTTAAATGGCCATTCAATAAAAGTCCGGGTGAAATCTTAACAAACAATAAAATCACCAGGGCTAAAGCCTTCTTACGTTGAGTATTGAGAGTGAATTGGAGTTGAGTCGTAAACCGACGAATCGGCAACCGACCTGTTATCAGTGATAACAGAAGAGTAATCCTTTTGAAGGAACAGGCTGAACAGGTCAAGCCTTCAAGCGAAAACATGGAAACCTGCATCACAGTACAGGCCAAAGAAGAGTACTACTTATGTTTATGTCAAGGGGAGAACATTCCCCTAGTCGTAACCTAGCTCCTCTACTAGTACCCCCTAACCAGGATAAATCTGCTAAGTAGCTCCTAGCTGAAAAAAATATTATAACTCCTCAAATTCTACGAAATTTCGGTAGCGCTTTCCGTAAGAAAAGTGCCTTTTCAGAATTTCTACAAGCTCAAAAAATGACTAACTCCTTCATATTTGTAGAAATTTCGGCAGCGCTTCCCGAAGGAACAGTAGGTTGTCAAGATTTATACAAAGCTGAAAGACAAAAAGACAAAGCAAGCTATACTTGGGACTATCTTCTGACGCCTGCTTGTTGATTCAGAATCAATGACAGCCCACACAACGTCTAGTTGAGATGGTGAGCTAGCCCTGATCCTAGCTCCTAGCAGGGTCAGTCCTATCTTTATCCCAAGTTCTCCCTCCCATCATCCATCTTATCTACCTACGGCTCCAGCACTTGGCGAGCGTCTAGGCAACTAACCTATCAAAAGACACCCCAAAGTGAGAGTCCAAAAGCATGCATAAACAGACATCTCTCACAATCCCACCTAAGTTTAGCCCAATTAGGGGTTAGGAATGTTGCGATTCACGTTGTGACACTTCCGTGAAGTTTCCCATTGGGCACATGCTCCCAATCTTGAGTTTTCACTGTTGTGAGTGCTTGTACATGTGGCGATTCATCTTGTGACACTTCCGTGAAGTTTCCCCTTGGGTAGATGCNGATGCTCCCAAACTTGAGTTTTCACTGTTGTGAGTGCTTGTACATGTGGCGATTCATCTTGTGACACTTCCGTGAAGTTTCCCTTTGCTGTTGATGTCTCAAACTTTGAGTTTTCACTGTTGTGAGTGCTTGTATATGTGGCGATTCACCTAGTGATGGTTCAGTGAAGTTTCCCTTTGAGTAAATGCTTCAAACTTTGAGTCTTCACTGATTTGGGTGCTTGTACATGTTGCGGTTCATCTTGTGACGCTTCCGTGAAGTTTCCCCTTGAGTAGGTGCTCCCAATCTCGAGTTTTCACTGTTGAGAACGCTTGTACATGTTCCGAATTACTTTGGGTTACTTCCGAGATGTTTCCCCTTGATTAGATGCTCTCAACTTTGAGTTTTCACTGATCCTGATGGATGTATGAGTTGCGAATTACCTTGGGTTATCTCCGTGAACCTTCCGGTAGGTTAGATGCTCTCAACTTTGAGTTCTCGCTGATCTTGATGAGTATATGAGTTGCGAACTACCTTGGGTCATTTCCGTGAACTTTGCGGTAGATTAGATGCTTTCAAACTTGATTTTTCACTAATCTTAACGAGTGTATGAATTGCGAATTACCTCGGGTCACTTCCGTGAACTTTCCAATAGGTTAGATGCTTTCAATCAGGAGTTTTCATTGATCTTGGCGAATATATGAGTAGCACTGCACTTCGGGATACCTTGGTGATGGACTCCTTTCCTGGGACACTTCAAATCTTGTCCTTGTGCCATCCTTGGTAAGTGCACGGGTGGGGTGCTGTTCACGCTGTCAGTTTGCTGTTTCATGTGCGCAGGTAGGGTGCTGTTCACGCCGTCAGTTTGCTGTTTTATGTGCACGGGTGGGGTGCAGTTCACCTTGTCAGTTTGCTGTTTCATGTGCACGGGTGGGGTGCAGTTCACTGTCAGTTTGCTGTTTCATGTGCACGGGTGGGGTGCAGTTCACTTTGTCAGTTTGC
>BFEA01000037.1:3677290-3699020 GCA_003427395.1 Chara braunii
GCCTCCTTTTACTCCTACATTTCTCCCACAATAGTCCCTCTTACTCCGATTTTCTTCCGGAGGGCTATTTTTCACACGGGGTCTTATTTGACTTTATTTTTTTTAGGGAGGCTGATCCCAGATTTTTCGGATTGCTCCCATGCCTCCTACTTCAGTTTTCTTTACTTTTCCTTTTCCTTTTGGCCTTCCCGTTTGTCACCACTAGTACTTGCACTAGTGGTGCTAATATTCTTGGCCGTSAAGATATCGATCTTGACGGTGCACCTTGCATTTATTATTTTTCCCTCATGCGGTGCCGCCGTTTCTTCTTGGGACTTTCATATGTCCCCGCCACTTGTCCCGTCGGTGGTCCCCAACACTTAGTCCGGTCGGTGGTCCTCGACACTTAGTCCCGCCGGTGGTCCCCGACACTTAGTCCCGTCGGCGGTCCCTGACAGATTTCGCCCCGGACGCCATTATTTTTACTTGCTCATTCCCTTATTGCTGTCGCGCTGCAATTGCTAGTTGAAATGGCCCTTTGGCCTTAGTCTTATTGCATTCCGATGGCTCATTCCGGCCTCCTGCTATGTTATATGTGCCCCTGTTCTTGCGCTCGCTCGCTTGCCGCCTCTTAGTTCTTTCCCCCTGTGGTTCTCGCCCCAGGGCATCACTCCCTTCTGCGGCCTAATCCTTTGTCTTTTCTCTCTCCTGCTTCCTCACTCCAGATTTCTCTGTTGTGCACAATTTGTCCATATTCAATCTCTTGAGTGACGGGAAGTTATTCGGGACCCACCAGTCCCGACACCGGTATGTGAATGGTAACCGTGGCCAGCTTGGGCCAGCGGCAACAGCGTTAAGGCAGCCGCTTGACTTCCTTTCCAATCCCAAGGCCTCGTACGCGCGCACATGCCGTCAGGGACCGGATCTTGCTCGGCATGTCATGCTTGTAGCCCCCATAGTGCCGCGCGGAGGCCACTGCTTGCGTCTACGGTTCCTACGCACCGACCCTTGCTGTATGAAGGGGGAAATTTTTCCCTTTGGCTACCGTCGCACATGCAGCAAAAGTGTGCCGCCACCTAGCAATCTACTTCTGATGGCGCATGCCGTATAAACGCAGGTGCACCATGATCAATTCAATAAAAGAAAATTTTGTTTAGCTTTACTCAAAGCCCAAAAAATGTTGTCGGCGGACATGCCGACTCTATAGCATCAAGAGAAAAAATCATCACGCGCGCCTCAAAACTGCGCGCCCACACACACTTTGCTCCTAGTCAACCCTCCAGTCAGCGCGAACCAAACACAACCGCAACTTCGCACGGTATACTCAAATTTTGAACAACCCTTATCCTCTGTCACTTGCAAAAACCAGGGCGGATACCCTTGTAAGGGTATTCGCGCCGACGGCTTACCGGACCTTATTCAGCGACGTCCCCGTCGCGTCGAATAATCAAAAGCTATCAATTCATCCATAACTCCAAATGCTAACGAGAAAAGAACCAATCCGATTGGCCGACGGACTCCGTTCGAGTGTTTAACAGACAATACCCAATATGTCTCGTTGCTGCCAGGGTTTTAACCTGGATCTCCTGCAAACGCAGGTGTACTATATCAGTACTACAACGTAAAGTTCATGCTGAGTAGTTGCTGGTAATCCTTTCCCTTTGTCCTAGACATCTGCCGGTTCATCGTTAGATGTCCTGTTTAGTCATCGTCCTGCAGGCAGGGTCATAACTTAGGACGCGGGCCCTAACCGAGACCTTTTGAAGGCACTATCGCCTTCGTCACATAATGTTCAAAAAAAAATATATGATTTTTATCATAGATATCTCCTGCAGTCTAGTACAGTAGAGTCAGGTCTCCATCTTGGCCCACCATAATCTGGTTGATCGAGCCAGATCTACGGCCCGTTGCGTTGTTATTTTAGCGACGGTACCCTCGTTGGTTGTGCAACGATGGACGATTCTCCAAATAAATCCTACTATCAAAACTCACAAAAAAATACGACTCGACTCTTATCCCTTCGATATCCCGCGGGAATAAGACTCTCTAAGGCGGTCACACCCTTCAAGCCTTACCCCTTGGTGAGACGTGGGCCCGCTGCCAGGTTACGCCGGTCAGCAACCAACACTAAGGGTAGCGCCCTAGTGATGCTAGATCAACCCCTAGCTAGGTCTCTCATATATGTCCTAAGATTAGCATCATAGTGACTGGACGGTGTGTCGCAATAAACTCAGGCCTGCTGCGGGACTACGCAGAGGTCTATTTCACTCAAAGTCTCAGAGATATTTACCAGTTCTCTATAGAACAACATAGAGAGCACTGCGTCCTCTCCTAAATCCACAAAAATCCACCGCCAGATTCACACGGCCATGACCTCCCACTTTATCAGAGTAAAGCAGACCACACATCTTATAGACATCTCTCAAATTTTCACCAATTTGCGACCTTCCAAAATCTCACCAAAATAATAATTTCTCTTGGTCTTTCTCGTCAGACTTTATCACCCAAACTGCTTTCCATGCTATTTCAAATCATTTAACCACATTCCACTTTTGAAGGGGACTTACTTATAAAATCTCACCACCACCTCCCACATGAAGGGTAGTTAACCACAAACACTCATTACTGAGGGTCAACTTGTGGGTCCTCGTCTCAACTCAACAAATAACATTCGACATGGACAAGCATTTCAGTCTCAAAAGACTCATGAATCCCTTGGGACTTTTCGCACTTTCTCTTCAAACGAACTGTGCTCCTCTTTCTTATACCCGAGCCTATTGTCTGTCCGTAGACAAATTTGCGCGAGTATACCAAAGAGTAGACAGTTTACACATTTCTCATTCATAAAAACGTACGAGGTTCATCCTGTACACCTCTTACACAAAAAATAAGCATACATCAGGATAAATCCACACCTGTGAGAGTGATAGTGATCGCCACACAGAGAGATAGTCTCAAGCCGTTATTATATGTATGGTCAGGATATTCCAAATCAAAGGAACAAAAATAGCCTTAAAGTCCCGTATGTACTCAGAGTTGACCAACCTCAACTCAAAGGTGCGCAGGGTAATCCCTATGTCACCAATATACTCAACGTTGCGGAAAAATCCCAACTCAAAAAAAGAATCAGGAATGACCACAATATTACGTAGTATCATACAAAAGTGTCACGGTCTCGATAACCGAAATCGAAAAAATGGTCTTAGTCAGCATACTATCGCAGAGGTCTCCCTAAAGAAAACTCTCATGCTTGAATCGTATCATGAAATCAGTATTTATTTAAACTCAACGAATTAGAAGTCAACAACACCTTAATCCTTACATTTATACGCACCTAGTCTGACCACACCACACTCTGAGTTAGGGAATTCAACACTCACACTCTGAGTTAGGGAATTCAACACTCATACTAAAACCGTTTCCTAGATACCCCATGCCACTCACATTTGTACAACTATCTGGTAGGGTTATACTTCTGAGTTAGTCTGCCTTGTCAGATCCTTACCGGACCTTATTGCTAAATCCTCAATCCCCTTTTACTTCTAATGACGGTCATAAAACTGGGTTCTTTTTACTTGTGAATGCAACTTATCTAATTCTCCAAATCTTTCTTATACAATCTACACATCCCCCTACCGTAATCAAGGGGTTATGCTTGACACTTTAGCTTCCCTTTCACTGTTGCTTCCACCTATGGTTTCGTTGATGCTCATCGCGACTTCCAGTGCCTCGCCTGCCTCCTTCACGGCCTCCATTGCTACCACGTCTGTCATTCCCGCGACCTCACCCAATACCTTGCCCTCGGCCTCCCTCGCTTGCTGCACTGCCCTGTGACGCTTGCTGCGCTGGCAGATGGGGCGGTTCTATAGGCCGAGCTTGGTTCATCAGAGGTCTATGAGGTATCAAGTTCATAAGCGGGTCGACAGGAGGTCCATAGTGGCTTATAGGGTCCCGACCACCTAGTGTACATGGCATATACATAGGCCAAGGACTGATTGGATTGCATGACGGTCACCACTTACATAATGTCGGCCCAATCGGAGGGGGCTCGATCGGTGCAAGGCTACTTCCTTGCCTTTGTGGAGCAACCGTCACATGTTGTGAACACTGCCCCTTTCCTGTACCTTGACCACCCTTGGCCAGGTTTCTTGCCTGCCGCTGAGCCTTCGTCAACTTAGGAGGCTCATTCTCCTTTTCTTCCTTAACTATCTCCTTACCTCCTACTCTCTCTTGAACGCCAGACCCCCTTTTCTGGACCTTCATGAGGTGGGAAGGACCTTGGTTGCCATCTACCTTCTCCTTTCCTTTCCCACCAGTTAGCTCACTTGACGTTCCTTCCGAGATTTTCCGCTTGCCCTTCCTGGCCTCCTCTAGTCGCGCCATCCTCTCTTCTAATATCCCCATTTGTCTCTGTATACTGCCTAGTTCGCCTTGTAGTTGCGCATTCTCTATTACTTGCACAGGGCTACCACGATGTTGACTCTCCACTCCATCCTTGAAAAACCTTAACCTTAAAGAACTCTCAAACTCGCCCAAGGTTCGCGACTTCAACATGAGGGTATATATCTCCTCACTTAACTCCTTACCGACGAATAATGGCAACATGTTGCACATTGCTTTCTCGTCCCACATCTTCACGAGGCTAAGGTTATGGTAGTCGTACAGGAATTAGGACAAATTTCTTCCTCGAAACAGCAGGGCCTGGAGATCTGGAGCCATCGAGTCGTGCACCGACTCATGCAGCAGCACCTTCGTGAGACATGAGCTCCTCCAGAGCAGGACCTTGGCCAACCCACTCTCTTCAGCCACGATGTTACAATTGGTCTGGCATATATGACAAGTAACGGAACATCAGGTTGTAGCCTAAGATGCTTAAAACAAATAGGGGCAAATAACAACTTCAATACTTACTCACACTAGCTTCTTCATTGCTTGTTTGTCAAGGCTTTAAAATCCATTTACCCTTGTTCTAATCATAAGGGTACAATGAGGAATATATAACCTACGCAGATATAGAGTCCTTAAAACAAACAATACATTAATAGCAGAAGTTGTTACAACTGCCACTAGTCACTGTGCTCGTACTCGATGGTAAGATAGTCATAGATGAGTCTCTAAGGATTTCGGTCAAATGATGAACGCGCTTACTAAGTATGGAGACATCCTCTATTCACATGTTGCTGCTCGAAGCTCACCCCAATCTTCAACCTTTTCATCCGGCTTATGGGAGCAGGCATAGGCGTCTACAATATTGGCCATATTTCGAAGTCTTTGACTAGGGGGTAGAAACCTTAAATCTACGTATAGGTCGTATATCATCTCTCACGTGTAGCACCTATACCCCCATTCTCGCGCCCTGAAAGCGGCTTCTGCTACTGCTTTTATCCTTGCTCGTCCCCCGAAAAACTATTCCACGAGGAAGTCGGGCAGGACGGCGCGTAACGGCGCTGAAGGAAGCACAAACTCACTGGCCCACTTGACCTCTATATAGGTCGAAACCTGCTCTTCTCCTTCATGAAACCTTTCTCTTGCCCATTTCGCCACAGCTGCCTCAATCATCCTTTAAGGTCTTGCGAGCAGGCTCCCATGCCCAAGTGTCAGCTCAATCCCATGCTTTACCCAAAATGATGATGATGTGTACAGGGTCGCCCTCACAATCGCACCGTCTTGATCATCATCAAAGCCAGATTCAATCTAGACAAATATATCAATACCTAGTATTATGTTCCACTAGGAAGAGATATACTCTCTCTCCTTGACTCGCCTAGGCAAAGACATCTGAAGTCCATCCTCTCTTTCAATTGGTCGGGTCATATTGGGATTCTCCTCAGCATATGGCATCTCAATTTGCCTTTGTTTGGTCCGGATTCTGCCCATTTTACAAACAACGTTCAGCATACGCCTTTCGTTATCATGTTGAAATCCTCCATTTACAATCTCACTCTTGAAGTTTAAACTTACAAAGTATCTTTTACTAAACTTCATTCATTCCAACGTTTATAACCACCCAACCTACTTGAAAATAATAGCAATAACACCTTGCAGTAGTAATACCCTTACAAATATCTAAATTCGTAACAATTATTACCAATAGAAATAATATAGTATTTTATTGAGTAAATAAGCACCACTTCTAACTTTAATGACCAACCAAAGTTATATATATGTAACACAAGGAAAAAGGGGCTATAGTTATAACAAATAAAACCATGCTTAGGTCAAAAATGCAATTTGTCAATAATAAGCGTCCTCAGATACATTAACAATGAGAGCATTAAACTTTGCTCCATGGCTTTGACAGAAGTATATTGTGTCGAGGGGCAGTGTAACCCTTTCTCAAAGGGATAACATCTTATTTCCCGAACCCCACTCAGGGATCAAGCCTCACTGCATCTCCCTCCGATTCCAGAACTTGCCGCTTGCAAACCCTTGCCAATAAGGTAGCCAACCTCACCATACATACTCCAGGATACGTTGTCCCTTCGCAGGCAGATGAACCCACTTGACACAAAAGATAGTTGGGGATTCACCCCCTACCTCTCTGTGGCAGCAGTAGCTGCCTCCTTCAAAGGCCACGATCTAGCAAGGTTCAAACATTTTCCTCCTATTAAGTAGTAGTGTAGTCATTTTATCACAAAGATTAGATGACAACACCCCACTATGGACCAGGAACATAGTTCCGACGTGGGTCTCACTACCACCTTCAAGACTAGATCATGACTTCTTTAAAGCCATCTTTCAGGGAACAATAACATAGGGTTGCAACTTTCTTGGGGTAGACTTCACACATTGACCATTTTCTCACAAAATTCACTTTCCCAAAGAACTGGTCACTCCATTCACCTTCGAATCCGCATCGAACGTGGATTCTGTGTAACGCCTCTACCCCCTTTTAAACGACCAACCCATGCATATAGATTCAAAACCAAAATAGATATGAATGAATAATTTAGATAAATACAGATCCAAAGGGTTATACATAGGTAGAATGAAATTAGACAGATGACACATACAGCTAGTCATAGATGAATAAGGCTCAGATAATTAACATCAAGTACATAGTCTTATATGAGTCGACTTTTAAATATGTTTATTTGAAAGGAAAATTTCGATGCAGATGGATGAAATTCATAGATAGACTGAAAAGCATAATCTCAAAATGATAAACTCGAATGCTTAACTAGATAGAATGTTTTATGACTTTTCTTCACGAGAGTCCTTAGGTGAGAAGAAGATACCTCCTCTTTACCCAAGTCATTTCCTATCGCTAGCTCACTGTGATACTGTCATGATAACTTTAGGCAGCTCACCGACTATGTTAAAGTACCAAAGATCCTTTCTTGAGTAAACGAATATGCAGAGTCGCATCAAATGCGAACGACTCATCACCTACTTACTTAACGCCATTAACATTTTTGTCGTTTTGTCTGGATCATCAGCCTGCACTTAACCTAGGTTCGTTCTCTTAAGGACCCCGGTAGGCAGCCGAGATCCCCGGCAACGGCACCACCTGTCGAGCGCATTGGTCCCGCACGGGGACCCTCCCAGCCGCGTCACGCAGGATTTGGCAGGACTTGTTGCGGAGAGCGTTTTGCCGCTCCGGCCGAGTGCGCCGGCTGTACCTCTCGCGAGCCCCTACGACAGGACAGGGTCACGCGAGGCACCGCTTACCTCCACCTGCGGGAGTTGTCACCATCCCTTAGGTGGGCGTATCCCCGCCGAGCTACTGAGCCACATGCGAAGGTTTTTCGTATGCAATTGCAGAGGTGGCCCAACCGAGAGCGTTTCTCGTTAGCTGTAGCATAGGGGGTACGCGCAGTTGAACGCCCAAAAATCGAACCCGCACGCGAATCGACGCACTTGGGGGCTGAGGTCCCAAGCGCGACTCGGCGCCGGTCGACTAGGACGCATCACACACACCACGCGTTACACCACAACAATCACATCCATAAACACACGACACAACAACACTACAACACAACAACACTCCTAGTCCCTTCGGTACCCAACCCATAACTTTCCGATGCAAAAATCGGATAGGTGTCGTGCGCGAGGCTTAGTATAAAACCGCGCGGACGTAGGGTTAACTCATATCGATCCACAATGCAAGCGGTCGCAACGATGGCGTGCTATGTAGTACCCATACTCACGCGATCCTCGATAATCTCGAGGGTCGCGTTCGACACTCAAGTGTCGGCTGACACACGCCTTGAGGGTTAATCTCTCGACGCTGGACAACAGCCATGCGCGGTTGAAAACCACACCCTCTTCTGCACCCTGTGCAGAGGGGTTGAGTAAACAGCTTCAGGGCTGTTGTGGTAGCCAAAATCAAGGGGTTAGACTTTGACGGCTGCCACGGACTACAACGTCCAACTATGAAAACTCGAAAAAAGGAAACCAACCGCCGATAGCGAGGGGCTCCGCTCGACCCATAACTTTCCAAGCGCTGAAATCGATAGGCGCGACGCCCGGGTTTTAGTACAAAGTTACGCGGGGGCCGAACTTACGCCTACCGATCTACCATGCAGTCCTACGCAAGTAGTCGCGATGATGGTGCATTATGTGGTGCCCGTACCCGGATGGCCTCATCTGAGCCATAGGGTTACTTTCGACGCTCAGGCGTCGGCTGAAGTGCGCGCAAAGGGGGGTAACCCTTTAGCGAGCGCAAAACCGGCTTGAGGGCCTTACCATCTTCAGCACCCTGAGGTGTCCCAAAGGGCGCAGGGTAAGGCGGTCCCTAGGGCGGGAAGGAATTCGGAGCGGTGGTGAGTTGTCTGGCGAATCACCAGCAGCACGCTAACCCTTCCGCCCGGAACTCTATCGTTCCACCAAAATAATTCTCAACAAGGAAAGGAAGCAAATACATTTAACACTTATCAGAAAAAATACCTTCAGTGTTAAGCCTGGGACCTGGGTCACCCTGGGCGAGGACCATCGTATTCCAGGCTCAGGGCTAACGTCCGACCAAGAATTCTTCAAGACGCATATATATAAATAGAGGGGTCACCCCCTTCCTTCTATTCATCCCAACCCTTGATTAGGTCTCTAGTAAGCAGGTCCTTCAAGCCACGTTAATACCCCATATAGGTATACATACATATGTACATATATACAGGGAAATAGATATGTGACGATCACGTCTTACAATCACAATGGGACTCCTCATAGCCATACATCTATGTGTGATCGCAGGCAGTCCAATCCAATAGTTCGAGTCACAGAACATACCTGCACTCACATCAAAGAGTCAAGCAAAAACCCACATACTACACGGAGTCAACTCCAACCAATCTTTATTTTCATACCCCTCACTTTAGCCATGCAAGCCCCAACCTCCAGCCAACCAACCATAATTAAATACTTAGTACCTTTGTTAAATGACCATTCAATAAAAGTCCGGGTGAAATCTTAACAAAACAATAAAATCACCAGGGCTAAAGCCTTCTTAGGTTGAGTATTGAGAGTGAATTGGAGTTGAGTCGTAAACCGACGAATCGACAACCGACCTGTTATCAGTGATAACAGAAGAGTAATCCTTTTGAAGGAACAGGCTGAACAGGTCAAGCCTTCAAGCGAAAACACGAAAACCTGCATCACAGTACAGGCCAAAGAAGAGTACTACTTATGTTTATGTCAAGGGGAGAACATTCCCCTAGTCGTAACCTAACTCCTCTACTAGTACCAAGCCACTGAATATCTCTCCTAACAAGGATAAATCTGCTAAGTAGCTCATAGCTGAAAAAAATATTATAACTCCTCAAATTCTACGAAATTTCAGCAGCGCTTCCCGTAGGAAAAGTGCCTTTTCAGAATTTCTACAAGCTCAAAAAATTTCGGCAGCGCTTCCCGTAGGAAAAGTGCCTTTTCAAATTTGTAGAAATTTCGGCAGCGCTTCCCGTAGGAACAGGAGGCTGTCAAGATTTATACAAAGCTGAAAGACAAAAAGACAAAGCAAGCTATACTTGGGACTATCTTCTGACGCCTGTTTGCTGATTCAGAATCAATGACAGCCCGCACAACCTCCAGTTGAGATGGTGAGCTAGCCCTGATCCTAGCTCCTAGCAGGGTCAGTCCTATCTTTATCCCAAGTTCTCCCTCCCATCATCCATCTTATCTACCTACGGCTCCAGCACTTGGCGAGTGTCTAAGCAGCTAACCTATCAAAAGACACCCCAAAGTGAAAGCCCAAAAGCATGCATAAACAGACATCTTTCACAATCCCACCTAAGTTTAGCCCAAGTAGTTCGTTAGACCACTCAGTTCTTTTCCCTTAGTAGACCCCCTTGCCTATGGCATATGATCAGGCAACGCCCTAACTTAAGGGTATGCCCAACCTGCCTAAGTAAACAAGTAAAAGTACGCACAACTGGACTGCCCTAACTTAAGGGTATGTCCAACACAACATCGACTCTAGTTATAAAACATATGACCAGACCGCCCTAACTTAAGGGTGCGTCTGGCTTCTACTTAACTGACGACATGAAGCATAAGACTAGACTGCCCTAACTTAAGGGTATGTCTAGTCAACTTTAAACAAGGTTACGTAGGGCATAGGATCAGGCTGCCCCAACTTAGGGGTGTGCCTAAACCTTCATTATGTTCTTCATGGCTTTTCTCTTCTTCTTGTTCTACCTGACTTACTGACTGGCTTTCCCAACTTAGGGTGCCCGATCTGCCAGATGATATACGTTCGTATCATATATATCAAAATTATATACTTTTGGTTGACTTGTCTGTTCATGGCTTATGACTGAGCTGCCCTAACTTAAGGGTATGCTCAGCCTCATGCCTGTATCCCCCTCAGAAGAAAACACACACAGAGTTGGGTCTACGCAACTTAGAATATCCCCAACTCTGTTTTTCAGCAACCCACAAAAAGAAACATCAGGATTCTAAGTCCTCCCAACTTAGGGTGCTCATCCTCCTGTTCAGAAACCCCAGAAAAAACAGCGACTGCTCCGTCCAACTTAGGATAGGCCCAGCCCTCAAGATCATACAGTCAGCCCAGCAAACATAAATAAAACATAGCATTGAGCCCACATCAACTTAGAGGAGCTCAGCCTTGGGTTGACCCAGTCAAACACATGCACACACCTTCATCCCACCTTTCCCCAGTTCATTTTGCCTGAATTCTCTCAAGGGATTATCTGATCTCTCACATACACTTGTTCGTTTACCTTTCCCCCCAAACATGTCCCAACATACATAGCAAAAATAGAACGTAATGTCCGTACATAGTTGTACTCAGATACCCAGGGGATAATAGATAGGGGAAGGGATCACACGCGTCAGACGAGATTATACATGAAGTTCCCTGCCTCCGGAACCTCGCCTGGGCTCCGGCAAAGTTCCCGCAATCGGTGGGTGGACCTCCCACAAGGTCTTGATGCGGACCTACGGGTTGCAATCCCGCCTGCCGCCTTCCTCTCGTAACCTTAGATTAGACTGAGAGTAAGAAGGATAGAATCAGAAAGTTCAGACTCTCGAGGATCCAGAATGGGACAACTCAACTCACAATGAGAGGGTCTTGAAATCTGGATGCGCCTGAGGGTTCCGCAATGACAACCAATGTAATAGCTTGTTCAACTTCTGACGTCGAGCTGTCTGTGTCACCCCTCACCCAACCTCACAAATTGCAGCACTAATCCCCTACTCGTCCAGCCTGACTACCTCCCCAAGTTTTAACACCTCTCCTCAGCCCAATCGTGGCCACTCAGCAGCCCGTAACAGTATGCAGTTGTAGTCCGTGCCCGGTCAGCAGCAGCAGCAGCAGCCGTGTACAGCCACGAACAGTAACAGTCGTTCTTGCCCAGTCACTGAGCACAGCAGCAGTACACAGCGGCGGTTATCAGCAATAGTAACGGTTGTCAGCAACAACAGTCCTCAGCCGCAGTCTTCAGTGGCTTGTAGCCACATGCAGCAGTACACAGTAATCAACAGCAGGCGGTAATAGCAGCCCTTGCACAGTATGCGGCCTGCGTACAGCCAATAACAACAGTTCACGCACAGTCAACCAACAACAACTGCCAAGCATAGCCAACAGTCACCATACTCCACCATACACTGCGAACCCTGTTTTCACAACACTTAAACTAGCGACTCTCTGCAGTAACAACTGAGCCAAAATCGAACTGCGTCACCCATTCAACCTATAGGCAGATACACTACCAGCTCCGTGGCACCCGTACAGTCGATGCTGCTGCCCGACCTTCAGCTCCCCCTTTCACCTCGTTGCGGCCCACTGCTAGCTCTCCTTAGCAAGATGCACGACCCACCGGCTATGACTTCAAGGTACAAGCCGAGGCTTAGAAGGCTGTGTCATGAACTCTTCATAGCAAGGCAACAGCCACTGCAGGGGATAACAGGGCAAGTGGACCCGCAGGTCGGCGACCTCACGGTTGGGCCTACTCCGCTGGGCACGATATGACTGTCGCGTACCGTTCAATGCTCAGGTCTTCAGCCCGGCGGCTCTCCTGCAGTCAACCAGCTGGGCAGCACGTCGGCTCATAGGTAGGTCCCTACCTCGCTGTTTGCCTACAACTAACTGCGTCCGGTGCAATGGGCGGCTCACTGGTCAACATCTGAGTTCCCTAACTCTGCGCTTATCTCCATGCCCCATCGGACTGAGCAGTGCGCGCTTTATAGGTGAGTTTCTTATCCCGCCGTTGTTCTTCCCCTCCCCCGCTTTACCCTTTCCACGAAGTGTCAGCGGATTAGCTAGCTGTAACCATACAGCCCACAACTTTCCTTCTCGCTTGCTTCAATAGCTGGAAGGAGCGGCACAACAACTTGCAGGTAAGCTTTCTGGCTCTCAGCTCGCTCACCTCGTCACTTTGTCCGAGGAGATGGGGCAGGGTTCTCGTGGACAGGTAAGTTTCGAGCCCCTTTGCCGGCTCCGCACCGCTTCTCTTTGTAAGATGAGTAAACTGGATGAGCTTTCCACCTGAATGTGGAAGGATATATCACTTTTCCAGCCTTCCTTGCAGAGGAAATGAAACCGGAACGCCTCAATAGTCGAAAGGGACAAAGCCAATCGGCTCTTCTGACGATATGCGCCGGCCAAACAGGTACGATTCCAACCCCCGCGGCTGGCCCGACGCCACTTCGACTGTTAGGATAGACAAATTCAGAATGTATCTTCCGCTAAAACGAGGAAAGATACTCTCATATACCAACCACTCGTTATACGGCTATCCTGACCAGACCTTTCATTTTCGCCAGGTATAACGACTCTTCCTTCCTCCTCCTAGCATGCTCCCCGACTCTCCCTATACACTACTCCAGCACTAGAACTATCCTTACCTTCACACTCGCCCTGCGCTAGAAAGCTTAATTCGGCTCTTTCCCCGCCCATCTTCAGCGAGTGATGGGCGAGTTCATCGTTTTTTGCTGTTCCTCCCCACTCCCTCTTGATGTTTCTGACACCCGCTCTCACTCTGCGCTCGGATGCACCCTACCATCGACGCAGGCCAGGTTCAAACAACGAGAACCTGAATACAGTTACTATATAGGGAGGCAACGGCTTCGAGGTGAGTAAACTGTCGACTAAGCTGAGCCTCGTACCAGCCAGCAGGTAAGTCCCCAACCCCGTGCCCGCCAATCACAACTTTCATAACGTCCATGAGAAAGTTCGAATGAATCTTCCACTATAAGGCGGACAGATGCATCCATACTCCGATGCTATCATCCCGCACGCAGCCCCCGCTGTCCATGCCGCCCACTCCACTGCCCGGATCAACACTCTGCCTCGCTCATCCTCCTCGCAAGGCTCCAAACTCCTATCTAGCTCCCTCATATGGGTGTCTCTATCTAATATCAGCCGAGATCCCCCCCCCTTTTTCTCCCGCCATAACCCCTCCTCGATGCCTTCTCGCAGCTCTACTTCCTACTAACTCTCACTCCACTAATTTTTCTACTCAATCTAACATCATATTCGTGTTCGCCCGACGTTAAAACTCCCGGAACGGGTCTTTATTCGCCTGATTCCATTAAAAATCGGGTGAGTTATACAGTTTTCAGTTTTCAGTTCAGCCATATCTGTCGTCGTCGGTGCTCCGCGCACGTCGTTTTCATCACTACTCTTTCCTCCTTCCCTCTAACTCTAAACTAACATGACCAATCGCCTTCCCCGGGTCAGAAACCCCTACTTACTACTTCCTCTAGCCTAGAGCTATGAAACATCGTGAGCGCTCTCCTTTCTCCCCTGCGCCCCGGCTCGAACTTCGCCATCCCTGCTTCTTCTACCATCGGATGTACCTGGCGCGAAATTGCGCCTAGGTCCATCCCTCCTTTGTCACACTTTCTCTGCTGCTGCATCCCGCCTCTCGTCCGTTCCTCGTATACGTTTTCGTTGCCACACTGCCTCTCTGCCTGCTGCTGCTAGCGCAGCCCAGTCAGCCCCGCCCGTTACGAGATCTCCCCGTCGTTCTGCCTGCTTCCTGCCACCATACTCCTGCGCTAGCTACTGCCGCAGCACCCGGTCCCACGGCAGCCCGACTGCGACCGATATCGGTCCAAGCTCAAACCATCCTGAGGGAAGCCTCGGAGAGAGCCAACTTCGGAACGGTTCAGCCTTCCAGCCTTATACCCGGCAGCCGACGAGTTGGGTCTGTATTTCAACGGTTCAGTGGTGTATCCACTGAACTAGGCTCTTGGCCCTCGTGGCCGGTCCCGGTACCGGCACGGGGCCGCATCCCAACTTGGAAAAATAAAAATAAAAAGAAAACTAAAAATTAAACACAATGAAAAATAGAAAAAGGAACGGGACATGAAAAACGGTTGGAACCTTGCCCTCGGTCCTGCCTATCGGGCCCGTGGTCGGATTCCCCAACAAAACTAAGGGAAATAATCCCACGGGACCCTCAACCCTTTAGTTCACTCCGTAGCGCTCCTCCACTCCATTGCTGGCTGCTGGCCTCGATCTCAGGATCCGCCTGGTGAGAGTCTAGCACTATAACCAATAGGGCTAAGCCCAAGCCTAAACAGGGTGTGCGCAGCCCGGGATGTGAATGGTAACCGTGGCCAGCCTGGGCCCCCGGCAGCAGCGTTAAGGCTGTCGCTTGACTTCCCCTCCAATCCCAAGGCCTCATACACGCGCACATGCCGTCAGGGATCGGATCTTGCTCGGCATGTCACGCTTGTAGCCCCCATAGTGCCGCACGAAGGCCACTGCTTGCGTCTACGGTTCCTACGCACCGGCCCTTGCTGTATGAAGGGGGAACATGCAGCACAAGTGTGCCGCCACCTAGCAATCTACTTCCGATGGCGAATGCCGTAAAAACGCAGGTGCACCATGGTCAGTTCAATAAAAGAAAAATTTTCCTAGCTTGACTCAAAGCCCAAAAAATGTTGTTGGCGGACATGCCGACTCTATAGCATCAGAGAAAAAATCATCATGCGCGCCTCAAAACTGTGCGCCCACACACACTTTGCTCCTAGTCAACCCTCCAGTCAGCGCGAACCAAACACAACCGCAACTTCGCACGGTATACTCAAATTCTGAACAACCCTTATCCTCTGTCACTTGCAAAAACCAGGGCGGATACCCTTGTAAGGGTATTCGCGCCGACACCGTCACCCTAGGGGACGACAAGACCTAGCGCTTCTTCGATCAGACAGTCACCGACCTCCCTTTCTTCCTCACTCTCAAGCCGACTGATCGTCCCCCGATGTCTCGTCGCCACCGCTCCTCTACACATTTCGATGTGATGGAGACGGGGTACGACTTCATTCTCGGTACTCCGTGGTCTCGTCGGTTCCGCAGCACCGAGGCCGATTGCGCGACCAACACTCTCGTTCTCAAAACGAAGTGTGGACAGACGTATCGCGTACCTTTCATAGGTACCACCTCGACACCACGCCCCGACCCTCCTCCCCGGAGCCTTCTGTGCCCACACCATCTCCTACTCTCACCGTCACATCGCCTCGGCAGTTCGCTCACTTCATCCGACAGGACGACGTCACCTTCTTTACGATGAACGTTACGAATCTCTTGCACCATGATCCACCCTGTCCCGACGCCGAACTCATCTCTCTGGACCCAAATCCTCCTTCTATCTCTATAGCTCCCATCTCTACTTCCCTCCCTCCGCCGTCCGTTGAGTCCACCTCGCCGTCACGCGCTGACGCTGACGCTGAGGAACTCGCACGCTATACGGCCAACCTGGAGCTCGCAGTCCGTGACCTAATACGAGAGTATTACGACGTTTTCCCATCGTCGTTCTCGTACGCCGGCATCCCGTCGATGTGCGACGTCGAGCACTCCATCCAGCTTGTGCCTGACTATCGTGCTCACCACCAGGCACCCTACAGACTCTCGAGGCCACCGAACTCGAGCGTCAGCTTGAGGAGCTCCTGAGATTGGGTTTCATTAAACCCAACGACTCCCCGTGGGGTGCACCCGTCCTCTTTGCTCGCAAAGCGGATGGAACTCTCCATCTCTGCATCGACTATCGTGGCCTCAACCGCTACACGGTTAAGAACAGTTATCCCATGCCTCGTTCCGACGAGCTGTTCGACCGCCTAGCAGGCAACCGCTTCTTTACGAAGATTGATCTTCATAGCGGTTACCATCAGATCCGCGTTGTTGCAGCGGACCAGCCAAAGACAGCGTTTCGATCGCGCTTCGACCGCTACCAGTTTACGGTGATGCCATTCGGCCTCACCAACGCACCCGCTACCTTCCAGAGGGCGATGAACGACATCTTCAGGGACATCCTGGAGCAGTACGTTTTCGTCTACCTCGACGATATCCTGATGTACAGTCGTACCCTTGAGGAGCATCTCAGACACCTCAATGCCCTTGACTGCTTGCGAAGACATGGCTTCTACGCCAAGTTGAGCAAGTGCCGCTTTGCCCAGCACAAAGTGGATTTCTTAGGACACTACGTGTCTGACCAGGGTCTCCACATGGATGACGCGAAGATCACTGCTATTGCGGAGTGGCCCGTCCCCACATCCGCCAAGCAGCTTTGCAGCTTCCAAGGTCTCACTAGCTACTATAGTAATTTCATCCAGGGATACGCTAGGTATTCCTTCGTCCTTACCTCCACCCTCCTCCGGAAGAACCCGCCTTGGGCTTGGACACCCCTCCATGAGGACGCCTTTCGCGCCCTCAAGAAGGTGGTGACATGTGCACCGGTTCTTCACCTACCCGATTTTGATCGCCTTTTTATCCTTACCACCGATGCGTTAGACTTCGTTGTAGGAGCAATGCTTTCTCATATTTTCCCCTCCTCTCCTGATTCCTCTAATCCTCGTATCCCTCGCTTCCCACCCCCTACCCCTACCACTGCTTCCCGCCTAACGCCTACTCGTCCAGCTACTGACGAGCCTTCTATTGACTATTCTTCTACCATCGCCGAGGACGGCACTGTCGAGTCTCGCTCAGGTGATTGTCTGATAGCCTTCTACTCCCGTCAGCTCCTGCCCGCTGAGATAAACTACACCGCTGATGAACGTGAGGTTCTCGCAGTACTTTATGCCGCTCGGCACTGGCGTCACTACCTGCACGGGGCACCATTCACGGTGCGCATAGACAACTCTGTTGTCCAGGCTTTTCTGACAAAGCCGAAGCTCACTCCTTGACAGGCTCGCTTGTGCCGCGACCTATCCGAGTTTAGTTTCACCACTAAGCGCATCAAGCATGAGACTAATCGGGTCGTTGATGCCTTATCCCGGCGCCCTGACCATGATCAGGAGCAGATCCAGCTCGTTGCCATCTCGGTCACCACCATCCACCACTCGGTGATCGACGAGTTTCGCACTCAGTACCGCCACTGCCCCGACTATCGCGACATCCATCCGACCCTTCGGAGTGGTAACACCGTCCCGAACTACTATCTCGGGGACAACGGTCTTGTGTACTGGCACGGCTCACAGGGCACCAGCGAGGCCCGTATTTGCGTTCCCTCCACTGGACAGCAACGTGTCCGGGCAGTAGCAGAGTTCCATGACCAGGCAGCCGCCAGTCACATGGGATTCCACAAGACGTTGGTTCGTGTGAGCCACTTGTACGTCTGGCCAAAGCGCAAGGACTTTGTGAAGGACTACGTCGCAGAGTGTCCCACCTGTCAGAAGGTGAACAGTGCGAACCACCTGCCTTATGGTTTGCTCCAGCCTCTTCCTATTCCTGAGGGTCGTTGGCAGTCCATCTCGATGGACTTTATCGGTCCTCTTCGTCCTCCAACCCCCCACGGTGATGATGTTATCCTGGTTGTCGTCGACCGCTTCACAAAGCGTGCACGCTTTGTTCCGTGCCGCTATGCCATCGGTGCACGTGAGGTCGCCGACATCGTGTTTGATCGAGTCGTGCGTGACCACGGCTTACCTTTGAGCATCATATCTAACCGTGACCCGCGCTTTACCAGCCGATTCTGGCGACGGCTCCACGAGGTTTACGGCACCCAGCTCCACTTCTCCTCGTCTTACCATCCCCACTCTGATGGTCAGACCGAGGTCACGAACAGGACTCTCAGAGATATTCTCCAAAAGATTGTTCGTGACGACCAGCAGTGGGATCTCCATCTTGCCCACGCAGAGATAGCCTACAACCACGTCGTCTCGCTAGCCACGAGGATGTCGCCTTACTATTGCGACCTCGGCTATCACCCTTGTGTTCCCGCGGACTTCCTTCGACAGTCACAGATGCACCCCGACACGAGTTGTCCCGCGTTGGATGATTGGGTTGCACACATGACGTCGATCATGAAGACCGCGCATGAGCACATAGCCACTTCCCAGACTCGCATGGCAGCATATGCGAACCGATCGAGGACGGATCATCCATTCAAAGTCGGTGATGATGTCCTTATCGACGCTCGCCACTTACAGCTAGAAGCGGACAACTTCACAAGTTTCGGCGTCGCTTCTTTGGCCCATGCCGCATTCTCCAAGCCGTCAGTTCTGATACGGCTTCTACCCCGGTCAGCTTTCTTGTGAAGCTGCCCGACTACCTACGCCAGGCTCGTGTGCAYGATGTCTACCACGTCTCGTTACTGCGTCCCTACCGCAGACCGTTTGAGCGTTTCGCCGGACGACCATACGAGCCCCCCCCACCCATCATGGTGGACGGCCACGAGGAGTTCCTCGTTTTAGACATCATTGGTCGCCGAGTCACTGACGACAACCCTCCTCACATCGAGTATCTCGTACGTTGGAAGGGTTACCCCGATGAGGAGGCTACTTGGGAGCCCCTCGAGCACTTGCAGCACGCTCGCATGTTGGTGCATGCCTATGACCGTGCTCGTCGTGCTGGGTTGACTACTCCTCAGCCCACTGACCCTCCTCCTTCTCCCTCGGTTGAGGAGACCGCTGAAGTCAAGCCTGCTCCATCTGAGGCAGACCTTCAGCAGCAGCCGGATGCTTCTGAGCGTCCACAACGTACTCATCGTCGTCCTGCTTGATACGACGATTGACTCTGACTTATCTTCCCACGTCTTTGACTTCTCAGTACTTCGTCCACTCCAGTTGTGCCACTTCAGTTCGTCGTCGTTGCGACTCTTCCTCAACGACATTCCGGACTTCACACCATGGACATCATCGGCAGCTTCATGGACTTCGTCACGATCAGCTTTGCCTACTTCAGACGTCGTCGCTCTCTTACCACCTTACCTTGTACAGTACCCTGGTTGTGTCGTATGATGGTCTCCCTTCGCCGGGTTCCTCTGAGTTGGGCTCTCCCTTGGTATACGCATAGGCATCGGGACCGTAGTGTTGCCTTGGCTTCCCAACTTACGGATCCAGCTCCGACTTCCCCACCTTAGGAGTCATTTGCATGATTCCCTTACCCATCACTTTTTCTACCCTTTGCCGGCCCTCACACCCTAGTTAGGCAGCCTCGCATGCTTCATCTAGGTGCGCCCAGTATACCAGGCTCCCTTGTTCCCTTGCATGGTCGACCCTCCATAGCGGTCACCCCCTTAGTCGAGCATTACCCGCCCTGATGGTCTATCTGTTAGGGTCATTGGTTCTGTTTGCTCCCAGTTCCCTACCCTCATTGAGCCTGATGACATGTGCCTCCCTGTCATTTTATGTGGATGCCCTTAGGAGTTATCGACCCCTAGGCTGCATTCGCCACCCTCAGAGACCATCCCACCTTTTGGTTTGCGACACACTCCTCCTGTGACATATGGTTGTCTTGTTGTTGCTTTGTTGCTCTCAGACTGAGGCTACTGCCTCTGACATTCTAGGATTTAGTTGTTCTGCTTTTGCTGTTCTTAGGACTTATACACTAGTCAGATGTTTCGAGACTGAGGCTACCGCCTCCAACATTCTAGGGTTTAGTTGTCATTACTTTTTGCTTTCCTAGGACATGTATGCTAGTTAGTTGGTTCTGCTTTCACCTAGGCTGTTAGCTGTGACATTATTGTTTTTGTGACATTTTCTATCCTAGGTTGCATCGCATGGACTCAGCATGGAGCTTGCTCCGCATCCTAGACTACTCAGGTTTTCTTTTTCTTTGCTAGAGCTCCGCTTCTTGGCGGAAGCGTGCTTGTATCTAGGCGATCCATCATAGGCCGAGGATCGTGTAGCGGACCTTTGGTTGGCCTGTGAGACCAGCCCCTTGGCCTGTTCTCACAGGCCTGTGTTGTATTCGGGGTAGTCCAGTCCAGGTCGGTACCTCTGTCGATACCAGCCAGTCCAGTCCGGTCCAGTCAGTCCGCTAGGGTATACCCCAACTGTTGTTTGTTTGTGGGATTATTCTACATTCGCACGTTTTGGAGTACGTGCGTTGGAGTCTAGCGTGGGAGCTGCGCTGAGCAATGACAGAGAACTTAGGCACAAACTTCCGGTAGTAAGAAGCCAAACCAAGAAAAGAACGCAGCTCGCGTACATTCGCCGGTTGAGGCCAGTTGCGGATGACCTCAACCTTGGTTGCCTCCAGCTCAAGACCGCTTGCAGACAACCGGTKCCCAAGGTAGATAACGCTGTCCCTGCCAAACTCAAATTTCTCCAAGTTGAGGTGCAGTTGAGCGTCTTTGAGGACTTGCAAGACCTCCTCGAGATGCTTGACGTGCTCCTTCATGGACTTGCTGAAAATCAGAATGTCATCAAGATACACAACCACAAACCTGTTAAGTTGGTGGTGGAGTACCTTGTCCATGAGGGACTGAAACGTGGCTGGAGCGTTCGTAAGGCCGAAGGGCATAACGATGAATTCGTACAGCCCATCACGTGTCTTGAACGCAGTTTTGTGCTGGTCGCTTGGATCAACTTCAATCTGGTGGTAGCCAGATTTGAGGTCGATCTTGGAGAAGACTTTGCATCTACCGGCCGCATCCAACAGATCATCTATACGAGGCAAAGGGTAGGCATTCTTCCTTGTGATTCGGTTCAAACCACGATAATCAATGCACATCCGAAGTTTGCSTCCTTTCTTCGGCACAAACAAAACAGGTGCGYCGAACTCAGACTCGCTAGGCCTAATCCATCCACGATCAATCATGTCATCAATTTGTCTCCGCAGCTCCTCCAACTCGCCTTGTCCCATACGGTAGACGCAGCCCTTAAGAGGAACACTTCCCTCTATTATCTCGATTTTGTGCTTGACTGGATGCTCGGGAACTCCGCGGGGTTCAGCCAATACCTCAGGAAATCGATCTAACAGATGACGAATGTTCGCAGGGATTTCTGGTGGAGGATCATCCTCATCAGCGGAGAGAAAATCAGATTGGGAATTTACAACAATTACAACCGGTTTCGAAATATTTGGTTCCGCACTAGATCGATCATTTACAGCAGAAGTAGGTGG
>BFEA01000037.1:3699530-3714567 GCA_003427395.1 Chara braunii
GCTTCATACCCAGGCCCGCCTTACGAATCCCGTTCGGAGAGAAGAAGTTAGTGGTCGAACCACTGTCAATCAGCACGCGGATGTATCGGCGGTTAATGAGCGGTTTAAAGAAAGTCAGCTCCACGCTCCCTTGGACACGGCGTTGCTGCTTGAGCTGCAGCCAATGCTCCATGTGGGCGTGGAGGTCGACCTCTTTAAACTCCTCCCAAGGCTCAGTGTATAACACTCGGACTGTCTCAGCCTTGGAATCAGCGTTAGTTTGGGCTTCAAGAGCACGTTGCTGATCAGATCCAGTCTCCTCGGAGGGGCCTGCAACTGACTGCTCAACTTCTCTTGTTGTGGAGAATGCTGATGTCTCCTCTACGCCCCTTGCCTGTTTCCCTGAAGACGATAGCAATCCTGCACAGCATGCCCAGGCTTTGAACAATGCAAGCATACGCGCAGTTTGGACCTTCTTTCCCATTTTTTTTGGCTGATGCGGAGGGCTTCCCAAGGCTTGGTAGAAGATTCCTCCGATTTCTCAGGGATCTTAGCATTTTTGGGAAGGTGTAAGACAGTTCCCTTACCCGAACCACGGTTAGACCCCTTATTTGAAGCAGTCTTTCTAAATGCATTAAGTTTTTCATCATCATTTCGGTCACACTCAATGGCTGATGTGGAACAGCCCGTATCGGAGTCCGGCTCTAGATCGTCATCTAGAGGCAGATCATCCGCATAGGACTGATCGTCAGCCTCCCGATGATCATGCATTGCAAGCTGGTTGCTGCCTCCAAACCGCTTGCGTTGTGGTTTCCCACCTGCAGCGGGCGCCTTCTTGCGCCTGGCGAGGTCCTTGGCCTCTAGGTCGACTAGGTCCTTCATGAGCTCTCGCCAGGTAGCATGGTCCTTGAGTGCTAGCAGGGAGAGGTATTCTTTAGGGGCCACTCCCATGACTACATCCATGCAAGACACGTCAGTCATTCWTAGATCCGGAGTGGTGAATAGACCAGTCAGGTGTTGTTCCAAAGCTTGCATGGATGACCTCCATGTTTGGCCCTTGAGGGCCTCAAGCTTCAGTCTAGCCTTGAGCGCAGCATGTTTATCCTGATACCGGTCAAGGAGAAGATCCTCAAGGGTGCGAACTGGGGTGACCTTCAGCCAATCAGTCGGGTCTATGCGTGCATAGCCTGCAGCAACAGCTTGGAGCTCAATGTGGTTTCGTACGGCAGGCTCGGTATTAGTTCCCATGATCATACTTCGGTCCTCTTGCGGTGTCCGCATGACCTCGAAGTATGACCGCATGGAACTAATCCAAGAGGTGATGTCAGCCGTCCCGTCGTACTTGGACGGCAGCGTGGCCGCCCGCTTGTCCACCATGGGACCGCTGTACTAAACGCGAGTAAGGACTGTGGCGTTTTGGGCTGAAGTCCCTGCATTTGGGACTGCGATCAGTGCAAAACTATCGGTGCTGCCGCTTGAGGAGCTTGCTCCGGTTCCTGCACTTACCGCAGTTCCGCTGGCCCTTGGAACGAGGGTTGTGTTGGGCTGAGAGACTGGGATTACAGCAGATCGAGGGTTAGGAGGGCGGGAGGCAGACAACTGGGACTGTTCAAGGCTAATTACCTTAGCCTGCAGCTCTTCGTTCCGCTGCTCAAGTGTTGTCATACGAGACTCAAAGTCTTCCAAGGTCCGCAGTCGGACCAAGGCTGCTACAGCAGCAGCTAGTTCCTCCCGGAACCGGTCATCATTAGCTTCCGGGATCCGGAGGAGAGCCACCTGATCAGCAATGTCGGCGGCTCTAGCTGCTGCCGCTGCCTCCCTTTCTCTCTGCACGGCATCATTATACAGTTTTTGAAAGAATGGTTTCTGGCTCTCGTCCGCTGTATCCAGCATGGCCTGCCATTGAGCAGATGTGATGTTCGCCATGCCGGAGGAAGGGGTGCCAGTAGAACTCTCAAGAGGGGTCCGCTCTCTCCGGACGTTTGGACGAACACTCCTCTTGCCCCTTCTCACACTCTCAAACAGCACACCTTCTCTCTCCCTTTCATCTTTTTTTCGCTGTCTGCGCACGCGTCTCGATATCGGACATAGATAATTAAGATAGAAGAAACAAACAGGAAACCACTCAAAGAAGAAGGTAGAACTCCTGGCCGGAGCGGCGAATCATTTGGACTGAGAACGTGGCACGCAGCAGAAGAATAAATAAAAATAAATAAAACAAAACAGCAGAGAGGTCTGATTTATAGAACGGGCCCGATCAGATSAGCTGGAGATCSCCTCTTGTCTAACCTGACAGRGRACATGTCAACACRATAAATCAGACGAAGAAGACTAATCTGCAGCAATGGAGATTTYGAGGGGTGYAGATGGTCGCYGAATCAGACGCGAGGCRGTATGTGCTAACCTGCGGTAAGGCCAGTCAAGATCCCCTTGAAAGGAATGCCCTTGCTGTCCGTGTGTCCCCCCAGATGCAGCACAGCAAAGAATGCACTGACGACAACAGATTTGGGCACAAAAGGTCCTGTCCCGTTGGGTCTGGTCCCACTGGGTCCCGAGTGGTCCCAAGTAGGCCGTGGACCAGGACCAACGTGATAGGGGTACCAAGTCGGTCCCAAACTGCCTCTACCGTGCTGAAAAGGAAAACACAACTTTCAGCAAGAACTCACTTCTACAGYCGTTCAGAAAAGAAAAGACAATGCACCGTAGAAAGATATRTCATTTAGAGTAGATACATCATCCATCCATCCATCAGGTGAGAAAGCAATCCACAAGCTCACACACACAACCAAGACCGCAGAGAAGAGGAAGAGAACCCAGCACACCCCCAACAGGCCATGAAGCACCAAGCAACCTCCCGCGGGCTTTCCCTGGTCACACGGCACTTACTTGTGAGGCCCGGCCTCCAAAGATGGATAACGAGTCACTCCCCTCTCATATAAGTCCTCCTGACCCCTAGCTACTGGAAGTGTCCTAGCATGACTAAGAGGGCCTTCCTACACCCTTATTGCAAAGCCGGATCCGCCGTCGATGCCTGAAGACCAAAGTAGCAACTTGCAGCAATCCGATGCAGATATGGCAGCCTCCGATCAAGTCTCCCTCTTGAGGGGTGTCACTCAATGTCTTCCCGAAGTCCAGAATCCAGGTGCGAGTACCTCTCACTCTCTACTCCCTCTCGCTTACTCCAATCAGCCTCCTTTGTGTCTCKCCACCCCATACATTCACTCAAGCAACCTGGTTGGGTCCAATGTCGACCCTACATGACCTAACCAGGTGGGGGCAGCATCCCCATACCTCGCTGCCCACTTAACCCTAACTTCCCAACCCTAATCCAAGATTAGGTCAGCCTTAACCTAATTCGGAATTAGGGTTAGGGTGACTAACACCTCTCGCCAGCAAGTAAGTCCGCTCCGATACCAATTGTTACGATCCTGGTCATTTCCCAAGTGCAAATTCACAATGAAAGACAATGCCACCCAATTGCGAAAGAAATGAAAGCACTTGCAAGAGGTAAAGACTAGAGGAGAGGTAAAGAAGAAGAAGAAGAAGAAGAAGAAGAAGAAGAAGAAGTACACCAGCAAGACCAATGACAATTCCCCCTTCTCTCTCTACCTTCCTCCTTCCTCCTTCTCTTCACCAATCTTATTCTTCCCTCAACAATAATAATAACAATGAATGGATGAACCAGAATCAATGTCCGAAGTTCCCCCTTACTGCTGACTCAACTCACAACCCAACAACAACAACAACAAGTCCGCCATGGCTATGTCTTCCTTCCTTCAACCTCCTCTCTCAAGCATAGGTCATRGCGGACTACTGGAAGGCAGCTATGATGCTGCCCTGATGCCCGAAAGACAACCCAAAGCAGCTATGTCGCTGCTTGACTCGGTCCGCTATGCCTGACCCTGCCTCTAGCTGCCCTGGTGCAGCGTTACCCCAACCGGGGCCTTCCAGATGCAGCGCCCAACAAGGTGATGAGGACGGTGTCCACCATAGCCAGGTAAGTGCCCTACCACTCTCCTACCATGTCCCCCTTCTTCCTCCTTCAAGCTGGGGTGCTCGCCATAGCCAGGCTGAGCCCCAGCAGACCTTCACCTCCAAGCAGCGCTGCCTCAGACCAGCGCTGCGCTCCAGCAGCATGTCGCCAATCCTTGCATACCGCAAATGAGGAAGAGCTCACCGCTCTTCCTGAAGATATAGCGGCCTACCGGCCTTCTGGGCGGTGACTTCCTAGGCCAAGCGGCCTCCCAGGCAACCGGTACCTCCTCCCTTTTGGAGGGTAGCCCCTGTCTCTTATACACATCTAGATGTGTATAAGAGACAGGTCCTAACCCTAACCTACCGCTACTGGGCCTCTAAAAATGCCAACTTTTTGTCTTCTTCTGCTCGGCCTACCTGCTACTTGAGTGTTTTTCCCCAGCTGCTCTAAGTGTTGTGGGCCTACTCCCCGCTACCGGCATGTTTACCCCCCTGCAACCCTCCAAAGTCACGGCCACAGGTAAGTACCGGCCCGGTGGGCCTTGCAACCAACAAGTACCCTGGCGGGTTACACACATACCCAACCAGCAAGCACTCTGTCAGGCATGCAACCCAGCAGGCACGCACACACACACATCCGGCAAGCACTCAGACAGGCATGCAAACTAGCAGGCACGCACACACACACACTTGGGACCACAGCAGAATGCGAGAATCACAGCAAGGCATTCATTCCATTGGCAAATCCCATAAATCAGCAGTGTTCTCAGTCTGTGTTTTGGGTGGGTCATTACAGAGATTAGAAATAGGAGTATCCGACTACAGAGTAGAGAGGCTGACAAAGTTGCATTAGAGGGGTTAGATGACTCGACCCTGGACAATAACATGAAGGTTGTCAAGGCAAGCATCCTGTCCATGCATGCATACATGGACAGCAAACTGGACGCTCTCCAGGACACCCTGGACCAGATCCTGAATGCCTTGCAAAGGCCAGGGGTCGGACCAGCAGTTTTGCCATCGCTGCCATTCTCGACGATGATAGGCCCATACCCGTCTCAGCCTGGTACCACACCAAGCGGTACACCAGCAACAACAACACATACTGCTGTTGCTTCATCTTCTGGTCCAGTGGTTGGAGCTACACCACAATCACTACCTGTCCCACAAGCGGGACAGCAACAGCCTGGGTACCCCAAGACACCATGGAAACCACCCCCAACCTTCTCAAGAGATAAGAAGGATGAGGCTCTCGATACCTGGTTGAGAATGGTGCCAGTGTGGGTGAGGGGGAAGAGGATGTTGGTGGAGGAGGAAGTAATAACTGCTGCATCCTATTTAGAGGGATCGACAACTCACTGGCTAAATGGATTGGTTGCTTCAAAGGGGTTCGACAGGAACATGGGTCATTGGGCTAAGACCCATACCAGAGAGTTTTATGGTATTTAGTGGAAGCGCGATGGCAAAACCCATAGCAGGCACAAATTGCCACTGATGGGTTGTTGAAACTTGACACTAAAAAGTACAAGTCTGTCTGCGAGCTCACTTCAATTGTAGAGCATTTGGTTGTTGTCCCCGTGGTTGAATACAACCCGCAGGTCTTGTTGAACATGTTCCTAAGATGTCTTCCCATAGACATCAAGAACCTGTTAGCCAGCGAAGCTCGGCTAGAGTATCACACGTTTGAGATCTTTAGCAAGAAGGCCTTAGACTTAGAGGTTACGCTAGGTGGTGCTCAGACACCCTCTACGGACGGGAGAAAGAAGAAGAGTCCACAAGAGTGGAAGAAGAAAGGGAGTCGGTTGATGATGGTCGAGGCCGATGGTACTCAGACCGAGATCAAAGATTTCTTAAATCTTGTGGACGGCTCAGAGATATACGGCGAGGATGATGCTGACGGTAGCAACCTCGTTGCAGTAGTTAAGGGCAAGGCAGTTGGTCGTGGCAAGGGCGGACAACAGAGGAGTCAGGGGCAAACCCCGAACCCGCACAAGATAACGGCATGGGTTCGAGCGTTTGGATCAAGATGTGTGGCGGTTTGGATCGTTAGAAGCGGGGTGCTTGCATTAACTGTGGCGAGTATGGCCATCAACAGTTTAAGCGCAAGAACGCTAAGGTCCCGCAGAAGATACCACCTAAAGGTGGGGTTCCTTCTTCCCAGAGTGGGGCCTCCTCGAGTTCTGGCTCGGGAAACACAAAGGGCCAGTATAAGTTATAGCTGCTTCTACTCTCGTTGAAGCGGGTGATGTACCCTCCCCGTCGCAGGAGTAGGCCAAAGCTATTGACTCCTTAGTTACCCCACAGACGCATCCTGACCCAACAATACTCTGCTCGTTGGATGTGTATGAGGCCTTGGAGGACCTACAAAGTGAGTGGTCGGCACGGGACCCTTGTGAGTCCTTGGTGTCCTTGGTGGCACTAAGTAGAGGTCCTAGAGGAGAACATTTCGTTGTGGAAGTTGGTGTAGGGGACCGCAAATGCAGGGCCTTTGTAGACATCGACTCCATTCGAAACTTTATAAGTCGCGACTGCGTTGAGAGACTGCGCCTAAAGGACTGGGTGCAGCGCCTGAGTAACCCGGTAGCATCTACTCTAGCCAACAAAGAGCGCATGTTGGTAGAGGACTACGTTAAGGATGTGGTCTGCACTTTCTCCTATCCAGGAGGGGAACTGATTCATAAGATTTTGTTCCTTGTTAGTGACGACCTACCATTTGACATGTTGCTAGGTATGTACTACTCGAGGTTGTCAAACCCTAGTTTGACTGGGACAAGAAAGTGCTAAAGCACGAATTGCCTAATGGGAGGACCGTTAGACTAGCGAAATATAATAGGTTGATTCACTCCTACGGGTGTTTGTGCGTATCGGCCTTTTACAATTATTATAAACAGAACCAAAAGGAGGGTATGTACTTGGTCTTTGTCTCTGCAAAAGGGGAGGCCGTTAACACACCCCTAGAGATAGAGAATGTCGTCGCTAAGTACCCGGATCTGTTCGAGGAGGCTACATGTGTCGTAGACAGGGAGGTTGTCCATGCCACAAAGATCATCCCTGAGAGCAAGATACCCAAAGGGAGAATCTATAGGATGGCTCCAACCGAGTTGGACAAGCTCCGTCGGCAACTGAAAGAGCTCACCGAAAAGGGTTGGATACGGCCTAGCATCTCCCCCTTTGGCTCACCATTCTTATTTGTACCGAGGAAGGGGGGATCACTAAGGATGTGCATTGATTATAGGGGCCTCAATGGCATCACAGTTAAGAACGCAGAGCCCCTACCACACATCGATGAACTATTGGATAGGGTGCAGGGATGTAACTACTTCACAAAGATAAACTTGAAATCTAGCTACCATCAAATTGCCATTAGACCGGAAGATCAACACAAAACCACATTTCAGACCAGGTATGGTCTGTACGAGTTTGTGGTGATCCCTTTCGGCCTTTGCAATGCGCCGGGTACATTCCAGCACGCCATGAATAGGATCTGCAATGACTACTTAGATAAGTTTATCATCGTGTACCTCGACGACATTCTTATCTTCAGTAGGATTGTCGAGGAGCATGCCCAGCATGTAGACAAAGTTCTCTCTCTCCTCCGGCATCACAAGTATAAGATAAATTTAGAGAAATGTGAGTTTGGTCGCACTAAAATCATGTACTTGGGTCATGAGGTATCCGTGGAAGGAATTAGGCCTGAAGATGCGAAGGTGGCTAGCATTAGAGACTGGCCACGACCCCAGTCTATGACTGAGGTCAGATCTTTCTTGAGTTTGTGTGGTTATTACTGCAATTTTGTACAAAATTACAGTATGATCGCATCACCCTCGACTGATCTAACGCGCCTTGACACTCCATGGGAATGGACAGACGCATGTGAGGCTGTTTTCAAGAGACTTAAGCATTCCCTTACACATCATGAGGTTCTCATAATCCCCGATTCTCAAAGGCCATTTGTAGTGACCATTGACGCAAGCCAGTACGGCATTGGCGTCGTGTTGGCTCAACACGAAGGAAAGAAGTTAAGGCTGATCGAATACATGAGTAAGAAGATACCATCGAAGAAGTTGGCAAAGTCCACCTCTGAAAGGGAACTCTACGCCCTCCACAAGGCACTTGTCCACTGGAGACACTATCTATTTGGGTGGTTTTTCTATTTGAGGACTGACCATCAGACACTCAAGTGGATCAAGACACAACATGTCCGCGCTGACGCACTCAAACGTTGGATTGAAGTCATGGGTCAGTATGACTTTAAGCTAGATTACGTGAAAGGAGAGTATAACAAGGGGTTTGCTGATTACTGAGTTTGGCTTATTTTACGATGTCACTCGATCCTTGGTGGAAACCTACAAGGAAAACCCTATCACGATGGACATCATTCGCAAATTCAAGGTCCAGGACAAGGCCACATCAGATGAGTTTGTGATGGTGGATGGATCGCTCTTTCTTGAAAAGGCAGGATTCAAAACGTTAGTTGTCCCATCTAGAGAAATTTTGCGTAGTTTATTTTTAGGTGAGTGCTATAACGCAACATGACATTTCGGCTACAAGAAGACTTTTGCTAACTAAGTACAACGATTTCGGTGGCCTAACATGCTTGAAGATACAACGAAATATGTGCAGACTTGTTAAGTCTGTCAGCGGGACAAGCCGCGGACTAAAGCACCGCTTGTTTTTTTTTTTTTTTTTTTTTTTTTTTTTTGAAAAATTCTCCAATCTTTTCGTGGGGAGCAACACGTGCTGGGAACCAGGCCCAACGTCCCATATGGAATTATACAAATGATTTGAAATATCAGGGCCGTTACCTGGCGTAGGCTAAAAACAATATGAGAACTAAGAAAATAGTTCAAGAAAAGTTCAAGAAAACATGAATAACTACTGACCTGCCAACCTATTTCTAGGTTATTCAAGCAGCAATTACTAAAAAAGAAAGCCACAAAAGTCCTCTGAATGCTCAGAAACCCCTGGAATCCCCAACAAAACACTCTAAGATTCTCTAACAATGTCGTATTCCCTGCCGAGCTCTCCTAGGCCTCATGCGCCCACCCTGCTAGGTTACAGGGCAACATGACTCACCCCAGCTCCGGCCAACGTCGTCCCGACAACAGCCCTTGGTTTTCCCTTGGAATGCCCGGCCCAAGGCATCCCCAGATATCTCTACCAGGCCTCACGCTCCTGCTGTCAACAGGTTACAGGGCAATCCCCCAGCACCTGCCAGCGTCGCTCTGGCATCGAAAAACCGCAGACCAATGAACATAACGCATCAAAGAAGCATAAAATGAGTTGCAAGGAGTACCCAGAATCCTAAGGCATTCTCAAGACTGCCAAAAGCAACCAAGAACCAMAYGAGAACCTYTGTTTTTGAGCTYTTTTTWATGWTGAAAAGTTTCTCAAAAAATTCAGATYTGGAKGTACCGGAGGTCMTCCCAACCACAAAAAGGATAGATGGAAACTCATACAATCCCCTCTATGAACACGCCGGTATGGCCGTTTACAACGAAAAAAACGGATCTCTACCAGGCCTCATGCCCCCATCAGGCTAGGTTACAGAGTTCCACCACCTTGCTCTAGCCTCCAACCCCCATTGTGCCAGCTCCAACCCCGATGACCGCAGAGACTGCCCCCACTAACAGCCTCCCAGATCTCTTCCAGGCCTCACACCCCCTTTAGGCTAGGTGACAGAGTTGCACCACCTCGCTCGGGCTCCGGCCGGCGTTGCTCCAACATCGCCACCCCTATCCCCGAGGACAGACAGTTCCCTCCTAAAACATGCCCTCGCACCCCTTGCTCGTTTTTGCCACCACTGGGGTTGATGTTGACCCCTCCACCAACCCCATCCCCAGAACAGAGCAAACCCCCAACTCTGCCCCTACCCTCTACGAGACATTCACCCCCCTCCTTGTGAATCCCCTGCAGGATAGCGCTCCCTATCGAACCCCTCTTCCAATTCTACCCTTTTGGAGTGATCAATCCAGCCTTCAACCATTTCAGCAGTACTAGAGAATCTTGCCACCAAATAGTTGAGATTGCAACTTGATGAGTTTCAAATCAAGAAAGTCCCACAACATCTTTTGAGATTAATACAGATTTAGAAAGTAAAACTAATTATCGAAAAACATGTCAGAATTTAGGCTATGATGGTAGAATTTAGAAGATCTAGTCAAGAATAAAAGATACGTAATTATAATGAATTATGGTAACGATTAGGCTATGATAGTATAATTCAGAAGCACTCGGGATTTCAAAAGATAAAATCGAGAATCAAAAGTACGTAATTATACTAAATTGTGCAAACGATTCAGACTAAATGATGTTGAAGTAAGACCAAGACAAAACCAAGATTATAATTGAGGATATTGAACTTTCCTTGGAAAACGACTACGAGTGTAACCCTTATCGTAATTACTAAATTGTGATGAAAGGATTAACAACAATAGCCATTTAACTCTAACTAGTATTATCGAGCAAAAGCGGTCCGGATACAACCATACAAAGAAACAAAACAGCACCACGATTGCCGCAATTTTCATTGCAGCTACCTTCCCCTATACAGTAAGCCCATCAACTATTCAGAGCAAAAAAGGTCGTCGCAGTCCCTTCCGGATGCTCGCACTTGAACGATATTCCTCCTCCCACTCCACATGAGAACACGCTCCTCCCTTTCTGCCCGCGATTCCCAACCACCCTCCTCAACACTGTGCAGGAGCGGAGGAACAAGGCCTCAACTATGGCCGAAAAAACTCATGGCGAGCATCCTTCTTCCAACGATAATCTCCCCTTCGCCAGCGTGCCAACCTGCGACACCACTCGGACGAAGCGCAGAGTCGAAGACAACTTTCCCTAATTAGCAAAGCTGGAAGAGCGTCCAAGTCGCAGCCTACACGTCGATGGCCACTCAAGATATACACCATGCACTAGGCAGAAAATTCCCCAACCACCATCGCCCATCTGTGCACGTGAGATCGCCCGAGGACCACAAGCGGTTATCGGGTAGCTGAAAATTCACGAATGAAAATTATGAAGTGAGAGTTTTGGGCAGTCTGAAAATCCCGAATGGTCCTGAAGTGGTGAAAGGTCCGAAGACCCTGAAAACCACCTGTTTAGGCAGGCTGCATCCTGAAGTGGTGAAGGGTGTCCTGAAGTGGTCAAGTGAGAGTTTTGGGCAGTCTGAAAATCCTGAATGGTCCTGAAGTGGTGAAAGGTCCGAAGACCATGAAAACCACTCTTCACCACTTGAGGATGCAGCCTGCCTAAACAGGTGGTTTTCAGGGTTTCCGGACCTTTCACCACTTCAGGACCATTCAAGATTTTCAGACCTGAATGGTCCTGAAGTGGTGAAAGGTCCGAAGTTCCTGAAAACCACCTGTTTAGGCAGGCTGCATCCTGAAGTGGTGAAGGGTGTCCTGGAGTGGTGATGAAAAATACGACTGTTGTTAACCTTCTCTCCCGAGGATGTGCCGCCAAAAACGAAGTCAACGAACCACCTCGGGCGCACAACGGACCAGGCCGATAGCGGAGCGGCGCGGCGCTCCCGGTCGCGCCGCGCCGTCTTATTGAAGCCCCTACCCATTCCTGCTGGTCCGAGACAGAATGTTTCCATGGATTCCATGGATACCCTCGTGACTAGCAAGAATGGCAAAAGGCATATCTTCGTCATAGTTGATAGGTTCACTAAGTAGGCTAGACTAATTGCCATGCCGGAGACTGTCAGAACTGAACACGTCATCAAGTTGTTCATGGACAACTGGGCGCGTGATTTTGGACTGCCAAAGGTCATTGTTAGTGATAGAGATGTCCACTTTACTAGTGAGATGTGGAAGAAGGCTGCTGAGCAGATGGGCAGCCAACTTCAGATAACTTCTGGGAATCATCCCGAAGCAAATGGGCAGGCTCAACAGATGAACCTTGTGGTGCAGCATCTGCTGAGGCACTATATCAAGCCCAGCCAAGATGACTGGGATGAGAAACTACCTCTCATCGGCAGTCTGTACAATAATTTTGTGCATAGCACCACTGGCGTCAGTCCTAATCAGCTGCATTTGGGATGGAAGCCTTGATCGACTCTAGACTTCCTCCTGCCTGAAAACCAAACTGTTGCAACTCCTGGAACCATTGAATTTGGTGTCCAGTATGAGAAATTGTTGCAGCAGACTGTCGAACACATTAGGAAATCTCAGGAAGCCATGATTGCTTCTGAGAACAAGCATCGCCGACAGTCCACATTTTAGGTAGGGGAACATGTCTTGGTCAAGGCTAGTGAGTTGGGACAGGAATTTGGCATCTCTAGAAAACTAATGCCACAATATTTCGGTTCCTGGAAAGTCTTAGACATTGTGGGTTTTGATTTGGATGGTCCCTCGTACGTAATTCGTATCCCTGGTCACCTACGCACTTACCTTGTGTTTCACGCCTCAAAGATCGCACCTTTCGCTGAGACATAACAATTCCCATCAAGGAGATCTATGCTGCCCCCAACCATGGATGGTCACATGGACGTCGACGACGTCCTGGAGCACAGAGACATGCCTGTTAACAAGCCAGCTGGCAGGGGTAGACCGCCTAAACCTGTGAGAGAATACACAGAGTACGGTTCAGGCATCATACGGATCCTAAGGAAGATCGATGGTTTACAAGGGAGGTACTTGTCAAGACAGCTCCTCAGATCCTGGCCGAGTATGAGAGGAAATTGAAGGGGAAGGCACCAGCATGAAGCATCTCAGCGGACTTTCTAAGCTAAGGGGGATAGAGTGTGAGGAACGAGCCCTCACGGGGCCCCTATCAGACATATACATGTTCTCGGCAGAGGCCCCCAACAAGCTGAGTGCCGGCCTTAAGTGAAGGCGTGTCTGAATATTCATCAAAGGCCAAAATTCGACATTTTCATATGTGGGTACTCAGGTTGTTGCAGCCCGCCAGTTGATTGAGTGGACGCGTGAGCCTCACTAAGCTGCGACATACAGTTGGCCCAGGCCTGGGCAGTTGTGTCTCGGCACATACACACCATGCAGGGCCGATACATCACGAAGTGGCCACAAGCCTACCCAAAGGCAGCATTGTTGACGTACCTACCCCGGGTCCTATGCAAATGCAACAAACGGCCCAAGTCTGGAGACTCAGGCAGCGCCCAACTGTAAAGGGCCTTGGGCCTGGGCGCAGGCACTGGGGCCCAACCGGAAGCTACTAGAAGCTTCCAGCCAGGCCACACGCAGCCACGCAGAGGCCGCCACTTCCATATAGGAAGGAGGGTTGCCAGGGCAGGAGCATTCTGGCCCATGCAGGCAATGTGGTCACGCTGCTGCGTTAGAGGCTGCGTGCTGCGCTGAGGCCAGAGCGAGTGCGGGCGCGTGTGTGGTGAAGAGGGGCGTTGCTGGGCAGTGGAGCGCAAGCAACCATAGGTGGGCTGCAGGGCGCTAGGGGGTAAGAGGTCTTCAGGAAGGAGGTGAGTGTGGGTGTGCAGGGTCTGATGAGGGGAAGCGAGATACGTACCTGGTACATGGAAGAGGTCGGCTATGGTGTTGACGTCATGTACATTGGTCTTCGAGAGTCGTATTGAGCCTGTTGCGAGAATGCTGATGTAGGTAGGATAGTCCGGTAGTGTAGGCTGGGGGTTGGGCGCCAGATAGAGAGGAACGACTTTGGATACTGTGTTGGTGAGGCCTGAAGGCTTGAACATTGGCTCATAACTTCACTGTATTGCTCTTATTTGGATGGGATCTCGGTGCATTTGTGCTCTCTGCTTGTACACGACTACCTGGACATCTATGTGATTTCGCAACTTGGTTTTCTGTATATGATTCCCAGTCATATTCCTTGCAATAATGATAAATTGACAATATATAATAGCAATAATAATTAATGAGAATATACAAGTTATTCTCCCAATCCAATTTCAGTCATAAAGAAGGAGCGTCCTACCCCTTAAGCAGCATTGGCCGTGGGGGGGAGCGTAGATAGGTGCGCGTACCGAAATGTTCACAGGGCACACGGTGGGTGTCAATGGGGATGAATATCTCGAAGCGTCCGCAATCGATAGCATTTCAACGTCGCTTTGTGCCCCACACCCTTTTTCTTTTTTGTTTTCACGTTTTGTCTGAGTACGGATCCGGGCCGCCCGGTCGACCAGCGCCTGCCCGGGGGAGGTCCCGGGCGGCCTGGCCGGGCGGGCGGCCCGATTGGGGGCCGGGCACCCCCAGCACACCTTGTCGGGGGGGGGGTTCAGACCCCGAATCGCCGTCAGCTGGGGTCCCCAGGGCCTACCGGGTCCGACCAGGCCTGAAAAAAGGCGAGTCAGGCCCGTGAGGCCAGCTTTTTGTTTTTGAAATTGTGACGACCCTCCGGCCGTCGATCATCCATGATCGACGGCCAGAGGGCCGTTTGATGTTTGGAGGGAAAACGTCGACCCGTTTGAACAGCAGACTGGCTGCCGCGGCCTGCATCGGCTGTCCAAACGGGGCCTTGGTCTTCCCCCGCCGGCGCAGCTCGTGGTTCAGCTGCCTGTCGTCGTGGAGCCGCCCGTAGCCATCGCCTGGGAGCTTCACTCCCTCGTCGCCCGTCGCCAGCATCTTGGAGTCGCCAGCGCCGTGGAGCCGCCCGTCGCCCGTCGCCATGGAGCCGCCCGTCCCCCTCTCATCATCATCATCATCATCATCATCATCTTCTTCTTCTTCTTCTTCTTCTTCTTCTTCCTCCTCTCTCCTCCTCCTCCTCTTCCGACTATCTTCTTTTTCTTTTTTTTTTGTTCCATTCGTCATCGATGGGTCGTGAGATAAACGACAGGTAAGAAAAAAAAAAAGAAAACTGATCCGTTCTTCTTCTTCTTCTTCTTCTTCTCTCCTCCCCCGCCTCCCCCTCATCTTCTTCTCCTTCCTCTTCTCTCCTCCTCCTCCTCTTCCGACTATCTTCTTTTTCTTTTTTTTTTGTTCCATTCGTCAGCGATTGGTCGCGAGATAAACGACAGGTAAGAAAAAAAGGACCCTACCGCCTTGTCGCCACCATACCCTACCGCCTTGCTTCCCTCTTCTTCTTCTTCTTCTTCTCTCCTCCTCCGCCTCCCCCTCATCTTATTCTCCTTCCTCCTCTCTCCTCC
>BFEA01000037.1:3729247-3758543 GCA_003427395.1 Chara braunii
CTACGAGAGAGAGAGAGAGAGAGAGAGAGAGAGAGAGAGAGAGAGAGAGAGAGAGAGAGAGAGAGAGAGAGAGAGCTTAGTGACATTGGATCCAGACTCGACATGGGACTTCAGACATTTTGCAGAGGGATTATTTGGGACGTGTAACGAGACTCGGTGTTGACGACTTTCCCATCTCCCCCTTCCTCTTCTGTGTCTGATCCCTTCCTCTTTGTCTGTGTATGTCTGGACCTGGCGCCTCTTTCCTGTGTATAGCGCCAGGCCCCTTCACACTTTGTGATGAGCATGATGTATGTTTGGTCTGCGTTGAAACATTGATTGGGCTAGTCATCATTATTCTAGCATTCTGCTTCGCTATCTTGTACTACGTGAAAGAGGTCAGTCCCGGTCAGGTCAGGACTTGTATCTCAAGTCTTCCCTGCGCTATAAAGCACCATTTTGTATGTATCGGAATGCACATTGCTAGTTGAGATTCCACTTGCACTGCGTTGTCCATTCAGTCCTTTTTATCACATTGCGGATCCTCGGTTTATATGTACATCGCCCAACTGGGCATGTAACAGGCAGTGAGGTATGTGGATACTGCCCCCACCTGGTTAGGTCATGTAGGGTCGACATCAGACCTGGCCAGGTTGCTTGTGTGATTGGGAGGCTGATTGGAGTAAGCGAGAGGGAGTGGAGAGTGAGAGGTACTCGCACCTGGAATCTGCACTTCAAGTATCCGCATCGAAGAGCTGCAAGTTGGTACTTTGGTCTTCAGACATCGACGGAGGATCCGGCGTTGTAACAGGGGTGTAGGGAGGCCCTCTTAGTCATGCTAGGACACTTCGTGTAGAGGTAGCTAGAGGTCAAGAGGACCTATGAGAGAGGGGGGTGAGTTGTTATCCATCTTTGGAGGTCGGACCTCACAGGTAAGTGCCGTGTGACCTGGTTATGCCTGTGGGAGGTTGCTTGGTGCTTCATGGCCTGTTGGGGTGTGTTGGGATCTCTTCCTCTTCTCCGAGGTCTTGGTTGTGTGTGTGAGCATGTGGATTGCTTTCTCACCTGATGGATGGATGGACGATGTATCTTGTTCTCAATGACATATCTTTCTACGGTGCATTGTCTTTTCACTTTTGAACGGCTGTAGAGGTAAGTTCTTGCTGAAAGTTGTCTTTTCCTTTTCAGTACGGTAGAGGCAATTTGGGACTGACTTGGCTCACCTATCTCGTTGGTCCTGGTCCACGACCTACTTGGGACCCTTCGGGACTCAGTGGGACCAGGCCCAATGGGACAGGACCTTTAGGACCCAATCCGTTACCGTCAACAGATCTCTTTGCCATGCTGAATCTGGAGGGATACACGGCTAGTAAGGACATTCCTTTCAAGGGGATCTTGACTGATGTTACTGCATGTTCTCACATACTGCCCCGCATCTGGCTCGGCGACCGTCTGCACCCCTTGAAATCTCAATTGCTGCAGTTAGTTTTCTTCGGCTGACTTATTGTGGTACATGTTCCTTGTCAGATTAGACAAGAGGGGATATCCAACTAATCTGATCGGGCCGGTTCATTAAGTCAGTCCTCTCTTTTATTTGTTTTTATTTATTTATTTATTTATCTTTATTCTGCTGCGTGAATGTCATTCTCTAAGTCCAAATGAATTGCCGCTCCGGCTAGGAGTTCTACCCTCTACTCTTTGTGATTTACTGTTTTTTTCTTTTATCTAAACTATCTATGTCCGGTATTGAGACGCGTATGCAGAAAGCGGAAAGAGAGAGAAGGGAGAGAGGTGGTGTTCTTTTTGAGAGTGTGAGGAGGGGTAAGAGGAGTGTTCGTCCAAAAGTGAGCGAAGTGCAGACCCTTTTGAGAGATCTACTGACGCCCTATCCTCCGACATGGCAGACATCACATCCGAGCAATGGAAGGTCATGCTAGACGCAGCGGCCGAGAGCGAGAAACCTTTCTTTCATAAACTTTATGAGGACGCAATGCACAGAGAGAGGGAGGCAGAGGCAGCAGCCAAAGCCACAAGTATTGCTACACAAGTGGCCCTCCTCGAGGTTCGGGAATCTAGTGATGACCGGTTCCAAGAGAAGCTAGCTTCTGCCATAGCAGCCTTGGTTCAATTGCGGACCTTGGAAGATCTTGATTCCCATGTGATAGGTCTAGAGCAGCGGAACCAAGAGCTGCAGGCTGAGATAGTCAGCCTCAAACAGTCCCAACTGTCTGCCCCACATCCTCCTAATCCTCGACCTGCTGCAATCCCAGTCTCTCACCCTAACACAGTCCTCATGTCGAGAGCAAGTGGAACTGTGACGAGCGCAGGAGCCGGTGCCAGCTCCTCAAGCGGCAGCGTCGACAGTTCTGCACTGGTCCTAGTCCCAAATGCAGGAACATCAGCCCAAAACGCCACAGTTCTTACTGGCGTACAATATAGTGGTCCCGTAGTGGACAAGACGGCGGCCACACTATCGTTCAAGTACGACGGGAAGGGGGACATCACCTCTTGGATCAGCTCCATGCGCTCATACTTCGAGGTACTGCGAACACCGCAAGAAGACCGAAGTATGATCATGGGCACAAATACTGAGCCCGCCGTATGGAGTTTCATAGAACTCCAGGCTGTTACTGCAGGTTATGAAAGGATTGACCTGACTGAATGGCTGAAAGTAACTCCTGTACATACCCTTGAGGACCTCCTCATCCCGCAGTATCAAGATAAGCACGCTCAAGGCAAGACTAAAGCTTGAGGCCCTCAAGGTCCAAAAGTGGAGGACTTCCATGCAGGCTTTGGAGCAGCACTTGACTGGTCTGTTCACTACTCCAAACCTGGGATGGACTGACGTGTCTTGCATGGATGTAGTAATGGGAGTGGCCCCTGAAGACTGTCTCCCGGCTAGGACTCAAGGCCCATACGACCTGGCGTGAGCTACTGACGAATCTAGTCAATCTAGAAGCCAACGACCTCGCCAGGCGTGCGAAGACACCCGTTGCAGGTAGAACCTCACGGCGCATGCGGAACGGAAGCAACAACCAGCTCGCCCTGCATGAACATCGGGAGGCTGAGGACCTGTCCTACGCAGATGATCTGTCTCTAGATGACGATCTAGAGCCGGACTCTGACGTGGGTTGTTCTACATCAGCCCTTGAGTCTGGCATGAATACTGAAGAGAAATGCAATGCCTTTAAAAAGACTGCTTCAAGCAAGGGGCCTAACCGTGGTTCGGGTAGGGGAACTATAGCACACCTCCCCCAAAATGCAAAGATCCCTAAGAACCGGAGGATGCTTCCACCAAGTCTTGGGAAGCCCTCCGCATTAGCCAAAAGGAATGGGAGAGAAGATCCAAACTGCGTGTGTGCTTGCATTGTCAGAAGCCTAGGCACGCTGTGCAGGAATGTTATCATCTGCAGGGAAACAGGCAAAGGGCGTAGAATAGTCATCAGCACTATCTACAACAAGGGAAGTTGAACAGTCAGCTGCAGGCCCCTCCAAGGAGCCTGAATCTGATCAACAACCTGCTCTTGAAGCCCGGACTAATGCTGAATCCAAGGCTGTTGCAGTCCAAGTACTTTATGCTGAGCCTTGGGAGGAGACTAAGGAAATCAACTTTCACTCTCACCTGGAACATGGGCTGCAGCTCAAGCAACAACGCCATGTTCAAAGGAGTGTGGAACTGATCTTCTTTAAGCAACTCATTAACCGTCAATACATCCGTGTGCTGATTGATAATGGCTCAACGACTAACTTCTTTTCTCCTAACGGGATTCGTAAGGCGAGCCTAGGAATAAAGCAAGTGGAATTGCAGAACCCTTGTCAGACCCAGGTAGGCAACCAAGAGGTGTGCGCGTCACCTTTGATAAGGATCGCAATGCCACACATGAGCTGAACTTCTACGTCTTGGACAAGTATCCTTTCGACGCGGTCATTGGCTTGGGTTGGTTAAAGGCTCATTGTCTAAGGACCATGTGGGCGGATACTCAGTTCGTGGTACGTGATGCAAAGGTGAACCAGCGTACCGTTCTATTGAGCGAGACGTGTGAGTCCCCAGTGACTCTTTTGAGTGCAAACAAATTCTGCAAATCAGTGCGTAGGCGCAAGGAAGTTGAGCACATGCATGTAGCTTTTGTGAAGCCCCTCCATGTGCCTTCTACTTTTGCTGTATTTTCTACCTCGGAAAGTAATTCTACTTCTACTACCTCTACTTCTATTCCATCTACTTCTACTGTAAAAAAACACTCTACTTCTGATCCAAATACTTCGAATTCGGTTATAACTGCTGTAAATTCTCAATCTGATTTTCTCTCTCCTAATGAGGATGATCCTCCACCGGAAGCCCCAACAAACATTTGTCGTCTATTATATCGATTTTCTGAAGTTATGGCTGAACCTCGTGGAGTTCCCGAGCGTCCGGTCAAGCACAAGATCGAGATAATAGAAGGGAGTGTTCCTCCAAAGGGTTGCGTCTACCGTATGGAACAAGGCGAGTTGGAGGAGTTGAGGAGACACATTGATGATATGATTGATCGTGGATGGATTAAGCCTAGTGAGTTTGAGTCCGGTGCACCTGTCTTGTTTGTGCCGAAGAAAGGAGGCAAACTCCGGATGTGCATTGACTACCGTGGCCTTAACTGTATCACCCAAAAGAACAGTTATCCCTTGCCTCGCATAGATGATCTGCTAGATGCTGCAGGTAGGTGCAAGGTCTTCTCCAAGATCGACCTCAAGTCTGGCTACCACCAGATTGAAGCTGATGTGAGCGACCAGCACAAAACTGCATTCAAAACACTCGATGGGTTGTACGAATTCATCGTTATGCCCTTCGCTCTTACGAATGCACCAGCCACGTTTCAGTGCCTCATGGACAAGGTTCTCCGCCATCAACTCAACATGTTTGTGGTTGTTTACCTTGACGACATCCTGATTTTCAGCAAGTCCATGGAAAAGCACGTCAAGCACCTTGAGGAGGTTTTGCAAGTCCTCAAGGAGGCACGGCTACACCTCAACTTAGAGAAATCTGAGTTTGGAAGGGACAACGTTATCTATCTTGGGCACCGGTTGTCTGCAAACGGCTTTGAGCCAGAGGCAACCAAGGTTGAGGTCATACGAAAGTGGCCTCAACCGGCGAACGTGCGCAAACTGCGTTCTTTTCTTGGTTTGACTTCGTATTATCGGAAGTTTGTGCCCAAATTTTTTGTCATTGCTCACCCACTCTCGAGACTAACAAGCAAAAATGTTGCCTATGCGTGGTGTGAGAAATGCGAGACTGCATTCCAAGCCTTGAAAGAGGCTTTGGTAAGTTATCTTGTGCTCCGCATTGTGAATCCCAACCTCATGTTCGTAGTTATTACGGACACGAGCCAGTATGGGATTGGTGCAGTGCTGAAACAAGATGATGGCGATGCCGTGCGTCCGCTCGAGTATTACAACAAACGCATGCACAACCACAAGGTAATTACCTCCACATACATGTGTGAGCTCTATGCCTTGCGAGAAGCACTCACGCATTGGAAGCACCACCTCTCGGGTCGCCACTTCAAGGTCTACTCAGATCATCAGACCTTGGAGTGGATCAAGTTGCAAACTAACCTCTCCCCGACGTTAACCCGCTGGCTGCATGACATTGATGTTTACAATTTTGAACTGAAACATAAGAAAGGCTGTTATAATCGTGTTGTTGATGCTTTGTTGCGTCATCCTAAGTTTTTGACTTGCCTTGTGAGCTCATATGACCTCCGAAGGAAACTGAAGGAGTATCTGGTCGAACACACTGCCAAGGATCCCGACCTTAGTCCCATCCTTGAGCAGCTCAAGGCTGACCCTAGCAGTCAGCCTGATTTTCATGAGTGCGAGGGTCTTGTATTCCGCCGGTATGGGAAGTTTGATCGTTTGTGTGTACCCAACCATGCGCCTCTCCGGACTCATTTCTTGGATTTGGCACATGGTCGGAGTGGACACTTCGGCTTTGAGAAGACTTATGAAAGTCTTTTGCAACAGTTTGATTGACCAGGAATGAAAGGATCTGCTCAGAAATTCATTGTTGAATGTCAAGTCTGTCAAAGAACCAAGGTCCATAGACATAAGCCTTATGGTCTGCTGAAACCCCTCCCCATTCCTGATGGACCCGGTGAGTCGGTCTCTATTGATTTCACGGGCATGAGGAAGGTGAGCGAGGGAGGACATTCACAAGTCATGGTCATCGTAGATCGTTTTTCCAAACTTCTGAATTTGATTCCTCTACCTCCTCATGCACCAACTGAGCTTGTGATCGCAAAATTTCACCAGCAGTACATTCTGCAGTATGGACCCCCGAAAACTCTTGTGAGTGATCGAGACACCTGGTTCATTAGTGCTGATTGGAAGGACTCCACTTCTCAAATCTACGACATTAAACTCAACTAGACTTTTGGTCGACACCCCGGAGCCAATGGATTGGTCGAGGAAGTCAACCAGACTGTCATCCAACTACTTCACTCGTTAATTGTTCCAGATCAGAACACGTGGGACAAGGAGCCTCACAAAGTGAAGGGGTTGTACAACAACTTCATTCACTCTGCAACCGGCGTGACACCGAATCAGTTGCAATATGGCAGATGCGCAATCCTCTCTCCTATCCGTGTCCCGAACGGTTCCCTGGTCTGACACCCGACATGCCTGGCTACAATGCCAAGTATGCACACTTGCGCAAAGCTGCTATCGCAGTGATGAACAAGCGTCAACATGCCATGATCAAACATGCTAACAAGTCGCGCAAAGAAGGGAACTTCGAAGTAGGAAGTTATGTCTGGGTCAAAATGTCTGAGTTTTCAGACGAAGAGGGCGTATCACGAAAGCTTCTTCCACTCTACTATGACCCTTGGCAGATTCTAAACGTGGTTGGGGATGATTTTGGTCCTTCGTATGTGATTGACGTGCCTCCTCATCTGCGCACATATCCGGTCTTTCACGCGTCCAAATTGTTTCCACACATCGATGATGAGACTTTTCCCTTTCAAGATCCTATAATACCTCGCCCTATCGACGACGGCCATGATGTAGACAGAATTGTTTCCCATGAAGGAAGAGGGAGGAACAAACAGTACAAGGTTCACTTCCTCTATCACCCGTTGAACGAGTTCTTCTGGATCGACCAAAAAGAGCTGCTAAAAAATGCTCCCCGTGTTGTTAACACTTATGAACGACAGATCATTGATGGACAGACTGCTAAGTTTTCCGCAAAACTCACTCCTCACGGTCTTACTAAATCTCTCTTTCTGATTTACGCCTACGACGCATTTTGTGCCGACTCTAAATGAGTTACTCGCTCGAAGGGACCTCACTCTGGAGAGGGGGGTAGTGTAATGACCCGCCAAAACACAGACTGAGAACACTGCTAACTTATGGGATTTGCTGTTGGAATGAATGCCTTGCTGAGATTCCCGCATTCTGCTGTGGTTTCCAAGTTTGTGTGTGTGTGTGTGCGTGCCTGCTGGTTTGCGTGTCCGTTTGAGTGCTTGTCGGCTGAGTGTGTGTGTGACCCGCAAGGGTACTTGTTGGTTGAAAGGCCCCGCAGCGCCGGTACTTACCTGTGGCCGTGACTTTGAGGGTTGCAGCGGGGAAAACACTCAAGTAGCGGGGGTAGGCCCACGACACTTAGAGCAGCGGGGAAAAACACAAAACACTCAAGTAGCAGGTAGGCCGGTACCACTCAAGGAGTGGTAGGAGTGTCGGGTACCGGAGGCCGAGCAAAAGAAGACAAAAAGTTGGCATTTTTAGAGGCCCAGTAGCGGTAGGTTAGAGGTAGGCCGGTACCAATCCAAGTAGCCTGAGCCTAGGGCCTGTCCAGACGATAGCGAAGCCTGCAATGATGTTTCCCTCCGAAAGGGAGGAGGTACTGATTGCTGGGAGGCCGCTCGGCCTAGGAAGTCACCGCCCAAGAGGCCAGTAGGCCGCCATATCTTCCGGAGGAGCAAGCAGCTCCTCCTCATTTGCGGTATGCAAGGATTGGCGACATGCTGCTGGAGCCAAGCGCTGGACTTGGGCAGCACTGCCTGGAGGTGATGAGCAGCTGGGCGCTCAGCCTGGCTATGGCGAGCAGCCCAGCCTGAGGAGGAGGAAGAAGGGGGCGGAGGAGGAGAGTGGCGAGGTACCTACCTGGCTATGGTGGACACCATCTTCATCACCTTGTTGGGCGCTGCATTTGGAAGGCCCCAGTTGGCGTAGTAGTGCCGCACCAAGGAAGCTTGAGGCAGAGTCAGGCATGGCGGCTTAGTCAGCAGCGGCATAGTTGCTTTGGGTTGTCCTTTGGACAGGAGTGCAGCGACATAGCTGCTTTGTGTTGTCCTTTGCACATGAGGGCAGGGCCCTCAGTAGTCCGCCATAGCCTAGGCATGTGAGAGGTGGACGAAGGGGGGGGGAAGCCATAGCTATGGTGGACCTGTTGTTGTGTCAGCAGTAAGAGGGAACTTCAGATATTGATTATGGTTCATCCACTCATTGTTATTATTATTTTTATTGGAAGAAGAATAAGATTGGTGAAGTGAAGGAGGAGGAGGAAGGTGGAGAGAGAAGGGGGATTTGTCATTGGTCTTGCTGGTGTACATCTTCTTCTTCTTCTTCTTCTTCTTCTTCTTCTTCTTTCTCTCTCCTCTGGTCTCTATCTCTTTGCAAGTGCTTTCATTTCTTTCGCAATTGGGTGGCATTGTCTTTCATTGTGAATTTGCACTTTGGGAATGACCAGGATCGTAACAGTAGCGAAAAAAAACAGAGAGGTCCATCGGGACACCCATTCAAATTGGAACGACACTGAGAAGATTAGCAGGCCTGCACAAGGATAACATGCAAAAGTCAAGAGAAGGGAAAAAAAAAAAAACTCAACAGGAACACAATGACACTGTCAGAACTACCCATTTGTGTACAGTCACCTGAAGCAGCACACGTAATGCAAGGAATATGAGTGTGAACGAAATACAGAAAACCAGTTGTGAAATCACACAGATGTCAGAGTGGTCGTGTACAAGCAAAGAGCACAATTGCACCGAGAATCCATCCAAATAGAGCAATGCAATGAAGTAATGAGCCAATGTTCAAGCCCTCAGGCCACACCAACACAGTATCCAAAGTCGCTCCTCTCTGTTTGGCGCCCAGCGCCTAGCGTACTCTACTCGACTATCCTACCTACAGCTGTGTTCACGCAACAGGTTCACTTCGACTCTCGAAGACCAATGTACATGATGTCAACACCATAGACGACCTCTCTTCATGCACCGGGTACGTATCTCGTAACCCTCATCAGACCTTGATAACCCACACACTCGCCTCCTTCCTTGAAGACCACCAGTCGCCCTCTTACCCCCTAGCGCCCAGCACCCCGGCTACGGCTGCCAGCGCTCCGCTGCCCTGCAGCACCCCACCTCACCACAACGCGCCCCGCCAGCGCTCTGGCCGCAACACAGCATCCAATGCAGCAGCGCAGCAGCGTGACCGCATTGTCTACACGGGCCAGCATGCCTCGCCTCGGCTGCCTCACTTCCTATATGGAAGTGGCAGCCTCCTGGATGCTGCGTGTGGCCTGGCTGGAAGCTTCCAGTAGCTTCCTGTTGGGCCCCAGTACCTGCGCCCAGGCCCGAGACTACAGTTGAGGGCCTGGGCCCTTTACAGTTGGGCACGGCCTCAGCCTTCAGACTTGGGCCGTTTGCAGCACTTGCAGAGGTCCCCGGGGTAGGTGCGCCGACAGTACTACTTTTGCATATGCCCGTGGCCACTTCAAGATGTATCGGCCCTGCTTTGGGTGTATGTGCCCAGGCGCAGCTGCCAAGGCCTGGGCCAACTGTACGACACAGCTTAATGAGCCTCACACGTCCACTCAACCAACTGGCATGCTGCAAGACCCTAAATACCCACATGTGGAAAAATGTTGAATGTTGGCCTCTGATGAATATTCAGGCTCGCCTTCACTTAGGGCGGGCACTCGGCTTGCTGGGGCCCGTTGCTCAGAACATGTGTAGGTCTGGTAGGGCCCCGCAAGGGCTCATTCCTCACATTCCATCCCCCTTGGCTTTGAAAGTCCGCAGAGATGCGTCAAACTGGTGCCTTCCCCTTCAGTTTCCGTTCATATTCGGCCACTATCTGAGGAGCTGTCTTGACCAGTTCTTCCCTGGTAAACCACCGATCTTCCTTCGGGTCAGTATGATGCCTGAACCGTACTATGTACTCCCTTATAGGTTTAGGCGGTCTACCCCTGCCAGTTGGCTTGGGAACAGGCGTGTCTCTGTGCTCCAGGATATCGTCGACGTGCACGTAGCCATCCATGGTTGGGGGCAGCATAGATCTCCTTGATGGGAACTGTTCTGTCTCAGCGAAAGGAGCGAGCTTTGAGGCATGAAACACAGGGTGAGTGCGTAAGTGACCAGGGATACGGATAACGTACGAGGGACCATCCATCTCACTACCCACAACATCCAGAGCTTCCCAGGGACCGAAATACTGAGCCATTAGTTTCCTAGAGATGTCGAACTCCTGTCCCAGTTCACTAGCCTTAACCCAAACACGTTCCCCTACCTGAAATGTAGACAGTCGCCGATGCTTGTTCTCAGAAGCAATCATTGCTTCTTGAGACTTCTTGATATTCTCGACAGCTTGCTGCAGCAGCTTCTCGTACTGGACACCAAACTCAATGGTTCCAGGAGTTGCAACAGGTCGGTTTTCAGGAAGGAGGAAGTCTAGTGCAGATCTAGGCTTCCACCTCAGATGCAGCTGATTTGGGGTGACCCCGGTGGTGCTGTGTATAGCGTTGTTATACAGACTGGCGATGAGAGGCAATTTCTCATCCTAGTCATCCTGGCTCGGCTTAATATAATGCCTCAGCAGATGCTGCACCACCCGGTTCATCTGTTCAACCTGCCCATTGGCTTTGGGATGATTCTCGGAAGTCATTTGGAGCTGGTTGCCCATCTGTTCAGCGGCCTTCTTCCACATCTCGCTTGTGAAACACACATCTCTATCATTAACAATCGTCTTTGGCAGTCCAAAGTCACACACCCAGTTATCCATGAATAACTTGATAACGTGTTCAGTCCTGGCACTCTCCGGCATGGCAATTAGTCTAGCAAACTTAGTCAACCAGTCAACCTTTCAACTATGACGAAGAGATGTCTCTTGCCACTCTTGCTGGTCACGAGAGTATCCATGAAGTCCATGGAGATACTCTGCCCCAGACCAATAGGGATGGGTAAAGGCTTTAGTAACCCAAGTGGAGCTTGAGTACGCGGCTTGTCCCGCTGACAGACGTGACAGGTCTGTACGTACTTCTTTGCATCGTCCAACATGTTAGGTCACCAGAATCGCTGTACTAAATTAGCACTAGTCTTCTTATAGCCAAAATGTCCCGTTGCGTCGTGGCACTCACCTAAAAACAAACTACGCAAAATCTTTGTAGATGGAACAACTAACGTTTTAAACCCTGCCTTCTTAAGAAAGAGTAACCCATCCACCGTCACAAACTCGTCACGGGTGGTCTTGTCTTTGGCCTCCACTTTGTTGATGATGCCCATCGTGATAGGGTCTTCCTTGTAGGCTTCCCCCAAGGATCGAGTAACGTTCTCAGAAAGGCCAAACTCATAAATCAGCGCACCTAGGTAATCTGCCCTACGAGACAATGCATCCGCAACCTTGTTGTACTACATAGTCTAGTGTGAAGTCATACTGATCTATGACTTCAATCCAACGTTTGAGTGCATCGGAGAGAACCGGTTGAGTCTTGATGGACTTGAGGGTCTAATGGTCAGTTCTCAAATAGAAGAACCTTCCTAACAGATAGTGCCTCCAGTGGACAAGTGCCTTGTAGAACGCATAAAGTTCCCTCTTATAGGTGGACTTTGCCAACTTCTTTGATGACATTTTTTTGCTCATATACTCGACCGGTCTCAACGTTTTCCCTTCCTGCTGCGTCAACACTGCGCCAATGCCGTATTGGCTTGCGTCAGTGGTTACAACAAACGGCCTTTGCGGATCGGGTACCATGAGAACCTCATGGCGCGTGAGTGCATGCTTCAAATGCTTGAAAGCTGCCCCACACTCGCCGGTTCATTCCCATGGCGTATCAAGCCGAGTTAGGTCAGTCAAGGGAGATGCCCAACACTCGCCGGTTCATTCCCATGGCGTATCAAGTCGAGTTAGGTCAGTCAAGGGAGATGCGATCGTGCTATAATCCTAACGAAGTTGCGGTAATAACCACACATTCCCAAGAATGATCTGACCTCAGTCACCGATTGGGGTCGTGGCCAGTCATATATGCTAGCCACCTTCACATCTTCGGGCCTAATCCCATTCGCGGAGACTTCATGACCCAAGTACAAGATTCGAGTGCGACCGAACTCGCATTTTTTTAAGTTTATCTTATACTTGTGTTGCTGAAGGAGTAAAAGTACCTTGTCTACATGCTGGGCATGTTCCTCGACAGTCTTACTAAAGATAAGTATATCATCGAGGTACACGACGATGCACTTATCTACATAGTCATGGAAAATCCTATTCATGGAGTGTTGGAATGTACTCGGCGCATTGCAAAGGCCAAAGGGCATCACCACAAACTCGTACAGACCATACTTGGTCTGGAATGCGGTTTTGTGCTGGTCCTCTGGTCTTATAGCAATTTAATGGTATCCGAATTTGAAGTCTATCTTAGTATAGTACTTACATTCCTGCACCCTATCCAATAGGTCGTCGATGCGTGGTAGAGGCTCTGCGTTCTTAACAGTGATGACATTGAGGCCTCTATAATCAATGTACATCCTTAGTGTTCCCCCTTTCTTTGGAACAAATAATACTGGTGAGCCAAAGGGGGAGGGCACATAATGGTGGAGGACGACGTAAAGGACGTGGTCTGCACTTTCTCAAGCCCTAGTTTGACTGGGACAAGGAGGTGCTAAAGGAGGAGTTGCCTAATGGGAGAACCGTTAGACCGACTAAGTACAAAGCCAATAGGTTAATTGACTCCTGTGGGTGCCTATGCGCACCTGCGTTCTATAATGATTACAAATAGAACCAAGAGGAAGGTATGTACCTAGTCTATGTCTCTGAGAAAGGGGAGGCAGTTAAAACACCCCCAAAGATAAAGAATATCGTCGCTAAGTACCCTGATCTGTTTGAGGAGTCTACAGGAGTCGCCGACAGGGAGGTCGTTAATGCCATAGAGATCATTCCAGGTAGCAAGACACCTAAAGGGAGAATCTATAGGATGGCTCCAGCCGAGTTGGACGAGTTTCGGCAACAACTAAAAGAGCTCACAAAGAAGGGTTGGATATCGGTCTACTAAGGCGCTGCACCCAGTCCTTTCGGCGCAGTCTCTCAACGCAGTCGCGACTTATGAAGTTTCGCGTGGAGTCGATGTCTACGAAGGCACCGCACTTGCGGCCACCCACACCAACTTCCACAACGAAATGCTCCCCTCTAGGACCTCGACTTAGTGCCACCCAGGACTCACGAGGGTCCCTTGCCGACCACTCACCTTGAAGGTCCTCTAAGGCTTCAGACACATCCAACGTACAGAGTATAGTTGGGTCCGGATGCGTCTGCGGGGTGACTAAGGAGTCAATAGCTTCGGCCATCTTTTGAAACGGGGAGGGTACATCACCCGTTTCAACAAGAGAAGAAGCAGCTACAACTTCTACCGGCCCTAGGTGTTTCCCGAGCTGGAGCTCGTAGAGGCCTCAGACTGATCTTCTGCGCGACCTTAGCGTTCTTGCATTTAAACTGCTGATGGCCATACTCGTCGTAGTTTATGCAAGCTCCTCGCTGCCAACGGTCCTGCCACATCGTGATCCAAACCGACTCTAACCCGAGCAACTATTTTGTTTGGGTTTGCGGTTTGCCCATGACTCCTTTGTTGACCGCCCTTGCCGCGGCCTCCTGCCTTAGTCTTGACTACCGTGGCGAGGTTGCTACCCTCAACACTATCCTCACCATCTAACTCTGAACTCTCCACAAGGTCAGAAACATCATCAATCTCAGTTTGATTCCCTTCGAAATCAACCATTATCAATCGACTACCCTTTTTCTTCCACTCTTGCGGAGCCTTCTTCTTTCTCCCATCCGTAAGGGGGGTTTGACCACCACCCAGTGTAGCCTCTAAATCTATGACCTTTTTGCTGAAGGTTCTAAAAGTGTGATACTCAAGCCGAGCCTCGTTGGTTAATAAGTTCTCGATGTCTGTGGGAAAACACCTCAAGAACATAGTCAACAAAACCTGTGGATTGTACTCCACGCCTGGGACGACAGTCAAACGCTCTACGGTCGTGGTGAGTTCGCGGACTGACTTGTACTTCCTAGCATCAAGTTTCAATAACCCATCAGTGGCTATCTGCGCCTGCTGAGGGTTGTGCCACCGCGCCTCTACCAAATCCATAAAGCTCTCTAAGGTGTGGGACTTGGCCCAATCACCCATGTTCCTGTTGAATCCCTTGGAAACCATTAATCCATTAAGCCAGCGAGCTGCTGAACCCTCTAAGTAGGATGCAGCAATTATCACCTCCTCCTCTACCAATGTCCTCTTCTCCCTCACCCACACTGGTACCGTTCTCAACCACGTGTCGAGAGCCTCATCAGACTTATCTACTGAGAAGGTTGGAGGTGGTTTCAAGGGGATCTTGGGGTACCAAGGCAATTGTTGTCCCGCTGGCGGGACAGGTGGCGACTGTGGTGTAGCTCCAGCCGCTGGACCAAAAGATGAAGAAGCAACAGTCTGAGATAGGGCTGCTACTGATGTACCGCTTGGTGTGGTACCGGACTGAGACGGGTATGGGCCTGTCATCGCGGAGAATGGCAGCGATGGCAAAACTGCTGGCCGGACTCCTGGCCTGTGCATGGCATTCAGGATCTGGTCTTGGGTGTCCTGGATAGTGTCCAGTTTGCTGTCCATGTACGCATGCATGGACAGGACGGTCGCCTTAAGAATCTTTCCAATGTCGTTAAGGGTCGAGTCATCTAGCCCCTCTAATGCAACTTTGTCTGCCTCTCTACTCTCAAGTCTAATACTTCTATTTATAATCTCCTTTTCCCTGTCGGTAGCCTTCTTAAGTTCCTCCTCTAGCCTTAAACGGATCCTCTTTACTTGCTAAAGCTCCATTTGCTCCCAGGTGCGTGGAGGCGGGCGAGCTGAACTGCGAGCCCGCCATCTGACTAGTGCCAACTCCTAACGTACTGGAGATGACTTGCGAACTGGTCGAGTTGAGCTGCATGCCCAGTCCCTGACCAATTGAGTTTGCAGCAGAAGTTGCTGAAGTGGTAGCCATTGCTACCGCGCTAGCTGCTGCTGCTGCCAACGCTCGTTCTACAGCTGTTGCTGCCTCTCTTGCAGTCTCTAGATTACGGGCCCTTGCTTCGGCCCTAGTCTTCTTTCGTCCCCTGGTAGTAGAAACTGGAACACTACAGGTATCCTGCTTGTGTCCCATCGTGTCTACCTCCTATCGTCAATTGTACCTTCACCACCCTCTGATCCGCTCATCAGCTAGGCAGACGCTGTCTGCACTAGTGTCCTCTCTGGGACCTACCGCAACATGCACCTGACCAATTCTACGAATAAATAAAATAAAACAATGCTCGGTGTGTTACCTAGACTATCGGTCAAGCGGTATCAACAACATTCTACACAGACCGTACACATAATCTACTTCTATCCTGATTAGTTCTTTCCAGAAGCTTCGAGAAGAACTGACTATGGTAGATTATCACAGTCCTACTCTAGGTTGTTTGTTAGGTGTGAGCAGTTTGTCCACCAACTAATCAAAAATAAAAATAGACTATAGTGAGCAGATGTATGCACAATGGGTAAGGTGTACATTAACGGCCCACCCCTGTGCCCAAGGTGTATGCTTATGATCAGCCTGCCCTTTCTTTATCCTCGCGTGCAACGAGCCTTACGTCTGACTGATCTGGCTGATCAAGAGGCAATTTAAGGACAGCCCCCGATAGTCCTCAGGAATTATTTAACGTCGCAATCAGGACGATAATCACAGCCAGTGGACAGTTCAGACTCCAACCAGAAATGTTTATAGACGGTCAGCGCAGCAAAGAGCCTCAAAGGACAAAGCAGCATGACCTGCGTGTACTACTCCCATGGGTTGGCATGGTGACAGTGACCCGTGCTTCGTCCAGGGCCCTTCAAAGGCACCGCCCTCTCCTGCCAGATGTGCCACCGGGAAGAATGTCGTCTCTCAAGGTAGAGCGCAACCGACTCCTCACACAAAAGAGAGGACACTCAAGGTTGGACTCACTTCCTCACGATAAGAAGAGATTGAGAGGGTAGATAAGGAATGGGAACAACGTACCTGAAGATAGCTGCCCCCAACCATAGATTTTTCATCAATTGAGCCGATAGGCATTTCGATGACCGGTCATAGCCTTGGTACCACCCACAACGCGATGCAGTGCCACCTCAGCCAAAATGCCACGTCAGCATGCTCTCATCATCATACATACATGCATTGTCGCCACAGCTCCCACGCTGTCGCCACAGCCTTCCAGCGGCCGGCCCCTCTACCTGGGCCCTGCTCTATCAAGCAAGCGCCAATGTATCTTCACTGCACAGAAGCATCTCGGTGCACCAAGTAACAATGTCGCCAGTGCCAGGTAAGCTGCGATCACGAACCAGCTCTGATACCAAATTGCAAGGAATATGAGTGTGAACGATATACAGAAAACCAAGTTGCGAAATCACACAGATGTCCAAGTAGTCGTGTACAAGCAGAGAGCGCAATTGCACTAAGAATCCATCCAAATAGAGCAATACAATGAAGTAATGAGCCAATGTTCAAGCCCTCAGGCCACACCAACACAGTATCCAAAGTCGCTCCTCTCTGTCTGGCGCCCAGCGCCTAGCCTACTCGACTATCCTACCTACAGTTGTGTTCACGCAACAGGCTCACTTCGACTCTCGAAGACCAATGTACATGATGTCAACACCATAGCCGACCTCTCTTCATGCACCACATACGTATTTCGTCACCCTCATCAGACCTTGATAACCCACACACTCGACTCCTTCCTTGAAGACCACCAGTCGCCCTCTTACCCCCTAGCACCCAGCAGCCCGACTATGGCTGCCAGCGCTCCGCTGCCCTGCAGCAACCCACCTCACCTCAATGCGGCCCGCCAGCGCTCTGGCCACAACGCAGCATCCAATGCAGTAGCGCAGCAGCGTGACCGCATTGCCTGCGCGGGCCAGCATGCCTCGCCTGGGCTGCCTCACTTCCTATATGGAAGTGTCAGCCTCCTGGATGCTGCGTGTGGCCTGGCTGGAAGCTTCCAGTAGCTTCTCTTGGGCCCCAGTACCTGCGCCCAGGCCCGAGACTACAGTTGAGGGCCTGGGCCCTGTACAGTCGGGCACGGCCTCAGTCTTCAAACTTGGGCCGTTTGCTGCACTTGCACAGGTCCCCGGGGTAGGTACGTCGACAGTACTGCTTTTGCATATGCCCATGGCCACTTCAATATGTATCGGCCCTGCTTTGTGTGTATGTGCCCAGGCGCAACTGCCAAGGCCTAGGCCAACTGTACGACGCAGCTTAGTGAGGCTCACGCGTCCACTCAACCAACTGGCATGCTGCAAGAGCCTGAATACCCACATGTGGAAAAATGTTGAATGTTGGCCTCTGATGAATATTCAGGCCCGCCTTCACTTAGGGCGGGCACTCGGCTTGCTGGGGGCCGTTGCTCAGAACATGTGTGGGTCTGATAGGGCCCCGCGAGGGCTCATTCCTCGCAGTGACATGCATATACACAGATTATTCTGCACCGCTGCTGAGTCCAGCCCCAATTCTTTTTCCCCTTTGTCTAACAGCATTTTTATGAGGGGAGGGGCGGGGTGTGGTAGCACACCCCCCCCCTCCCCCTTTTTCTTTGGACCCTTTTTCACCATGTGGCCCATCATATGCAGTTGCAGTGTGCACCACACGTGCATGCATGGTGCAGACATGACACGCCACACGTATGGTTTCTATGCCTTCTTTTCTTTTGTAAATACGTATAATAATTGAAGATATGGGCACTAATATATCGTGCTATATTGTACATCACAAGAACGAGAAGAAGAAGAAGAAGAACGATAACGACAACGAGAATGAGAACGAGAACGAGAACGAGAACGAGAACGAAAACAAAAACGAAAACGAAAACGAAAACGAAAACGAAAACGAAAACGAAAACGAAAAACGAAAAACGAAAACAAAGCACATTACCCTGATCGAAGTGCTTCTGCTTACCATTGCCTCACTTTCGAGTTTCATGGACTCCAATTCCCGCCGCGTCTGTGTGCACAGCTCTCGTGCTTGTTGGGCATCCTAAAGAGAGGGGGTTCGAAGGGCACAGACATGCCAATGACATACCCCAATTTCATCTTTCTCGCACTGTGAAAAATGGAAGTAAAAAAAGAACTTCACAAACTTGGGCTTGATTCCCAGAAAATATGTCGTACTTCAAGTTTTCAACTTTTTCAGTTTGGTGAGCTTATTCAAGAAGGCTCAACTTGCGAAAGATGATAAGGTGAACAGCAGCAATGATGATAATGGCGATGATGGATGATGACAACAACAATCAATGATGATGAGGACAACAACAGTCAATGATGATGAGGACAACAATGGCAACAACAACAACAACCACACTTTCAGGAGAGAGGGAAAATACGGCCTTCAGATTCTAATCCAAGTTCTAACACAGACAGAATCATAAGAACAGGAGTGTTGCAGATCCGCGGGAAAGAGGGTACATGCAGCAAAACTTCTCTGACATACAGAGAAGTTAGAGACACATTAGCGAGAGCTTAGAATTCAGTGAGTGAAATGATGAAAATAGTGGAGGTGGAGGTGAGTGGAGGAAGGTAAACGCTGTCAAGCCGGTCAGGGAGAGAGCATATAATTGTTATGTACCCAATTGAACTTCCGTCCACAACGAATTCACACGTCCCCATACACGCATGCAATTGCAGAGTAGACCCGAAGGAGGCAAATCCACACAAAACCGGAGAGAAGATATGCACAGCTGAAGCTCGAAATACACAGAGAATTGAAAAACGAATTTCAATTCTGTAATCCCCTGTCCTCCTCCAATCAATCCAAAGCACTGGTTCCAAGAATCACAACCACGTTTACAACAACCCCAACAACCAAAAACAAGTGTTTGTGATGACCCGTCCGTACATGGACTGAAACACACAGCTGATTTCTGAGTTTTGCCCATAGACTGAATGCCCTGCTGAGTTTCCCGCTTGCTACTAAGTCTGTGTGTGCACGCTTGCTGGACTGCATATCTGTCTGAGTGCTGGATGGCTTGAGTGTGTGTGTGACCATGCCTGTCTGAGTGTTGGTTGGCCTGGGTGTGTGTGTGACCGTGCCTGTCTGAGTGCTGGTTGGCATGAGTATGTGTGTGGCCCGTCAGGGCACTTGCTCGTTCGTTGGGCCCTCAGGGCCGGTACTTACCTGTGGCCGTGACATTGAGGGGTTGCAGCGGGGAAAAACACTCAAGTAGCGGGTAGGCCGGTACCGCACCTGGAAGGGGTAGATGTGCAGGTACCGGAGGGCGAGCAGAAGAAGACAAAAGTGGCATTTTTAGAGGCCCAATAGTTGTAGGTAGGTCTAGGCGGATATCAGTCCAACCAGTCTGGGTCTAGGGCCTGTAACGGGCAATATCAGAGTCTGCAATGATGTTTCCCTCTGAAAGGGAGGAGGTACCGGTTGCGTGGGAGGCCGAGCGGCCTGGAAGTCACCGCCCAAGAGGCAAAGCAGGCCGCTATATCTTCTGGCCGGGCGGAGAGTCCGGTCTCTTTTTTGGTGTGGAAGTTTGGCGACACACTGGTGGAGCGTTGGCTGGAGCAGCGCTAAGCTGGAGCAGCGCTGCTGGGGAGGAAGAAGGAGGAAGAAGGAAGGAAGGGGGAGGAGCGCCAGGGGTACTTACCTGGCTATGGTGGCAGCCATCTTCATCACCTTGGTGGGCGCTGCAGCAGGGAGTCCCCAGCTGGGGAGAGCTACACCAAGAAGCTTCGGGGCAGGGTCAGGCATGGCGGTCTGAGCTAGAGCAGCCATAGCTGCTTTGGGTTGTCCTTTGGGCATCTGAGCAGAGCCCAGTAGTCCGCAATAGCCTCGGCCTATGAGAGTGAAGAGTGGGAGAGGCGGCCATGGCTATGGTGGACCTTCAGTGATACCTGCAGTAGAAGAGGGACTCGGACATTGATTCTGGATCAGTCATTCAACATCGTATTATTATTTCTTGTATGAATAAGAGAAGGCGGAGATAAGGAGGAGGAGATTGTTGGGCGAAGAAGAAGAGCCTTGTCATTGTCTTTGCTGGTGTACATCTTCTTCTTCTTCTTTCTTACTTCTTCTTCTTCTTCTAATCCTCTCTCTCTCCTCTCCAGTTCATTCATTTCTTTCTGCAATTGGATGGCATTGTACTTTCCGGTGGATGTATATCTCGAAATTGGCCAGGGTCTTAACATTGGTATCGGAGAAGATTCTACTTGCTGGTGAGAGATGACTTTGCTGCCCTAACCCTAACCTAAGTGGTTGAGGGCAACACTTAGGGTTAGGGTTGGTTGGTTGGGGGAAGTGGGGCAGCGTGGCTAAGGGAAGCTGCCCCCACCTGGTTAGGTCATGTGGGGTCGACATAGAAGCTAACCAGGTTGCTTGAGAGTGAGATTAGGGTGGCGAGACATTTCGAGGAGGCTTCATGCGGCAATTTGAGAGAGGCGACAGTGAGAGGCACTCACACCTGGAATCTGATTCAAGGGAGACACTTGGCAACTTAAGGGCTGCCCTCAGGTAGGCAAGCTTGAGGGTCAGCGGCCACTCAGCATCTACGGACTACAAGTTGCTACTTTGTTCTTCAGCATCGACGGGGGATCCGGCTTTGCACTTTGGTGTTGGAGTCAGACCCTCCTAGGAGATAGGACACTAGTGTAGGGGTAGTGTTAGAGGGGTTAGGAGGACCACATGAGAGGGGGGGTGATTTCTATTCATCTCGAAGCTCAAGGCCACTCAAGTAAGTGCCGTGCACCTACGGGATGCCCATGTATGTGTGTATGGTATTGATTGTCCTGTTGGGTTACCCTGGGTTTCTTTTCCTACTCCTCTGTGGTCTTGATTGTGTGACTGAATGCATGTGATCTACCTACTCACCTGATGGATGGAAAATGAAGTATATTGACCTACATGCCGAGTCTTTCTACAGTGCTTTGTCTTTTCATCTCTAAACGGTTGTAGTCTGTAGGTTCTGCCAGAAGTTGAAATTTCGTTTTTCCGTGCAGTAGAGACTGAACTAAGTCCATGTGGAACTCCTCTTGGTTGGGACCTGGTTGAGACCTACATGGGACCCCTGGGACCCAGCGGGACCCGACCCAAATAAGAAGAGCCTCTAGGCCCAAATCGGTTAGGCATTGACCTCTTGTCTTCTTGGCTGGGATACGGAGTTCATTCTTCTTGGATTAGGACACCCACTGCCAGGGGGATCTTGGCTGAGACGTTTCGCATGTCTTTTTGGATTGCACTGTCCGTGGCTTGACTCGAACCCTGTACACCACTCAATTCTCCATTGTTGCATTTAGTCACTCGTTGTCTGGTTTGCTGTCCGGTCACAGAGCTGGTCAGACTGGGCTCGAGAGGACCTCGTACGCAGTCTGATCAGACTGGGTCGCTGAATCAGACCTCTCATTTGAATTTGTTTGTTTTTCTTTAGTTTGCTTCTCTCTACTTCCAAATGAAATGCCGCTCCGGCTAGGAGTTCTACCTTCTCTTCTCTGAGCTTTTCAGTTTGTTTCTCTGAGTTCATTTCCGATGCCCGTGGAGACTCGCAACCAGAACGAAGAGAGAGAGAGGAGGGAGAGAGAAAAAGGAGAGAGGGAAAGTGACCGTCTGAAGTGGGCAAGGACTGGGAAAAGGAGTGTTCGTCCAAGTGAGAGGGGGAGTGAACCTCTTGAGAGTCTAATTGATTCCTTTGCTGATTGGCAACTCTCTGACCCACCTGTCAATACTAGCGGTCCAAAAATGGCTCAGCTAACTTCAGTACAATGGCGGGCCTTGTTAGATGCAGCCAATGATGCGGAAAAACCATATCTACAAGCACTCCTAGATAGTGCAATCAAAAGCGAACAGGAGGCAGAGAAGGAGAGGAAGKAGACATTGCTGAAAAGGCARGTGGCCATCCTAGAGACTGTTCCCTCATTGACTGAAGAGCAGTGTGGGGAACAGTTGCAGTCTCACCACCCTTGTTCAAGTCATGAACCTTGAGGATCATACCACTCAGATCGCTGAAGTCTTTGCAAAGTTGTAGACACTTCAAGATGATCTGACAGATATGACCCGCAAGTACTATGAATTGACAAAGGAGGTGGTTGAGCTACGACAAGCCCAAGTGGCCAACCCTCTTCCTCTACCCCCTGGATCTGAAGCTGCAATCGAAACTACCTCTGCCCCTCTTACTGTATCTTCTTCCTCGAATGTGTTGGCAACCCCCTCGGGACCTGCAACAGGTGCAGATTCCGTTGTTGCTGTGACAAGCAACGAGGCTGAAAATTCTGCAACTGCTGCAGCCCCAAGATTGGAACCAGCAGGTGCTGGTCCCAACTACGCCGGTCCCTATGTGGATCGAAAGGCGGTTCAAATACCGTCTAAATACGGTGGCAAAGAAGACATCGAATCCTGGCTCAGCTCCAAGAGGGCATATTTCGAGATTCTGGGGACTCAACCTGAGAACCATTCCGTGATCATGGGAATGAATGTCGAACCAGTCGTGCGGGGCTTCTTAGAGGTCCAAGCTACGCGAGCTGGGATACCTAAAATTCAACTAACAAGATGGCTTAAGGCCACCCCGGTTGCCTCCCTCGAGGAGCTCCTCATTTCACAATACCTGGATCCACATGCTACAGCGAGGGCAAGAATTCAGCTTGACAAAATCAAGCACAACAAGTGGACGGGCTCCATGAAAAGTCTGCAGACCTATCTTAGCAAGATGTTTGCTACACCTGGATTGGAACTGACTGCATAATCTTGCTTGGATGTGGTAAAAGGCGCGGTTCCCACCAACTTTACTAATCGCCTGGGCAGGGACTTCATTGGTTACACTAACTGGTTCACCTTGATGAAGGACATAGTCAGTCTTGAGGATGTAGACCACGTCACCACAGCAGGCAGCAAAAAGCCCATGGGCGACAGACGGTTCAAAGGCAGCAACCATTTTGCTGTGCATGACCTGCTGGAGGCCGAAGAAGAAGCCGATGCAGATGACCCCACTCTTGGTGACGACCAAGAACAAGACTCTGATACAGCTTGTTCTTTAGCCCATGAGTCTGATGCAAACAAAGAAGAAGAAAAATTTACTGCCTTTAAAAAGACTGCCAATTCAAAGGGACCGAATCGGAGTGCAGGGAAGAACTATGTCCAACTTCCCAAGGGAGTCACGATCCCATCTAAACCGGAGGATGCGACTACTAAACCTTGGGTCGACCTCCGGATTACTGAAAATGACTCGCGGGGTAGACTCAAGAAAGGGGTATGCCTGCATTGCCAAAAAACAAACCACAAGGTACAAGATTGTTATAGGCTGCAGGGAAACCAGAACCGGGCGTAGAGTCAACTTCAACAAACTCTACAGCAGGGGAGACTGAATCTGAGGCAGATCGGCAGTCCTCCCTTGAAGCCCAATCATCTGCTGAACACAAGGATGAGGTGAGTAACATTTTGTACGTCGAGCCTTGGGAGGAGTCTGGGACGGTCGACTTTCACTACCACTTGGAGCATTGGGCTGAGATGAAACAGCAACGTGCCCAGGGGACGGTGAAGTTGATCTTCTTCAAACTTCTCATAAACCACTGCTATCTCCGTGTTTTGGTTGACTGTGGTGCTACGGCTAACTTTATGTCACCTCACGGGATACGCAAAGTGGGCTTGGGGATGAAGCAAGTGGCCTTGCAGAACCCTTGCCGGACCCAAGTTGGCAACAAAGAAGTTGTCTCCTCTACGCATGCAGTCAAAGGTGTGCGCACTACCTTTGACAAGGACAAAACTGTCACACACGCTTTGAACTTTTATGTTCTTGACAAGTGCCCCTTCGACGTTGTCCTTGGCTTGGGCTCGCTCCAGTCCCAATGCGAATGGACCAAGTGGAAGGAGTCACTTTTCATGATCAAAGATGCTTAGAGGGAACGAGCTTCCTGTCCTCTTGGATGAGAAGCACGAGTCCCCAGTGACTTTTTTGAATGCTATGCAGTTCTGCAAGAAATGGCGCAAGTACAAGGAGGAAGAACAGTTGTATGTTGCCTTTGTTCGTCCTACCCATGTGCCATCTACTTTTGTGGCTAATACCACTACTACTTCGATTAGTGAGCCTACTTCTAGTACTTCTACTTCTAGCACCTCTATTTCTCTACCCTTTAATGGTCCGAATGATCCTACTTCAGATTCAGCCGTCTCTATCCGCGACTTGCGACGGGATCTAGGCGACCCCTTTGCTGATTCCCCACCCCCACCGGTCCCACCAGACATCCAAAACCTCCTCGATCGGTTTCCGGAAGTTCTGGCCGAGCCACGTGGAGTCCCCACGCGATCGGTTCGACACACCATCGAGTTGGTTGAAGGTGCTGTCCCCCCAAAGGGCTGTGTGTACCGAATGGGACCCGGCGAGTTGGAGGAACTCCAGCGACGGATTGATGAAATGATTGACAAGGGGTGGATCAAACCTAACGAATCTGAATTTGGTGCTCCTGTGTTGTTTGTTCCGAAGAAAGGAGGCAAACTCCGCATGTGTATTGACTATCGCGGTCTAAACCGCATTACAAGAAAGAATGCCTATCCATTGCCTCGTATAGATGACTTGCTTGATGTCGCAGGTGAGTGCAAGGTCTTCTCCAAGATCGATCTCAAGTCTGGCTACCACCAGATTGAAGTCGATCCTGCAGACCAGCACAAGACCGCGTTCAAAACACGCGATGGGCTTTACGAGTTTACAGTAATGCCCTTCGTTCTCACGAACGCACCGACCACCTTCCAAAGCCTCATGGACAAAGTCCTCCGCGAACAAATTGGCCGATTCGTGGTGGTCTACCTCGATGACATTTTAATCTTTAGTAAGTCCATGAAGGAACACCTCAAGCACCTTGAGGAAGTGTTGACAATCCTCAAGAAGACGCAACTCCATCTCAATTTAGAGAAATCTGAGTTTGGGAAGGATAGTGTCATCTATCTTGGGCACCAGTTGTCTGTTGCAGGCCTAGAGCTTGAAGCAACTAAGGTGGAGGTCATACGCAACTGGCCTCAACCCGTGAACATTCGCGAACTGCGTTCTTTTCTTGGTCTCGTGTCATACTATCGGAAGTTTGTGCCCCGCTTCTCCATTGTTGCACGTCCATTGTCTCGACTAACAAGTAAGAATGTTCCCTACTCTTGGGATACCGCGTGCACGAACGCCTTTCAAGCCTAGAAGGACGCCTTGGTAAGTTACCCGGTACTCCGCATTGCAGATCCCAAACTGACATTCGTAGTTACTACGGATGCAAGTCAGTATGGAATCGGCGCAATGCTGCAACAAGATGATGGCGATGGCTTGCGGCCACTCGAATACTACAACAAACACATGCCCAACGTAAAGGTAGCTACTTCCACCTACATGCACGAGCTCTATGCTTTGCGTATGGCGTTGGACCACTAGAAACACTATCTTTTGGGACGCCACTTCAAAGTCTTCTCAGATCATGAGACTCTAAAGTGGATCAAACAGCAAACTACCTTGTCCCCTACCTTGCTTCGCTGTTTCCATGAGATTGATATTTTCAATTTTGAGTTAAGACACAAAAAGGGCTGCTATAATCGAGTCGTTCATGCGTTGTCTCGCCACCCTGAGTACATGACTTGCCTTGTCAAATCCTACGACCTCCGGAAGAAACTGAAGGAGGAGCTCGTAGAGCATACCGCCAAGGATCCGGAGCTGAGTTCCATCCTTGAGCGGTTGCAGGCTGACCCTAGCAGTCAGCCTGATTTTCATGAGTATGGAGGACTGATTTTTCGTCGCTACGGGAACCACGACCGTTTGTGTGTGCCCAACCATGAGCCTCTCCGCACGCACTTTCTGGATTTGGCTCATGGCCGGAGCGGACACTTCGGTATAGCAAAAACGTACGCAAATTTGCTGAGACAGTTTGATTGGCCTGGCATGAAAGGGACTGCTGAAAAGTTTGTGGCTGAATGTCAAGTCTGTCAACGAATCAAACCATGCAGTCAAAAGCCGATGGGGCTACTCACACCCCTACCCATTCCCGATGGTCCCGGGGAGTCCGTCTCCATCGACTTCACTGACATGGGAAAGGTAAGTAAGAGCGGCTACTCACAGGTCATGGTGATCGTTGACCGATTCTCTAAGTTCCTCAACCTGATCCCTTTGCCGCCTCACGCCCCAACAAAACTAGTGATTCGTGAGTTCCAACAGAAGTACATTCTGCAGTTCGGAACCCCGAAGAATCTTGTGAGCAATCGGGATCCGCGCTTCATTAGTACTGAGTGACTTCACGTCTCAACTGGGGATCAAACTGTGTATGACATCTGGCCGACACCCCGAAGCCAATGGTTTGGCTGAGGAGATCAACCAGACTTTGTTCCAACTTCTTCGCGCTTTGATTATCCCGGATCAGGAAACATGGGATGAGGAGCTGTATTCCGTTAAGGGGTTATACAACAACTCCGTCCACTCCGCCACCAGCATGACACCCAATAGGCTGCATTACGTCCGTCCTGCTCCGCCACCGGCATGACACCCTAGGGGTAGCCCGGGTCTGCTATAAGCAGTGCGGATAGCTGTAGGAAATCCGGGTTAGTGTTGGACCTATATCTTCCATATTTGCAGATATGTCCCTCATGAATTTCCGAACAGGTAGGTCTCTCGGTTAGCCCTCAGCCAAACAAAATTACGAATCTAACCTACCGCTGTTACTGTACAGCCTCGCAGTCAGTCTCGGCAGTCGAAATCAGCAAGTCATTGCACATAGGTGCAAGCAGGAAATCAGTTTGACACGTTTTTCAAGTTTGATTTTCAAATTCGTTTTGAATTTTTTGAATCCTTAGCAGATGTGCGGGCGGCGAATCATGTTCACTTAGGCAGGCGAGAGATACAAGTCGTATAAAAGCAAGATGATGCAATGCAGAACTCACCTTTCCGAAATAGAGGCCCTGAAGACGCTTTACTGGCAGCAGCAGAAACACACCGGGCGTTTTGCCAGGGTACTAGAGTAGGAGTCTGCTTCTAGTTTCATCTGAGCTTCACGACTACCTTGAGATCTTCACTTTGTGCCTGACTTATTTTTCGTAACTTTGGGAGGGACCTTTTCACATCTTGCTTGGTTTGGTTTATGTGACATGGTACACGGTCGAGTGTCATAAATGTCGATGTCATGGAATAACGTGAATATGATAAATGGTATGGTTCGGTCTGTGATGAGAAGTGGGTCTGCTACTAACTGTTCTAGGATGTGCTCTATACGGTTGAGGTGAGTATGTGTATTGTCGAAACGAGAACGGGATGATGTGTTGAGACAATCGAAGTCGACGAGAGAACTGAACTAATGTATCTGGATTCTCACTTGGTTCCGTCAACAAACGCTTCCCGTGTTGACAGCCAGGATATGTGTCTTCTCACAACTGTTCTAGCACCCTCGGCTATGGACCGAGCAGCCAGGCCATGGCTGCCGCTCTCCCTCTCTCACCTCGCTCCAACCACACAGCTTCCTCCGCGGGCTTATGCGCTAAGCAGCCACTCGTGAAGTGCTGCCGCATTGCCTGACTGCCCGGATGTCTAAGGCAAGGCCCCCTCCAGTCTTTTGTGTTGGCTGGAGAGGCCTGGAAGGCCATGCCCAGGCTGCGCCCTGTCCCAGTTTCCTGCATCATGAGCCCTTCCAGAATCTGCACAAGACCCAGCATCTTCAACTAACTCGTGGGCTGGGTCTACCTGTTAGTTGAAGCTGCTGGGTGCATGCAGCAACTACCTGGGGCCCGAATTCTGCTCACATTGGCCTGAACTCAGGCCAGGCCTCACTTTTGCAGGCCCGCCCTCACGGCGGGTGGGGCCTCTTCCTGGCTGACCGACGTGCTGAATCCTCGCATATGTCTGTGCGGCTTTAGAACTGAGTACATTGCAACAGCAAAAAAAAAAAAAAAAAAAAAGAACAGAACAGAAAAAAAAAAAAAAAAAAGAAGAAAAAAGAAATTGCTGCTCGTACTGTACACAGGCAAGTGCCACGCTACACGCCATCTGGCATACTGCACCATGCGGTGCGTTTTGCGGTTGCAAGTATGATCGGTAATCAAAATATTGAACTTTATAGATCCTTCCCAGTAAAGAAAACAAACAGAAAAAGGTAATTGGGAGGAAAATTTTCACCGCTTCTAGCGTCTCGCAGTGTTTCCGGTGTTGTAGTTCCAACTCTTGGATCAACTTTCCACGCATTATCTCCTTCTCCCTGAATCATGTAGAAACAGACAGAAACAAATTAGACCTGCAATCAGTTTTTCAAGTTTTTCTCGATTTATGCATGTCATCCTTGCGCAGGGGCCATGCTAATCTTCTCTGTATCGTTCCAATTTTAACGGATGTCCCGAAGGACGAGACCTGCAATCCCTTTCCTTCTGCACCCTCCTCATTTCAATTTTTCACTCAGTGCTGAGTTCCCTTCTGGACTCAACAGAGCAGAGAACTCTTCAGAGCAGACCTTCCAGGAGACATTCATTCACAGCAAGTCCTGCCAAAATACAGCAAACTGGAGAATCACCTAATATTTGCCCATCTCTTTCCCATCTTGCTTATGCTTTGAAAAGCGGATGTTGCCTGCAAGTCACAGAACTGTTCACTAGTCTCACTTTCTTTTAAACCAATTGAACCCACGATGGGTGCTTAATCTTTCAGCTGTATCATGGCGGACGACAGTTGGGTTTGGTATGAGGCCCGGGAGCCAGTTTGGGAAAGTTCCAAGCAGAGAGGTTTCACCAGCTGGAGCATATGAGTATTACGTCCCTTGAATTATCGGCAATACTCTCTGATCTGAAATGAACCAAGTACTCGTCAAGTTCCACCTCGCATACATCAATGAACATTCACATGAGACTTCACACGTGAGAAGCCCAACTGAAACACAATCAACACATGAAGTTGTCGTCTCCAAAATTATTATCAATATACAAGAATGTTTCTCTCCACTGGCAGTGGCTCTGCCGCACACACACACCCAACGATCTCAACCAGATAGAGGCTATGGCTTCTCCCTTCTCTCTCTCTCTCTCTCTCTCTCTCTCTCTCTCTCTCTCTCTCTCTCTCTCTC